>OX411828.1:12817307-13249752 GCA_948253155.1 Leucoma salicis | reverse complement strand
CCGGTAATTGAACACGATCGAAAATATGTATATATATATCATAATTATCATACATGTTGCAGGAAAGATGGGTATATTATGTACTTACTGTCCCAAAACTAGAGAGAATTAAACTGTGATACTTTCCAGAGTTTGAACCGACCAATGAAACCAGACAGGCCCAACCCAAAATTTGAATCCAAGCCCACGTTGCTAGAAATTGCAATTTTATGTAATTAAATCTGTATGACGTTGCATGGTATTTATGTGAAAGCAACTTCATATTACGGCTTCATAATTATTATTATATCATGCCTGAACATTATTGAAGATTCAGATTCTTCCTGGATTGGATGGGATGTAGGTTCGAATCCTGCTCGCATTTTCTACTTTCACAAATAACTTGTTCTTTAAAGTTCAATCATTGTCTGCAAAAGATTTATCCCATAGGAATTACTCATTTTTTTTTGGGAAGAAATTAGCTAATGTTTTTGTCTAAGTTCCGGACTATAATATATTATGTATGCAATATTTCATGACGATCAGTTACAGCGTGGAAATGTAACAAAAAGATCTAAGAATCCAAGGCAGCCGCGTGTAAATGCTAGTGTACAACAAACACGCAAATTGACACATTGAGAGGTCATAACTCTTAACAGAACAGTGGCAAATACCAAGAGTATTGAGTGGTTAATGGTTTGATCCATTATCGCGACTGCACTCCATACGCTTTCCACCTACGACACACAACAATAAAAGTGCCTTCAGACTATACGCTGTGCGATTTTAATGTGTATTCAATTTAATTGTTTTACCGCTATGTTCACAATTAGTGATAAAGAAAGCTATAACTTTAATTACTTTAAAGAAAAAATTATTTGTGAAAGTGGAAAAAGAAGATGGATTAGATCATGGATGAGCCGCAGGTTCGAATCCTGCTTGAATTATAGCCCTCTTTTTCCAGCTTCATACATAATTTCTAATTTAAAGTAGCTGAGCATATCAAGTGCTAAATAGTTTCAGTACTTGAATAACTATTCCATATATTCATATTTTCCATGTAGTTCATATTTTCCATGTATTCATATTTAGATTCCATAATGCTGGATTAGTGATCACAACTTCATATTCTTCTTCGAATCAGCGCCATGGCAGTATGAATATTGCCTGTCAACAATTAAAATAAATGGAGAAAGATTTTGATTTTGTTTTTTTAAGAGATTATTATAATGAGAGTTCAAGATCTCTCATATTACTTTAATGTCATATTATGTGTACGAGTGTACTTTATTAGTAATAGGTACATTGTGTAGATGAAGATGTACTTCCCTGAAAGCAATTTTAGCAGCGCTGACATAGTACCTTCTATATTAATTGCCTGCTGGCATAATAGCCGTGATTTTCATGTACTTTAAAAATTAAGAATAATCATTACAAGCCTTAATTACGATAATAGGTTGAACCTATTATTTAATTATATTGAATTGTCATCGTTTCTTAATTTTTCTGCTTTACAAGTTTATTTTTAGAGTAGCCTTTGCCCGCGGCGCCGGTGCAGCCACAGCTAGATTTTAAGTTATATCTCTGGTTTCCGATATAGTAGCGAGATAAAGTGTATACCAGTTTTTAATTCTAATCAAAGGCTATCAAATAAAAAAATGCATCAAAGTCCGTTCAATTGTTTTTGCATGATGCGTGAAGGAACCAACAGATAAACAGACAAGAATTCTAAAAAAAAATCGTTTTGTGTTTAGACACGCTTAATTATAGTCTATTACAGTTTTTTTTCTCAAATATCTTAACTGTACAGACACAGCTCTGTTACAGCTTTATAATAGTATAGATAGAGAGATCGATAATTTGGAAAGAGATAAAAACTAGGTTTGAAAGGTTCGTTACATAGACACATACATACGTGAACAGATCAAACTTATAAAGCTTTTAATTAAAATCGCTGCGAAAGTTACAATGCAATCTGAAAGCACCTTATATAGGAAATCCTTGAGTCGAAATCTTCTGTGCACGAAGCTGAAATAAAATCGTTATGTCTCGTATCGGCGCCATTCTCCGAGAACCGATCGAATAAAAAAGGCTCAATGAGAAACCACTTAGGGTAAAACATTCGAAGAGGCACAAGTCTCTTATAGATTTTAAACAATGAACACAATGCTTCCATTAATGATGTATATAAAAAATAACGAGTTCGGTTAAACGTATCGAGCGTAACCGCACTTATTGGCGATTTAAACCCTCGTTCGTGCGACATTGTATTAAGTAGACATAAAAGATTTGCTCAAATACCTGTTGTGAGGGTTTGCTTGATTGAGTCTCCGGGTCGGACTTTATTTATTACTAGCTGTGCGCTGCGGTTTCACACACCTTGTAATATACATACAAATACTATAATTTATAAATAATCTAGTCTAAATAACTTTTTTTTGTTAAGGTGGGAAAAAATATATCTAACCACATATCCCGTCGTTTTGGGCAACGAACAGGGTAGTGTGGGGCCCTCACCCACTAAATAAATCCGCTGTGTGTCTTTCCGCTTCTGCTGGCAGACCACTGGAACTGTGTGACTTTTTTTTTAATCTGTATGCACTTGACATGCTCGGCTACTTTAAATAATAAATTATTTAAAGTACAAATTATAATTTGTGAATAAGGAAAAAGAGTATTATAGTACGAGCGGGACTACTAAAATACTCTTTTTCCTTATTCACAAATTATAATTTGTACTTTAGGAGTAGCTGAGCATGTCAAGTGCTAAAATATAGATCAAAATTTTTAAAAAATCACGCCTTTTGAAGGCGTTATGAATTTTAATTACAAAATTAAACTTACTACATTGTATGAATGCATGTAAATGCATTGCCGATAGATGGCGCTGGTCGTTAAGACAAATGCGATGAGGAAATTCGGTATTTCTAGAAATAGTACGATAGCTCAGTTGATTAGAGCACTTCCCCGGAAAGGGAAACGCAGGATCGTTTCCCGCTCGTACTAAAATACTCTTTTTCCTTATTCACAAATTATAATTTGTACTTTAAAAGTAGCTGAGCATGTCAAGTGCTATAATATAGATCAAAATGTTTAACAAATTATTTGTGAAATGTGGAAAAAGATAACTTTTAGTGCAAGCGGGAATCCGTCATCCTGCGTCCCTTCCAATCCTGGAAAGTGCTCTAACTGCTAAGCCATCGCACTGACCAACGGCCATACCCAATCTCCACATAACATTTTGTCTTTACGACCCACGCCACCTATCGGATGCATTTACATGCATTAATCCACATGTGTGAAATTACTTCAGTGGTAGTCTAAATGTCTAAATAAATTATAGTTTAAAAAACTAAAATAACACGCTTTAAATAGCTGGTTGAACTAAAAAGTAGTAAATAATATTACATTAAATAATAATTGTAAAAAAGCGTGAGGTGCATAATCAAAAATGTTGCAAATAGTTTACTTAAATAATGAAAAGCAAATTATCACGTCGGCTGTAACTGCCTATGTGGTGCAGCGGTAGTATAAGCGACTGCTGATCATGAGGTCTCGGGTTCGATCCCCGGGTCGGGCAGTGTTATTGAGATTTTTCGTAAAAAAAAAATAAGAAAAATTCTCAGTAGCAGCCTGGAGTTTGGAAATGTGCCCGGTAGACGCCAATAGGCTCGCCCCCTATTACGTGGGACTTAAACATAGCTGGCGAGTCGTGGGTGTGTAATACACCTCTGCCTACCCCCTCGGGGAATATAGGCGTGATGCTATGTGTGTGTGTGTATCACGTCGGCAAATTATCACTTCATGAAATGCGATCTCTGCGGAGAATCTGTGGAGTGAGGCTGACTGACCACATTCGTAACAACGACGTAAGAGAGCAAGTAGGTATGAAAGAGATATATTGGCATAGCGTAACGAATATTCGTTACACTATGGTATTGGTGTAAAGATGCGAAAGGTAATGCTCCGATGGTTCGGACATGAGGAAAGAATGTCGGTCGAGCGACTGGTTAAGATATACAATGCGAAAGTGGAAGGATGTACCTAGGTACAGGGGGAGACCGAGACTCACCTACCTGATAACTCAAATTATTGCATTGTCATCGGTCCTTGATAAGTGTGCAAAGTTTCAAATCAATCCGACATTTTGAAGTGGTTGAAAATCACATTCGAAGATTTCGTAGCGTTTTTTAAAGTTATATAAATTAACAATTGTTATTTTGCAAATTTAATAAATTATTTTTAAGTGTCTAGCACGGAAATCGTATGTAAATACTAAATTATTTTTTGGATTTTAGTTCAAGGTGTCTTTTGAAGGCGGTTTTTTTTTAATTTAAAAATAATTTATTTTTTTGCTTTTTAGTGGTTATTTATAAAATAGGTGCGTAGGTTAGAGTAGATGGTACATGATGGGGAGGCCTTCCTCGGAGCACAGGAGTCTGAAAATGATAAATATGAGCGCCTAAAGCGCAGTAGAGAAAGAAAATATCCAAAAGTGCACGCTTCATAATGTTCATTTTTCACAATAAAATTGATTATCTGATAAGTAACTAATAACGTATTGGTCTTACTAAGTAGTTAAATCACATAGATAGCCCTTATTTCAAAAAGTAATAATTTGGTTCATCATGTCTTATACGCCATCTAGCGTTAATTTTAAGAAGTACTTCTATATTGGTCTATAGAAGTAGTTCTCATGAAATAAGGTATAGCGCTGGTTTTAGTGTCGAGTCGAGCGTAAATATTCACTATTTTTTTTGTTTATTTATTAACAATTAAACCACATCGAATCAGACCGTGAAAAGTGATAGGGCTCTATTCGTAATTATACTGAATTGTAAAAGAAAAAAAAACTCAATTAGTAAAGTATTTCGGTCGTTATCGTGTTAACATATATTACCTACAACACACGGACGTCCAAGACAGAACTTTTTTAAACAGTTTATTAACTAGTTTAAATAACAAAAATGGCATCCAAAATATCATGACTGTTAAAAATAGTACTTTTTTTAATATGTGCGTGCGTATATTATTAGTTAATTGCTTACGGTCTAAAATTGCATCGCTATCAGGTTTGGTACTGTGCCGTATAATGCCGACACATAAGAGAGTCCAAATAAAATATATCTTCTAGGACTTTAAAACCTTTTATTTCCACACTGTCATTACAATATTTAAAGTTGAGAGCTGCTATCTATACAACGGTCGGCTGAGAAGTGGGGGTGTCCTTTACACTGAACCCTTCTTAATACTAAAGCACCTAACTAAATTATAATGGCAATTAGCTATTAACAACTATATGCCAACTTTTAATAGGCAATTAACGATACAACCAATATAGTGCCTACAGATATATCTAACTTAACAATTAGTATGTAGTAATTATAAATATAATAGCTAAAAATTAAACCATGGCGGCAACAGGTACGAAGTATGACTGGATGCTTACCACAAAGAGTAAAATATATTATATATAACTCACTCGTCAAATCACACTTATCTATCTCATTGAGGTGTGGGGTACAGCTGATGAAAATAATTTAGGACTTATTCAAATTGCTCAAAATAAAATTATAAAAACACTATTTAATTATGATTATCTAACACCTACACATCAACTAGGGGGGTTAGGCAGAATGTCATATGTCACGTGTCGACCGTATCGAGATCACTGTCGTCAACTTCACAACGGATTATTGTGACATCACGCGTCGGTTTCTCAACCAATCACAGTGATCTCGATACGGTCGACACGTGAAATATGACATTCTGCCTAACCCCCTAGGTATATAAAAAAACTAAAATACTAAATATAATACAAAATTATCAATACCATACTTGTATATTAATATATAAAATACTGCACAAAATAATCCATTCAGAAATTACGATTACAATAAATGTTAATAAAACAAAACGCAATTTAATTATGATTATCTAACACCTACACATCAACTAGGGGGGTTAGGCAGAATGTCATATGTCACGTGTCGACCGTATCGAGATCACTGTCGTCAACGTCACAACGGATTATTGTGACATCACGCGTCGGTTTCTCAACCAATCACAGTGATCTCGATACGGTCGACACGTGAAATATGACATTCTGCCTAACCCCCTAGGTATATAAAAAAACTAAAATACTAAATATAATACAAAATTATCAATATCATACTTGTATATTAATATATAAAATACTGCACAAAATAATCCATTCAGAAATTACGATTACAAAAAATGTTAATAAAACAAAACGCAATTTAAGGAATGCTCAAAATATTAACGTACAAATTCCACGAACAAACTATGGTAAAAAGAACTTAATGTATGAAGGCGCGCAAATCTATAATAAACTACCAAAGGAATTAAAGCAATCCGTGAGTTTTCAAATATTTAAAAATCTTCTAGAAAAATAAATACAACAGCAACCGAGTTTAGACTACGCTCAGTAAAATGTAGGCGCTTCCAGATAGTATGTCTCCTTGTGTATTTCTATATCTACCTTCCGTTTTTATAATATTTATTATGAAATAATGTTATTGAGTAATTCAAAATTACCTTGTATGTTTTGTAGTTCTGTCATATATAGGCAATGCTCACATTTATCTATTTACGTTACTCTTTACAGTGAAGTGTACTTTGTAGGTGAACTAATGTTAAATGTTAAGTTGTTGTTATCAGTTTAGTTATTTTGTAATTACAGTTTGAAAATTTATTGTGTAAGAATCAGCGCTGGCAGCTAACGTTTTTAATTATTGTATGTATGCTTGTGCTATGTGTATGTATTATGGACTTGTATTTCTCATGTAAGTGAATATGTAATTCTTTTGAGAAATAAAGACTTATAACCCCAAATATATGATAAATAGAGACTTTTTAAGTTTGAAAAATTAGCTGTTCTGCGTGAAATGAGAGTCAACGCTTCGCTTATGAGGCGTGCAATAAAAAACAGCGAGAGTCTTCCGAAGACCGTGAAGAAAGATTGGCGTGCCCATATATATAATATGGATACGTCAACTAAACTGCCTCGGTGGTGCAGCAGTAGTATGTGCGACTGCTGGCCATGAGGTCTCGGCTTCGGTCCCCGGGTCGGGCAGTGTTATTGAGCTTTTTCGTAAAAAGAAAAATTCTAGGCAATGTACGGCAATAGGCTCGCCCCCTATTACGTGGGCATAGCTGGCGAACCGTGGGTGTGTAATACACCTCCGCCTACCCCTTCGGGTATACAGGCGTGATGCTATGCCAACTAAACGCACTGCTCCAATGAGCCAGAGAGTCTGTTGAAAATATCATTGATGTATGTCCAGATGCAAATTTTTAGATTTTAGTTGTTTTTTCAAAAACCACTGGACCGATTTTGATAAAATTTAAATGGGCCCACCTCTGATATAGAACCTACCAAAAAAAAAAAGAATCATTGAAATCGATTCCTAATCGGCGGAATAATAGCGTAACAAACACAAAAAAAAAATACATACAGCCGAATTGAGAACCTCCTTCTTTTTGGAAGTCGGTTGAAAATTTAATAATTTTATCAAATTAGTGTATTGTCATCGGTCCTCGATAAATCTACAAAGTTTGAACGAAATCTAGCCATTTAAAGTGGGTCAAAATCGCGCCCAAAGGAGTCAGTTACAAACATACAAACAAACATACAAATATACAGGTGCAGCTAATAAAAAGCGTGTAAAAAATAACCTATTAGTGTATAGTAGATGTTTTTTGATCTATATTTTTTAGCATTTCACATGCTCCGCTACTTTTTAAAGTACAAATTATTAATTTGTGAAAAAGGAAAAATAAATGTTTAGTACGAGCGGGAACCCGCGTCTTTTCCAATCCGGGGAAGTGCTCTAAGTCTAAGCCACTAAGCTATCGTACTGACCTATTCAGCCATCCCAATCTCCTTATCACATTTGTCTTTACGACCAACGCCATCTATCGGAATGCATTTATATGCATTAATCCAATACAGTAAGTTTAATTTTGCAATTAAAATTCATAATATTAAATGGGGCGATTTTTTAAACATTTTTGATCTATATTTTTTAGCATTTGACATGCTCCGCTACTTTTTCCCGCTCGTACTAAATATCTCTTTTTCCTTATTCACAAATAATTGGTAGAACTTTGTTTGTCTGATTTCTTGCTTACCGGGGGAGTGGGCAGCAGCACTCCTTCGAGTATTAACAACATCCACTGCGATCGCCAACCCGCCTGCCAAGCTTGGCGATTACGGCACTATCATATGAGCGAAACACATGTTGTGGCGTTCTCTTGGGGAAGCCTGTGTCCAGCAGTGGACGTCGAAAGGCTGATGGATGGATGGAGGCCCAAGCTCCCTATTTATTCTGTTCACTTCTTATTTCTTTCCTTGGAGTCGGTGGCGAGTGATACCTCTGATATTGGTGGGGTCTATAGGCTATCGCAACCGCTTACCATTAAGTAGCCTGTTGTTGATGTTGTTGTTGTTGTGTTGTTTGCCACTCGTCTAAGTAGTATAAAAATACTTCATCAAAGACATCATATTGCTTGTGTTTATTAGCAGCGGTGGATTTACACTAGGGGCAGTCGGGGCGTGCCCAGGGCGGCAAAATTATGAGTGAAAAAAAATTTTTTTAGTCTTATTAAATTTCCTCAATATAATTAATTAATTAATAATTTTCTGTTTAGTTGATAATTCAAGAAATTCAATTCATCCATTATTTGTGAATTATAATTTTGGCACTTGGTAAAAAATAATAATCAAAATTAATTATAAACAATTTATTTCCTTGGAGATTTAAAATAATAATTAAT
Organism: Leucoma salicis; assembly: GCA_948253155.1. NCBI lineage: Eukaryota > Metazoa > Arthropoda > Insecta > Lepidoptera > Erebidae > Leucoma > Leucoma salicis. Next base: position 13,240,974 of record OX411828.1, on the reverse strand, counting down.
TTTTCTATTTTCTGGGAATTAAAGAAATTTAGCCGTGTGGGGCCGGCTTTAGAATTGTCCCACCCCTCTCCACCCATGGGAGTCTTAAGAGCCGACTAAGGGAATACCGGGGGAGTGGGCAGCAGCACTCCTTCGAGTATAACAATATCCACTGCGATCACCAACCCGCCTGCCAAGCGTGGCGATTACGGCACTATCCCCCATTCTTGGGGAGGCCTATGCCCAGCAGTGGACGTTAAAAGGCTGATGGATGGATGGATGGAAAGAAATTTAATTACTTAGTAATTTTTTTTGAAAAATTGAAAAAAATTCGGTATAATTTTTTGCATTTTTCAAAACTTTAATCAATCAATAAATTTTAAAAAAATGTTGATGAAAAATATAATAGGTATATAAACTATGAGTTTAAGTAAAATTCCAGTATTGGGGCGGATTTTTTTTCTGGTGCCCAAGAGCGGCATTAAATTTAATTCCGGCCCTGCGTCTATAAGGTATGATGATCTCAAGATCGATTACAGTCACTGTAGGATATATTATATTGCTCAAGTATGTGCGTAAGTATAAGCGTATCCTCTGTTCCATAAATATTTTAGTCCAATGGGATGACACAATCAGAGAGGTCAAGCACATGCCCAAAGGCAGCTGTTATTCAGTACAAAAGTTACAAATTCACAACAATTTTTGCGGCTGGCATTACTTGGGATATTAAACCGAGAGAGCTCATGCTTACACCCAAAAAAAAAAATCTTTTTGTTATGGCGGGAAGAAATGTTCCTAACCGCACACCCCGTCGTTCGGGGCAACGAACAGGGTAGTGTGGACCTCCACCCACCAAAGAAACCCGTCGTGTACCGTCTCTCCATCTTTATTGTCGGGCTACTGGAACTATGTTACATTCCTTCTGTGGTGATCACACCTTTCCGCTAGATCACTGAGACTACAGGCTTTTGATATCAGTACCTACCAGTTATTTAATACATACATAATTATTATAGTTCTTCTGTATTAGGTACCTAGTCACTGAAATCCATCGTGAAAAAACCAATAACTGCAAGGACCACGGTATCGAGTTCGGTCCCTAATCCACGCACGTCAGTGATGTAGGTATGAGTTTTTAATTTTTTTCGCAGCCACAATATTTTTGCGACTTTTCCCACTTTATTTAATGTTGGATCTTTGGAAAATAAATATAGATCAGGGTTATTACATTTTGGTACAGCACACACAGAGAGAGAAGAGCTCAATATTACGAGAAAATTAAAAGTTACCAAATTACATAAAAAAAAACATAAACGTAAAACATAGCATGACCTGTATTCTCCGAAGGGGTAGGCAGAGGTGTATTACACACCCACGATTCGCCAGCTTTGTTTAAGTCTCACATAATAGGGGGCGAGCCTATTGCCATCTACCAGCACATTTCCAAACTCTGGGAAAGAATTTTCAGTAGCAAACTGAGAATTCTTCTTTTTACGACCCCGAGATCGAACCCGGGACCTCATGATCAACAGTCGCTTACACTACCGCTGCACCACAGAGGCAGAGAGCAGTACCAAATTACAGGTTAGAAATTGTATGGAAATAACAGTTTTCAAAGAATATTATGTCGATAATACGCCATCTGACGTGAAACGATGGCAGTTAATATCAAACCATGTGTGCAAACAAACAGTTTACAAATTACCACTGCTTGGTGAAGAAAAACATTGTAAGGACCTGCGTGCGAAAGATTTTCTCGACGGCTTGTGAAGTCTGCCAACCCAAACTGAAATAGCGTGCTGGCCTAAAAATCCTTCTCACTGTGAAATATTATGACCGGGCATAATAGTGGGCCAGTATAGGGTTAAAAATACTTACACTTTGGAATACTCTCTGATCGCAAGTGATTTTACAAGCATACAATTTACCGACACAAAATACGCCCAGAATCTATTGCCCTGTGTGGAAATCGAACCCACATCACATCACTGGCAAAGGAAGGACTTTACAACCATCATGTGTACGCCATCTGTGCAGCCAACAAGTAAGTACGCTTATAGTATTTTTGTCCGTAAAAAGTGCATTGCAAAAAATATTACTAAAGCATTCTCTATTGGACATTGCTTGAATTATTAACATTTATTATCGTACGTTTGTTTTTACTCACACCAATAGATGTCGCTTTCAAGTAGTTACTGTTGTAGTTATTTAGATAACTATTATTTTATAAACTTTTATTATATTTAACTAAACAATGATTTACTTACCTAATAAAATATAATAAAAGTTATAAACATCGAAAAAAGCATGAAACATTTCACTAAATTTAACATTATTTTATGCACATAGATGACACCCTCATGCAAACCTGCTAAGAGATGGCAGCACATAATAAACGTCAACCAATGGCTGATGATAAGAGATGGCGCTGCTATACTATTTTTATTTTCGTTCGTAACGTACCTAAATAAAACTAAATTAATATCTTGTTATTTTTTACTTTTATTAATCATATAGGTACAATATTTAGTTTTATCCACGGAGTACAGAACTATTTTTCTGTACTCCGTGGTTTTATCCTATATGCGGCAGGTGAAATGATTCTTGCGGTTTCTTCAAGTCTATTACTCTTTTAAAAGGATGAACAGGATTTGTGCTAAAAATCATAAAAAACAATTATTTATTTGTGTTTTTCATAGGTACCTACTACAATATTTCAATTTACTTACTTACATTTCAAGTAAGTAAGTAAATTGAAATATTGTAGTTTTCGTATATTATATAAATCTATCTCATATTTGAAGAACGATGTGATTTGAGTACCTAGGTAGGTATCGATGTAAAATAACTTTGTATCCAAAAATTATAAGAAGGTAAGTAGATACCTACCTATTGTAGAAATGTACCTTTATTTTTTTCTTATTAGCACGGCATAGTAACAGAGAATAGGTACCTATATATACACATTTTTTTTTATAATACGTGGATGGCAAAAAAGCATATTATGGCCCATTTAATGGTAAGTTGTTACCGTAGCCTAGCATTAGACATTTAGACGCTAGCAACACCAGAGGCATCACTTGCGCGTCGCCATCTTCAAAGAAATTGATAGGAAGTGGATAGAAAGGAAGGAAAGGAGAGGTCGGTACGATACTAAGTAAAGTAGTCAGGTAGGATACTAAGGAGAGGATAGCGAGGTTAACGTGAGGATAGGGAGGGGGTTTGGGCCTCCGGCGCATTTCCACACCATACAAAACATAACGGTAGGAGTACGTACTACCACACTAACCTGTTCGTTGCCCCGAACGATGGGGTGTGCGGTTAACAACATTTTTTCCCGCCTTTAACAAAAAAAGGAGTAGGTACTACCCCGATCGAGCCTCGAATCTATTCATGCTGGGATAAGCAAGTCTCCACCACTAGTAGGTATTCAAGATTTCTCACACACACGCAGGTACTAGATACGTAATTACAATTTAGGATGATAATACGTACCTATAACAAATGGTGAGTAAGTAGGTACGAACTTGTTGAACACACATTGTAATAATAATTAGGTAAATTTACTGCACGTACCTAGTTCTGCCCGAAGAACTTGACAACCTGGTAGACATAATATCCTTGAACATTTGAGCCTTCGTTGTGAAAGTTCTGTCTTTCTTATCAATATTTAATAACTCTGATTCCTATAAATTAAATTAGGATTATTGCCGTGTACTTACATAACAGGTTAATGAACTATCCTTTGCGCGCGATTCCGCCGCAGCCAGTGCTAGTTTTTAGGTTATATCTCAGGTTCCCGATATAGTAGCGAGATAACATGTGCCAGTTTTCAGCGCGCACGAACACACAGACAAACAGACAATAAAAATCTAAAAAAAATGTTTTGTGTTCCGACACGCCTATATAGCTTAATACAGTATTTTTTTCTCAAATATCTTAGAAGTATAGATACAGCTCAGATTCTAAAATTATTCCCTTTTATTATTAATGAACTATATGTTCTTGAACTCGACAGTATTCTATACTTAATTATTAAAATTTATTATTAACTTCAGCATGAATTAACTGGCTCGGAGAAGTAGCAGCTTCTTACAGCGTATCCACATAAAACAAACGTAGGAATTCCTACTATACTCTTTTAATTATGTTATGAGTGATCATCCCCTTTCAAATCATTCTTCCAGACACCCTATTCCTTTAATTAGAGTTGGCAATGAGTGAGTGATTCCTTTAGTGTTGCTAGCGTCTATAGGCTACGGTAACCACTTTTTTCAACACTCATCACTAAGGAATAATCCTTGTATTTTTTTTTATTGCTATTGAGGGCAGACGAGCCACGGCCCACCTGATGGTAAGTGGTAACCGTCACTCATGGACTTAACTATACCGAATGTATTGTTAAGGCCGCTGCGCACCATTTCATTTCTCAGATATGAAAAATAATCGGCTATTTTCTGCTACAGTCAAAACACACTGACGTGCTTCATGACCGGTCACACAGAAGACGGTGGTACCGACTCGTTCGGGCCCGATAGCAAGTAAGTACTCTCACTTGGTACCCAGCCGTACAACTAGTAATGCAACGTGATAATTGCTTACTTTCTTTAGTCGCCTTGTACGACTCCCGCGGGAAAGAACGGGTTGGTGACACTTGTATGTTTAGTCCATCACAACCCGGAGAACTTTACAAATATACAATTTTACGGACACCATAAGTACACCTAGACTCAACCAACCGTTTATGATTCACACAAAGAGTTATCCTGTGTAATCGAACCCACAACACTCGGGCGGGAAGCCGGTATCTAAACCACTCCGCCATCTTTGCAGTTACTTACAATGAAGTGGATTTTATGACTAGTTTACCACTTTTATAAAGTACAAATTATTTGTGAATAAGGGAAAGAGATTTTTTGTACTAGCGGAAATCGAACCCGCGTCTTTTCCAATCCGGGGAAGTGCTCTAAACCACTGAGCTATAGTACAGATCTTTCGATCATCCGAATCTCCTTATCACATTTGTCTTAACGACCAAAGCCATCTATTGGAAACGCATTTACATGCAATTATCCAATATAGTAAGCTAGTACAAAAAAAACTGTTTTTCCTTATTCACAAATAATTTGTACTTTAAAAAAAAGTGGCGGAGCATGTCAAATGCTAAGAAATATAGATCAAAAATAGTTTACCACTCTTATGGTGAGAAAAAAAAGTTTACCAGGTGTTTCTCGTTCTCTTTAATCTGACAGCTAAGCGCTTGTCTATAATCTAATTGTTTCTTCAACTCTCCGTTGGCGCTGTCAAGTTTACGGCGAAGTTCGCTGAACGCACTTCTTCTGACATTCTCCATCCTTTCTTTCCTCTCTTGTTTAGCTCGTTCTATTTCTGCGTTTCTCATTTGTATATGTCTTCTGTATTCTTCGGCTGCTTTCTATAGTAACCGATATAAGCCTTAAATAATATATTTTACTAAAATAGATGTTTTGGTGGTAGTTCACAAATGATAGGGCTTATAGGTGTTGGTACCACTGAAGGAATGTAATCTAGTTCCGATGGCCCGCCAATAAAGGCGGAGAGACGGCACACGGCGGGTTTCTTTAGTGGGTGAGCGACACCCTTCGTTCAACGAACAGGGTCGTTGCCCCGAACGAAGGGTGTGCGGTTAGGAACAATTTTGCCCGCCTTAACAAAAAAAGGGGGTTTATAGGTGGTAAAGCTTACAAGTAGTCAGGCTTACTGGTGATAGAGCTAGCAGCTATAGCTATTAAAAAACCTTTTAGTTTAAAATGATAACCGTCAATAAACTATATCATATACTGGGATATTAAGTATTTCATATTTGTTTGGGTTATGATGATGTGTGTCAAAATATAAATGCGTCCGTTCTTCTCCAGAAGAGAAACTATTAACTCTCAATTCCAATCTTGAAGTTTTTGAAGTCTTACATCACGTTACGATGCGACGTTAAGTAGTGACGTCAACGTAGCTAAAATCGGGTTTGGTTCTAAAGGGCTGAATTCAAACATTGGCGTAAGCTCTTAATTTATCGATGACATATTACCTCTTTACAGTATCGTTTTCCCTTTTCTATTCTTCTCATGTTTTTGTCAGCTTTTTCCTGCTCTTGCTGACGCCATTCTTCTGTGATTTTGTCAGCCTCTGCTTCTAAGGCAGACGCCATTTTTCTTTCAAGGTTGAAATATTCAACACTAAATTGTTTTTCTAGCTGCAGATTTTTCTGTAAATATAATGATTTGATGAAAGTCATACGGGAAAAAGACAAGCAAACAAATATTCTAAAATATGCAACTTTCTCAAATATCTGACGCTGTAAATAAAATCACATAGTATGTTACATTATTATAGAATTACAGCTTTTTATTATAACAAAAATATTTGATATTTCTAATTCTGGGTGTCTTTTATAAACATTTATTGGAAGTATGTTTCAAATATAATATGTTATATTAGTTCCAGCACGGTTCATACTATTTTGGTTATGATAATCCATATGAGACTCTGATAAATTGGTGTAAAAGAGGCTCATAAATTTCTGGCCAGGTTCTTGTTACGGAATCCAATCGCTCGTGGCAATTGCAATCGTGATCCACTGATGTTAGTTATTAGTAAACTTTTGACGATTTTAAATGTTTTACATTAGGCAAATAGTTTTATATATTGATAAAAAATACTCCATTACCATTTGTATTCTATTCTTTTCTTTTTCCTTCTTGATATCTTCTAGAGCCACCTTTATAGTGTGATCGTCTAACTGCCTCGCTCTCATCTTCTCATTTCGTAGCCTTGACAATTTGTCCTCTTGTCCCTCCAAGAAATTCTTCTTGTTATTCATTTGCTGTTCTTTCTTCTTTTTGATTGCTGAAAATAATGATAAATACTGTCTATATACCATTGTTATGATGACTGGATAAATATACCTATATGCCACCTCTTTCTATTTTCAGGCTACAAATAAAAGTATACGGGGAATATTTATGTTGCTAGTCTCTGTGTAGTTTTCTTTGTGCTGTCGATTATTATTTTTGACCTTGAATTTGTATATTGGACTATGTACCTTGCATAAACGTTGACCTGACGAATCACCATAGGACTTTGATATTCATAGCGATTGTTTATTCAGAAAAATAGGTCGATCCTGTGGATCGAGCTTGTAAACTTTAATGTGATAGGGAGCGCCTATTGCTAATAAGGAGGGAAATATCATTATACAGGGAATATTTATGTTGGAGAAAAAAACTGGGTTCCTGCCTAACAATGCGACATAATAATTAGATGTAAATACAGTATTAGTACAGTGATAGCGTAACGGTAAAACCAAGGACTGTAAAGACATACACATAGTATTGAGTTTAGCCCCCAGTCTGAGGTAGCGACCTCGAAAGGCATAGGTATGTCTCAGATCTTAGTCACCTCGTTCAACATCCGTGGTAAAGACTTTGTTGGTAATACTTGTATTCGTCGTCACCACACGGAAAAACTACATAATACACTGCTTCTTTTGGCAATTAGTTTACCTTCATAATAATCGTGTTCCATCTTCTTTCTTATATTGTCTATCATTGTGTTCTCTTTCTGCCTCTCCTCTCGAATTAACTCCTGCCTCCTTTTATTAGCACTTGTTATTTGTTCGTCGTAACACTTTCTTCTTTCGAGTGCTTCACGTTGTCTTCTTTTGGCGTCCATTCTTTCTAATTTCTCCTAAAAGTCCAAAAACTCAATTTTTAAAATAACAATTATTAGGGATCGATGCAAGTTTAAATCCTGTAGAAAATCTCTCGTCTTTTTCTTTCACAAAAGTTTGTTTTAGTTTGTAAGTATATATGTGAATAGTTACTGACCTATGCGAGTTGACTTAACGATCGAAATATTAAAATCTTGAAAATCGAAAAAGACACTACAATTGCGGGATTTGAACCTAGGATGGTAATGGCCCTCATTTTCTTTTTATTGCCTTTCCTCTCCAACCCTATCCATTCTCCTGGTATTGGCAATGCGTGAGTGATGTTTTTAATGTTTCTAGCGTCAATAGGATACTTGTTAGCTACCCCCGCAATAGAAAAAAAGACTTCGTTAAGCTAAAGCGGACAGTAATCTCATTTAAAAATTTCTAACTCACTATCTTTTGTGTAAAAGACATTAAAATATACCTTCACTATCTGTTTTGTTTTTTTCTGTAATCTTTATTTAATTTAAGAGGCTTATAATCTAGCATGATTAAGTTAGCCCCATCTTAGCCTAATAACATATTATAAACGACACAGAAGGAGAACTATTAATTTCTATTGAGGTGACATAATAGCATTTTGTGTATATATTCAGTAGGTCTGAGATTAGGATTTAAACTATTCTTCATACTCCTAAGTGGTTCCTTTTTAATTATTTAATGCAAAACTAATAATTTAATTTAAAACCTAAATACGCACTTTTTTATGGCAGTCATCCAGCAGTATTTGATGCCACATATTCTCTATCTCTTTCTCTTCCCTTTCAATACATCTGCGTTCTTCCATTTGCAATTTTTGTAGCTCCTTGAGTCGTGTTTTATCCTCCTTTGTACATGGTATACCATTAACGCTGGAACATAAATTAAAATCTCGAAATTAAGGAGGAAAATCAGGTAAGTAGAGAGGTTAATGCGTTTCAAAAATAACCTCTTCAGCTTGATTGTAATTATCTATATTATAACATATATTTTTAATTATATTAATGAATCTAAATTTGAAAATTAGAGACTACAATAATTATTAGAAATAATTATTCGTTAAAGGATTAGTGACGCTTAGAAAAACAGCAATTCTATATTTCAGAAGTTTCTTTACATTTGTTATCTCGTTTCTTTCGTCAGATAACAGCTAGCTTCCTCCCTAGATAAATAATAGGGGTTAAAGTACGAAATTGCCGTTTTATTGTAGTAGGTACTTCGAATTGACATAGAACCTTCATGATTTGAGATTTTTGAAACTTTTTTCAAATGGTACCTATAAGGTTTTTCTTTTAAAAAATGTGCAATATTTGATTATTGACTCTCAGTGGTTTTTTTTTATTCAGCTTAGACAAGAAAGATGGATACTTCGAAAAATCGGGTGATTTTTGAATATGAGTTCCAACGCGGAACTAAAGCTGCAGAAACAGCTCGCAATATCAATGTTGCGCTTAGAGAGGGGACTGCTAATGAACACACCGTGCGATTTTGGCTTAAACGCTTTCGTGATGGAAATTTTGGTTTGAAGAACGAATCACGTGGAAGATTGCCGCCCACACATGTGAATAACAATGAATTGAAAGAGATGGTGGAAGCCGATCCAAGCCAAACTACCCAGGAATTAGCGGCATGGTTTAATGTTACCTTACCAACCATATTAACTCATTTGCGTCAAATCAATAAAATAAAAAAATATGAAACATGGGTGCCTCATGATTTGACTGATCTGCAGAAAGAAACGCGTGTTGAAACTTGTGTTGCCTTATTGAATCGATACAGAAATGAAGGAATATTGGATCCAATTGTGACATGTGATGAAAAGTGGATTCTTTACGATAACCGTAAGCGAAAAATGTCATGGATGACCCCAGGTCAAACGATGCAACAGTGTCCTAAAGCAAAGCTTACCAATAAAAAGGTTATGGTAACTGTTTGGTGGTCTCAGCATGGTATTATTCACTATAGTTTTCTCCGATCTGGTCAAACAATAACGGCAGATGTCTACTGTGCTGAACTTCGAACCATGATAGCAAAACTTGCGGTGAAACAGCCTCGACCCATGAATCGATCTTCACCATTATTGCTCCAAGATAACGCATGACCTCATACAGAACTATAAACCGTTTTAACTCTACAGGAACTGCAATTAGAAACCACTCGTCACCCTCCGTATTCACCAGACCTTGCTCCAACGGACTACCATTTTTTTCGTGATTTGGACAATTTTCTACGTGATAAAAAGTTTTCTTCCCAAGAGGCAGTACAAAATGCTTTCACACAGTTTGTAGAATCTAGATCACCAGAGTTCTATCACAAAGGCATAAATGACCTTCCTATTAGATGGCAGCAATGTATAGATAATAATGGTAGATATTTTGATAAAATAAATATGTTAAATGACAAAAAAACTAATTTCAATTTTTCAGTACAAATCGGCAATTTCATACTTTAACCCCTAATATATCTAGACTCGGGTTTGGGGCTTTGCTCAAAGCCGCGGGGAGCCGTTGGATGTGGTCGGCTCGTTGTGGCGTTCTCTTTGGAAGGCCTATGTCCAGCAGTAGACGTCGAAAGGCTGATGGATGGATGGATGGATGGAGACTCGGGTCCTAAATTGTGTCCCCTGGTATCGCATAAGGTATGATTATTACTTACCGCTCAGGAGGAAATAAATATAATAAATATAAATTTACAACTGTAACTGCCTCGGTGGTGTAGCGGTAGTGTATGCGACTGCTAATCATGAGGTCTCGGGTTTGATTCCCGGGTCGGGAAATGTTATTGAGCTTTTTCCTTAAAAGAAAAATTCTCAGTAGCAGCCCGGAGTTTGGAAATGTGCCCGGTAAACGTCAATAGACTCGCCCCCAAATACGGTTTTTTTTTATTGCATATAGTGGCAGACGAGCCACGGTCCATCTGATGGTAAATGGTAACCGTTGCCCATGGACTCGACTATACCGAGAGTATTGTCAAGCGGCTGCTCACCAATTCATTTCATAGATATGAAACGAAATATAAACGGCTACACACGGGAGATGGTGGTACCAACCCGCTCGGGCCCGATACCAAGTGAGTTCCCACTTGGTACCCAGCCCTACCACCAGTCATGCAATGGATAATAATTGCTTACTTCCCTTAGTCGCCTCATACGACACCCGTGGGAAAGGATGGGGTGGTGACACTTGTATTCTTAGTCCGTAACCACACAGACAAACATAGCTGGCGAGTCGTGGGTGTGTAATATACCTCTGCCTACCCCTTCGGGGAATACAGGCGTGATACTATATTTTAAATTTAAGTGATTGAGCCAAACATATGATTCTTAGTAAACATAGCAAAATAATTGAATATCACAGCGCCTTTTGCGAGCGTTAATAAGCGTTTCATTCATCAATAAAAAATATTAATAATAAGCTAACACTTTTTCCCTCTCCAAAGCTTTCTGGCACTCTCGAATTTTCTCATTTTCAATTTCTTCTAAATAATTTCTAGCTTTCTCTTCTTTATCTTTACAATAATTACATTCTTCCATCGCCTGCTTCGTAACGAGTTCCTGCCTCAATGCCTTCTCTTCAGCTTCTAAAAGAATTTTCAATTTCTCTCTTCTCTGTCAAAGTATGTATTCTTCTTTCTCTAACTTCTTTTTTACCTTTTCTGTAGTTCTGTTTATTACCATTCTATAAATCAAATTATCAAAAATATTAAGATTATTTTTAACAATGATTTCATTACAAGAGCTTGGTTGAAACTAAATTATTTTTACATCACAGTACTTTATACCTACTACTAAAGTAGATAATTTTTCATACCAAATAGGTAGATATTATTTGCCACGACAGACTAAAAATAATTACTGGATTTTGTAAGACACGACAAAAGGTAGTTAATCTGTTCTTTTATAAAACTATAACAGCAGCTAAGCTGTGTCTGAACATTTAAGATTTTTGAGAAAAATAATAGGCGTCTCTAAACACAAAATATTTTAAAGAATAAATTATTTGTTATAGTGGAAAAATACAGCTTTAGTACGAGCAGAATACGAAGCTGCGTCACGCGAGAATAATTAAGGTTCAACGACTAACAAAATCTGTCTGCCTCGGCCGTCTGACGGGCCTCGCGGCGTAGTCGGTAGTGTAACTGACTTCCGTGCACGAGGTCGTGGGTTCGATTCCCACTCAGGACAATTATTTGTGTGATGAACACAGATATTTGTACTGCGTCTGGGTGTTTTCTATCTATTATATGTATGTATTTAGAAAAAAAAGGTAATATACGTATTATATACGTAATCTGGTACCCATAGCACAAGCGTTAAGCTTAGTTTGGGACCAGATGACGTTGTGTGAAAATGTCCGTGAATATTTATTTATTTATTTATTATTAACAATAAAAACTTAGTGAAAATGTACAAATTATAATTTGTGAATAAGGAAAAAGTATTATTAAGTATTTTAGTACGAGCGGGAATCGAACTTGCGTCCCTTCCTATCCGGGGAAGTTAGTACCGTACTACTTTTTAGAAATACCCAATCTCCTCATCACATTTGTCTTAACGACCAACGCCATCTATCGGAATGCATTTACATGCATTAATCCAATATAGTATGTTTAATTTTGCAATTAAAATTCATACTATTACATGGCGTAATTTTTTAAACATTTTGATTTATATTTTAGCACTTGACATGCCCAGCTACTCTTAAAGTACAAATTATAATTTTTTGATTAAGGAAAAAGAGTATTTTAGTACGAGCGGGAATCGAACCTGCGTCCCTTCTTATCCGGGGAAGTGCTCTAATCCACTGAGCTACCGTACATGTCAAGTGCTAAAATATAGATCAAAATGTTTAATGAAAATGATGAAATTGGTACAAACTTTTGTAAATGCACAAGGTCGTAATCGACAGCGTCTGTGAGCTTCTTCATATCTTCCACGTCCACAGTTGGCTTCATTTCAAGTCTCTGACGTTCCTGGAACAAATGTTTTACTTAATCACTAATTCCTGCAAGCGAATGTCTTCGAAAGGCTAGGCACTTCACTAATGAAGTAATGTTACACAGTTCCAGTGGCCCGCCAATATGGGCGGAGAGACGCAGCGGGTTTATTTAGTAGGTGAGGGCCCCACACTACCCTGTTCGTTGTCCTGAACGACGGGGTGTGTGGTTAGGTAGATTTTTTCCCGCCTTAACAAAAAAAGGATACTGCATGACCTATTATTTGATGAAAGACTAAGTACATAATACATAATATCTCTACAGAAAACATGACTCATTTCTGTCGGATAGGGACGTCTTAGTGTGGTGTGGAAAACATGTGGTGACGGACTAAGAATACAAGTATCACCACCCCATTCTTTCCAACGGGTATCATACGAAGTGACTAAGGGAAGTAAACAGTTATCACCCATTGCATTACTGGTGGTAGGGCTGGGTACCAAGTGGGAGTACTCACTTGCTATCAGGCCCGAGCGGGTTGATACCACCATCTCCCGTATAACCGGCCATGGATGTCGAGGTGGTTCCTCGATGAGTGTTAGTTGTAGCAGGAGATAGCCGTTTATTCTTTCATTTCATATTTCTGTGAAATGAAATGGTGAGCAGCGGCTTGACTATTAGCAATAGTAGAGTCCATGATCAATGGTTACCGTTTACGATGGTAATCATCTGATGAGATGGCATCTGATGAGATGGGTGGCTCGTCTGCTACCAAACGCAATAAAAATATTTACTATGGTATAAGTAAAACTCAAAACTCTGGTAGTTTTGTGGTACCATTAGGTGCTGTATGCTTGTTTGCTACCCAAGTAGGTATATTAAAAAAAAGTAGAGCCCTTCAGCGACTGTTATCACATACCATCAGGGTTTTATGCCTCGAATATTAATTAATCCGTGCTATATTTGCAGAGTACTAATCTTGCTGCTTAAATCGACACGAAACCCCAACATCGATTAAACAACAACTTTAATGAGTCATTTTATGTCCCGGTTAACGTTTTACTGCTTTGTTATTTAGGTAATTATGTAATGCTTGTTATAATAATAATATTAAATAGGTACTAGCTTCTGCGAGATTTGTCTATAAACTGGGTTGCATGAAGAAAGAAATACAAGTGAATGAATAAAGAGCGCTGAATGCTTAAACACATACAAACATAAACAAACAAACACAGCGTCACGCTTGTATTCCCCGAAGGGGTAGGCAGAGGTGTATTACACACCCACGACTCGCCAGCTATGTTTAAGTCCCACGTAATAGGGGGCGAGCCTATTGACGTCTACCGGGCACATTTCCAAACTCCGGGTTGCTACTGAGAATTTTTCTTTTTAGGAAAAAGCTCAATAGCATTGCCCAACCCGGGGATCGAACCCGAGACCTCATGATTAGCAGTCGCATACATTACCGCTACACCACCGAGGCAGTTGCTTAAACCCCCTCCAAATTATCCTTCCTATCCCATTACTTGAAGTTTTCGGTGGCATGATGCTTACCATCATCATCATTGGTGAGTTGTATAAATTTTTGCCAACCTCGTAATATAAAAAGGTATAAAAATATCACTCGTCATTTAGATACGCTGATAAAGAAAAATAGCTGAACACGGCAGCGTCATTAAATGATGTACTACATTAGTAAATTAATAATGTCAATATAAATTGGTAACAGTCAGTCAGCAATATTTTACTGGCATAAAAATCCGTGTGGTGACCGACTCAGAATACAAGTGTCACCACCCCATCCTTTCCCGCGGGTGTCGTACAATTAAGTAAGCAATTATCACCCATTGCATTACTGGTGGTAGGGCTGGGTACCAAGAGAGAGTACTCACTTGAAATGGTGCGCAGCGGCTTGACGATATTCTCGGTACAGTTAAGTCCGTGAGCGACGGTTACCACTTACCATCAGGTAGGCTGTGGCTCGTCTGCCATCATTAGCGATAAAAAAAAAGTATTCTATGTGTTATGCTTATAAGCTATTTTTCATTCCAGCGTTATTCAAACATCCAAACATATTCACAAAATGTATAACTAATATTAGTAGAATAAATTATGATCACATTTATTAAGCTCCCTTACTATCATCAGTAAACGATAAATGTCGAGGTTAAGATGCAGGTTTGCATTCTTCCACTACAAACAACTATTCACATGATCAAAAATTAAGAACATAATTATTGTCATCATCCTTCTCGCATAATATATGGCAGAATAAAAACAAAAAAAGCATACCATACGCGAAAAAGAAAAACTCAAAGGAAATGTCCACTTACGTGAATATATATGGAGTACGGCAATGATATTTCCCATACTTAGTAGAAGGCTTATTATCATAGCAATGGCAATTTACCCTTAGTACTGTCACCGTGAAAAATATTGCCCAAGGCTAGCCAATACCTGGTTTCTATATTTTTTCTCACGAACACGTTTACATACGTAGTATTTTGCCGCCGTTATAACTGGTTTTAAAGAAAGAAGGCACACTTCTCATTATCTAGCATGGTATAGAATACAAAATAAAGTCCTTGACTCACCAGACATAGATCAAATTCCATATTTTAAACCTCCTTTCTAAAAACTACAGGCCACGTGCTTTGAATTAAATAAAAAAATATACAAACTTACTTTCCAAAACTGGAAGGGATGTCCAAAGTAGATAGACACATGTTTATTCTTCAATTTGGTAACAACCATGGTTAGGTACACGTGTACTTTACAGGGCAGAGCTATGTATGTTTTGGATTACGGACTAATGAGCGTCTGAGCTGTATCGACCCAACTTGTTGCTTTGGTGACGAATAACGAGAAAACATTGAATTGTTACTGCTGGATGTGACCTCCATTCATGTTTACAAGTAGAAATTATTAAGCGATAGTCGATAATATTTACTATTGAACAATAATTCAGAGTATCATTTCTAGGACGCTTCACGTGTAAGTACATTTTGTTACATGATAGAGAAGAGAAATATTACACAGAGAATATAATTTTTTTTTATACTGCATGCGTGGCAAATAAGCATACGGCCTACCTGATGGTAAGCGGTTACCGTAGCTTATAGACGCTATTAACATAAGCACTCACGACCCAATGATTTCAAATTTTGTCCGTGTGGTAACGGACTAAGAATACAATTGTCGCCACCCTATCCTTTCCCACGGGTGTCGTATGAGGCGACTAAGGGAAGTAAGCAATTATCATCCATTGCATGACTGGTGGTAGGGCTGAGTACCAAGTGGGAGTACTCACTCGGTACCTATCGGGCCCGAGTGGGTTGGTACCAATTGAAGCACATCATTGCTGTAGCAGGAGATAGCCGTTTATTCTTTAATTTCACATCTGTGAAATGAAATGGTGAGCAGCGACTTGACAATAATCTCGGTGTTGATGAGTCCATGAGCGACGGTTACCATTTATCATCAGATGGGCAGCTGCTCTTCTGCCTCTACAAGCAATTAAAAAAAAAAACCCAATGCTTTCAAATAGTAGTAATAAGAATTTGCAAATATTTCTAATAAGATTCTACTTGACCTCCATCCGCGACTTCCGAATATAAATACATCACTCTATGGAACATTAATTAGCACTATTTAAAACTAGCTATTCTACGGTAACTATTAATTTTTCCTATGTGCTTTTCTAGCAGCCTATATAAGTGCACAGTTTAATTATAATTGGTTCAGTAGTTATAGCATGAAAAGGAAACAATCAAAAAACAAACTCACTGTCGCATTTATAATATTAGTAACAATATATTATAAGGTCTGAATTTATTGGAATCTATTGTCATGGCATAAACAACGGTATGTATTTTAGAACCTGTAGTGGTATTCTGGAAATTCCCAGGTCTAATACATTGTGTTTATAATGTATAAAAAAAAACAATATACAAAGCAATGGATTCATCTATCACTGCCGTTATTTTGGTTTGGTTAATATTATACTTTTGCTGTTGCCGTGTGGGGCCGGCTTTAGAATTGTCCCACCCCTCTCTACCCACGGGAATCTTAAGAGCCTACTGAGGGAATACCGGGGGAGTGGGCAGCAGCACTCCCTCGAGTATTAACAACATCCACTGCGATCGCCAACCCGCCTGCCAAGCATGGCGATTACGGCATTATCCCCCATGACGGGACCGCTCGTTGTGGCGTTCTCTTGGGGAGGCCTATGTCCAGCAGTGGACGTTGTAAGGCTGATGGATGGAATATTATACTACACTGAATTATAGCTCTAATAATATGAAAAAGAAAACTCTAATAATATGAACCAAACATTTGATCACATCGTCACCTCATTATAAGATCCTACCGCACGCAGCAAATTCGACCATGTGACTAGCCTTTGCCCGCGGCACCGCTGCAGCCAAAAGCTAGGTTTACGATGCAGTAGCGGAATAAAATATATACATGTTCTTACCTCTAATAAAGAGCTATCAAATAACCAGACAATACATCTAAAAAAATGGTTTATATAGCTTAATACAGTATTTTTAATGTACAGATACAGCTCTGTTACAGCTTTATAATAGATAGGATGAATATTCGTGTGAGCAAAATACCAGTTGTTCAATATCTCGATGTACTTTTAGTCTTAATCCCGTACCTATATAAGTATTATAAAAAAAAGTTAAAGTCCGCCGCGAGAGTGACTATTTTACGTATTTAAAAAAATAACTACGCTCATACAATGACACACAATGAAGTGAAGTTATGTTTATCTTGTAGTTTTATATCTGCGTTCACAAACAAAGGCTGGCTAATACAAAGGCCATAAAACATTTACTTTCGTTCGAAAACAGCGCCAATGTATTAACAAGCAATTCGAATTCCAAAGACGTTTAACTAACTTGGGGATAATACACTTTATTGACGTAAGAATAAATTATTGTGAATAAATCATAAGATTATTACGAATTTAATGCCTGCCTGTAACTTACGAAATGCTAGGTATCACGGATGCAAGGAGGGGAGGCTGGTACTCTTGCCGAAGCCGGGGCGAACGCCGGATTCGGTCGGGGCCTTCAGGCCCATCGTGCTGCTGGACGAGGCTGGTAAGTTGCTGGAGAGAATCCTCGCTGCCCGCATCGTCCAGCACCTGCGCGACGTTGAACCTGACTAATCAGATGCCCAGTTCGGTTTTCGGACTGGTCGTTCGACGGTCGGCGCAATCATGTGCCTGAGGGCCGCGGCCACGGCAGTCGTCGCCGGCGGTGGAGTGCTGTTAGCGATGTTGCTTGATATCGCCAACGCATTCAATAGTCTGCCATTCAGCTGCATCAGGGAGGCGTTCCGGTATCACGGGGTGCCTGCATACCTGAGGCGGCTAGTGGCAGACTATCTTGAGGGCCGCAGCGTTTTCTATGAGAGCCGCATAGGGGACGTTGTGAGGATACCCATGTCGTGCGGTGTCCCGCAGGGTTCGGTTCTAGGGCCGCTCCTGTGGGACATCGGTTAATACTGGGTGCTACGCTGTCAGCTCCCCCTCGGGCTGACGGTCATCTGCTATGCGGATGACACGCCTGTCGTGGCCCGGGGCGGTAACTTCGAGGAAGCGGCGTTTCTGGCCACCTTAGGGACCTCGGAGGTGGTCAGGAGGATCGGGGCGCTGGGGCTTAGGATGGCACTGGTTGCCTGGTACCAGTCAGAGGCTCTGCTTTTCCATGGGCCCCGACATCAGCCACCTGCTGTAGACTCGTCGGTGCGGCGTCCGCCCTTGCGCGGCTCATGCCGAATATGGGTGGACCCAACAATGCGTTCCGACGGCATTACGCGGGGGTGGTCCGGTTGATGGCGCTGTACGGCGCACGCGTGTGGGTGGAGTCCCTTGACGCACTGAACAGGGCTCTTCTGTGGAAGCCACAGAGAGTCGTCGCGTCCAGAGTCATACGTGGATACCGTACGGTGTCGACGGAGGCAGCCTGCGTGTTGGCTGGAACCCCTTCGTGGGACTTGGAGGCGGAGGTGCTCGCCGAGGTGTATCGGCGGGCGTCGCAAGAGCGGGAGGCGGGGGTGGACGTCCCCTACCCAGCGTGGTGGCCAGATGGCAGGGCGGACGCCCGCCGAGCTGCCATGGCCAATTGGGGGGCGCGGCTGGAGGCGCCCCGGGCTGGTCTTCGGACCGTAGGGGCGCTCCAGCCGGTGCTGGAAGAGTGGGCAGGGTGACGATACCGAGTCCTTACCTTCCGACTGGTGCAGGTGCTGTCGGGGCAGGGTTGCTTCGGCAGATATCTGCACATTGTCGCAAGGAGGGAAGCGACTGTCACCATTGCAGCTGCGACGAAGACACGGTGCAGCACAAAGGTTTTGTTTTCTAAATGACATTGAAAACCATATCAAAATTGAGTTAGAAGAACTAAACAGCAGAAGGGTCATAACTGTTTTATATTACAGAGATGACCATACCACCATATTCAAAAAGACTAATCACAACAACATATCAGCTTTGGACGCCTACCATCTAAGTCCACCCGTGATCATGAATGCTGTAAAGTATTCGAAACGTCGAGATAGTATAAAAATCAAGAAAACGCGATAGATTCCGTAAACGTAGTTTTATTTCAAAAAGCCTAATCACATTTTGATGTTATTAAAAGCAATTAAAGAACGCATTTTATATAACAGCAGCACACTAGGGGGTAGTATTAAGGCTATAAATGGACTATGGTGTTTCATTACAGGTACTGGAAGGCGGTGACCATCATAATTCACGCCACATGTCTGGAATATAGGGTTACTATGAAAGTTCAAAAGCCAGGACAGATTTTTTATAACGAAGCGTGTAATTAATCGTGTATCTAGATTTGCAACCAAAACCGAAATGTGAACTCGGACTCAGACTCAGTTTCGTCTGGAATCGAAACAATGGCTAACACTAGACATTTGCTTACTGAAACTCGCTGAAATCGAATCTTTGATCTACAGTTCACAAATACTAAATTCAAACGTTCAAAAAACAAAATGGAAACAAAACTCGTTACTTTTTTGACGAGCATTTTTTCCAAGCTGCTGTTCCCCATAATTTCAGTGCATATTTTGTAAATACATAGATATACATTAGTTAGTATATTCATGGTGTTATTAATTTATAGATACAGGGGGGTTAGACGGAATCTCATATCTCACATGTCGATCGTATCGTGATTACTGTTATAGGTTGAGAGATCACCGTGATTGGCCAACGGATTATTGCGACATCACGCGTCGGTTTCTCTACCAATCACAAGCGAGTCGATACGATGCCGATTGTGAGATATGAGATTCTGCCTAACCCCCCATATTAGAAATTTTAGCACTCGACATGCACAACCTCTTTAAAGAACAAATTATTTGAGAAATTGGCAAGTTGATTGCAAAATTAAACTTACTTTATTGGAATAATCTGTATGTAAATGCATCCAATAGGTGGCGTGGGTCTTAAAGACATCTATATCTATACTTATAATAAAACTGTAGAGAGGTCAATTCTGTACATTGAATATATATTCAAAATTAATATTGGAGGATGAATGGTGATCGATACTGATGCCAAAAATGTAATCAGTAAATTTTTTGTCTGTCTGTCTGTCTGTCTGTATATGCGCGCATTGGTCAAAAACTACTGAAGGGATTTTAACCAAACTTAGTACGATTGTAGTCCATACTTCTGGGCAGGTTATAGGCTATATAACATAACGCTAAGACACATAGGAGCTGAGCAGTGACGATAAATTTGCAGCAAGTAGGATGAAAATGCGCTTTCGAGCTCTTATCATCGCATACGTTGATCATACACCAAAAGTATGTATTACAAAGATAATGGTCTTCAAAAGATCTACAAAATGTCCTGAATAGTATATATCTATCTTTTATAAATTAGTCACAATAGCGTGTTTAATCGTTAGGCATTTCTTCAAAGTATATTATTAAATACATAAATATATTGTATTTCACATAAATATATCTTTATCAAACTCCCATATTCAAAAAGTACACTTTAATATCTATTTTATAAAAAAAATATAGAAATCGGTTTATAAACACATAAGATATAGATGAAATAAAACTTCCAAATCTCGCCGCGCCAGTATAGGTACGGCTATATGGTTGATTTTTGTTAAACGCGCGAAACGGCCATCTGCTGCATCTATAAAAAGGCGAGGGCGCTCACGCACCGACTTCAAATTATAAACGTGGGAAATCCCACTTTGCCAGCAACAGCCCGTGCCGAGGTCCTTACCCCACAGGGGGTGTCCTCGGGTAGCGTTGCCTAAATGTTGGTTTGAGAGCCCTCTGCGCTCACCAATTATCCGGGTAAGGTTGCCATAGCCATCAGAGGCTAACATCAAACGTCACACACAAAAAAGAAACGCGCCGACAACTCACATTGTCACTCTTAATGCGAACGGACGTGGTTCTTATTGACTCTTCTCGGAATAAGCGCGTTCTAGATTTTAAAAATACATAGATAGGTACCACGTAGTTTTTAGATAAGTTTAAAGTAGGTATTAGATAATAATATAATTAGTTTGTTTAGTGTTTTTGGTTGTTTCTCCTTCTTTTCTTTATATAATATAGTTGTCAAGTTAAACGTTGTAAAGTTAAGTATAAATTTCAATTAAGAAAGTTTACATTTTTTTTTGTGTTTTTATCTTATTAGGTTCTTTTTATTCCGTAGATATATTAACCGACTTCAAAAAAAGGAGGAGGTTATAAATTCGGATGTTTATATATTTTTTTTTATGTATGTTCGGGCATAACTCTGTCATATGTTGACGGATTTGCAAAATTATTTTTTTGTTTGAAAGGGGTTTATTCCAAAATGGTCTCATTTAAATTTTATTGAAATCGGTGCAGTAGTTTTTATAATATAAATAAAAATCTAAAAAAATGTATACATCGAGGATAATTTTTCGTTGTCTGATTTTTTTTCGTTTAGGCCTCCCTATCATGTACGACCTACTCTAACCTATTTTATAAAAAATCACTAAAAAGCACCAAATAAAACATTTTTTGATAAAAAAAGAAAACTGCCTTCAAGTGCATCCAAGAACTAAAAAGCAATAAATAATTGGTATTTAGATACGTTTTCCGTGCTAGACACCTACTGATGTGTTTGAAGCACCCAGGCTAGGTTTTCTTTTTTTATCAAAAAATGTTTTATTCTTTTTGTGTATTTATCTTATTAGGTTTTTTTTATTCTACCTTTTTTTTTGTTTAGGCGGGGAAAAATGTCCCTAACCGCACACCCCGTTGTTCGGGGCAACGAACAGGGTAGTGTGAAGCCCTCACCCACTATATAAGCCCGCCGTGTGCCGTCTCTCCGCCTTTATTGGCGGACCACTGGAACTATGTTACATTCCTTCGGTGGCTTTTTGTGGAGTGTAGGGCTCTCCTCCTAAAATCCATTCTATAATAGTAACCATGGACTTCCGCCAAGTGTCGCCTCATTCAATTAATTATCTGTTTTATACTTCAACTGCCTCTGTAGTGCAGAGGTAATGTAAGTGACTGCTGATCATGAGGTCTCGGGTTCGATTCCCGGGTCGGACAGTGTTATTGAGCTTTATCGTAAATAGAAAAATTCTCAGTAGCCGCCCGGAGTTTGTAAATGTGTCTGGTAGACGCCAATAGGCTCGTCCCCTATTACATGGGACTTAAACATAGCTGGTGAATCGTGGGTGTGTAATACACCTCTGCCTACCCCTTTGGGGAATACAGGCGTGTTGCTATGTTTTTGTTTATACATCAATGTTTATAACCTATAATTATACCAGGCTGTACGGCTTGATGGTGAGTAAGACGGTAAGTTTGCCACCCTATGAGTGGTTGGCGTGGTAGCCTAAAGACCAAAAACAACCTTCGCGAGTAATCCACCCCAAGAAAAGCTATAGGACATGAAGAGGAATGATGATATAGAGCAGATGAGGAAGTGGTCAGGTAAAATAATAAGAAGGAAATGTGGGGGTGGTTTGGTAGGTTTCTAATTGGGGGATAGAAACACACATATTTGACCTTTTTTGAATTAAGAATGTTAAATTTCATTTTATATTTGATACTAGCTGACCCAGCGAACTTCGTATCACCATATATGTATACGTCAATAGGCTCGCCCCCTATTACGTGGGATTTAAACATAGCTGGCGAGTCGTGGGTGTGTAATACACCTCTGCCTACCCCTTCGGGGAATACAGGCGTGATGCTATGTTTTTTTTATATATGTATTTTTTCATGAATAAATGTTGAAATTATAAATTGAGATATAAAGTATCCTATCTCATAAGTTGGAACAAAACACACATTTTAAAAAAAGAAAAGTTAAAATCGGTTCAGTAGTTTCGAAGTTCATCCCGGAATGTGTGTTTTGTTCCTACTTAAGAGATAGGATACTTTATATCTCAATTTATAATTGCAATATTTATTCATGAAAAAATATATGGCGGTACGAAGTTCGCCGGGTCAGCTAGTCTAAAATAAATGTGAAGAGATTGGGTGTCACCATTTTGTGACTGTGATAACTTAGCGGTCCAGAACACTTCCCTGGATTGGATGTGATTATGGGGTACAAGTTTGAATCCTGCTTGCAGTAATGCTCTCTTTTTCCACTATCACATATCATATTTTGTTCTTTAAATATTAGAAGAGTTCAAATGTAATAATATGTATTTTTCTTAATTACAGTATGGTCACCTGAACCACATAAGGTGTTATCCACCACGGCGCTGGTATTATCGGGGGCTCGACCACCCCTATTACACAGAGTGCTGAGACAGATTTATAGCGGTATTAATTAGTTAATTTACTTAATAGTAGAGGGCGCCACTACTGATCGACCAGTTAAGATAATATTTATTTTAAATATTCAATTAGTGTTTTAATTAACTAAATAAATTAGTAAACTAACAGTTGTGAATTCAGCTCCTACAGAGGACAAATGTTTATTCTCCAAAATTAATTTAATATTTTTTTAGCACTGGAGAAATTAATTAGAACATACATTTTGCAGTCACTAACACAGACAAACATATACCTACTAACACACCTTCATTTAAAAATAGATACTGACTAAACTTCCAGTGGCGTCTACTTGTACCGTCCAACGTAAAGAAACCTTTGAGACTCCATACAATGACCTCTATCTAACTAGGTCGATATCGTACACTCCAGCACTATGTTCCACCAGGTTACAGTCCGCCAGGTTACATGCTGCCAGGTCACAGTCCACTAGATTATAGTCTGCCAGGTTACAGTCCCCTAGGTTTAAGTCACGGATTCTTCCTCAATTCATATCTACGAATAAGACCCCAGTGAAGGGAAGAAAAAATATCATAAAACAAGGCTTACCCCTTTTTCTCTCTCACCTCTTACGAGCTAAACCTAATTGAAGGTCGATTGATAGGTCACACCATGGACGACCTCTTTCTTGCGTTTATATAGTAAGCACTATTTACATATAGCAGTATAGAGAGTAATACCAGAGAGAGTAATAGTAGATAGAGTAAGGGAACTTTGACTTTGCTTATAACAACCTTATCGTTCGGGGCAACGACCAGGGTAGTGTGGGGCCTGCACCCACTAAAGAAACCCGCCGTGTGCCGTCTCTCCACCTTTATTGGCGGGCCACTGGAACCATGTTACATTCCTTCGGTGGTCCGCCGGCGGCTTACCACACACAGAGCGTCGCACCTTCGCGAGAGGCCTTGCAGGTGGCGGACGTTCTCCGGTCCATCCACCCGCAGCCTCAGCTAGGGTGGCATGAGGCGCAAGTATCTGCGCCTGCGCCGCCCAGGTCGCTGGCGGCAGTTTGGGTCAGCGGAAGAATCCTCCTCCCTGGCCCTCTCCGCCGCTTCCTTCCACAAGATGACCTCCTCGCAGAAGGCAGCGACCACGGCCCAATTCCTGTCGCTGCCAAGCATCGCTCTGACGACGCTCGGCAGTGAGAGGTCCCCCCCTATTGCCGCGACGAGTTCACGGTGCTGCTCGGCCCAAGCCAGGCACGACTCGAGCGTGTGCTGCGCCGTGTCTTCGCCACAGCCGCAATGGTGACAGCCCGGAGTCGCTTCCCTCCTTGCAACAATGTGCAGATATCTGCCGAAGCAACCGTACCCCGACAGCACCTGCACCAGTCGGAAGGTAAGGACTCCGACTCTCTGTGGCCTCCGCAGAAGAGCCCTATTTAGTGCGTCCAGGGCCTCCGGCTACACAGAGGCGCTGTACAGCGCCATCGACCGGACCACCCCCGCGTAAAGTCGTCGGCACGCATTGTTGGGTCCGCCCATATTCGGCATGAGCCGTGCAAGAGTGGACGCCGCACCGTCGAGCCTTGGGGACAGTTGATGGAAGTGCTCGCGAAAGCACCACCGCCCGTCCAGCACTAGACCCAGATACTTTATCTGGGCCTGCACCCCAATTTAGACCCCGTCCACAGTGATCGAGGCGCCAGCAGGTGGCCGACGTCGGGGCCCATGGCCCCTCCGACTTGTCCAGGGCCACCCTAAGCCCCAGTGCTCCGATCCTTCTGACCACCTCCGAGGTTCCTAAGGTGGCCAGAAACGCCGCTTCCTCGAAGTTTCCACCCCGGGCCATGACCAGCGTGTCATCCGCATAGCAGATGACCGCCAGCCCGGGGGGGAGCCGACAGCGTAGCACCCAGTCGTAACCGATGTCCCACAGGAGCGGCCCTAGAACCGAATCCTGTGGGACACCGCACGACATGGATCTCCACACAACGTCCCCTATGCGGCTCTCATAGAGAACGCTGCGGCCCTCAAGATAGTCTGCCACTAGCCACCTCAGTTATACAGGCACCCCGTAATACTGGAGCGGCTCCCTGATGCAGCTTACTGGCAGACTGTTGAATGCGTTGGCGATGTCGAGCGACACCGCCGCGGCCGCGGCCCTCAGGCGCATAATCGCGCCTACCGTCAAATGACCAGCTCGAAAACTAAACTGGGCGTTCGACAAGTCGGGTCCGACGTCGCTCAGGTGCTGGACGATGCGGGCAGCGAGGATTCTCTCCAACAGCTTACCCGCCTCGTCCAGCAGCATGATGGGCCTGAAGGCCCCGACCGAATCCGGCGTTTGTCCCGGTTTTGGCAGGAGTACCAGCCTCCCCTCCTTCCAGCAGTCAGGGAACCGTCCGGACGCCAGGCACGCGTCGAACAGTCCCCTGAGGCGGGGCTCCAGGTGGTCCAGAGCCAGGGCCAGCACCTGGGTGGTTATCCCGACCGGGCCGGTATTCTTGGAACGAATCCGCGAAACAGCGGCCCCTATTTCCGACGCGGTGACCCCTACTGGGGCCCTGAAAGGACCGGGAGACCTCAATCTGGATGTACTGATATCGGACAAGGTCTCAACCTCCTCCAGGACACACCAGTTCCTCACTCGTGCTTTGACGTCGGGGCTAGCGAACGAAAGGTCCACTATCAACCCGCCCCGTCAACCCCGCACGCACGTTTTGACGGAGCCTCTGTTAAGCAGACAGAGGCCCGTTGACGCCGCCCACTCTACCACCGCCGCTCCACGGGCGTCCGTCGCAGGGGACCCCCACGCCGTGGATTTGGCGTGTGTACTACACTCCTGCCTATCTCTTCGGGGTATACAGGCGTGATGCTATGTTATGTAAAACGTGTAAATTGAATTGAACAGAACCGTTGCCTGTCAACGAATATCAACACAGAATTCAATTCAATTTTTCTATAGACCAAATCCGAAATATCCGTGCCTAGGTAAATAAAATTGACACCATCAATTCGCAGGCCGAGTCACTAAATATGCTAATATAGTGAAGATCCGTCGCGTTTGACATTAGACGTCAATTTATGTAATCAAGTTAACGCTAATTTGGATAATTTTGATGTAACAAGACCTGAGATGTCTTGTTTATTACACAAACGGTCGTACATTTAAATATGTCACTCAGTCTGAGTTACGAATTTGACGTTTAATTGAGCGACGACCTTCTTTTACATTCGAATAAAATTATTCGTTGTCTTAAAAATCGATTACGTTTCCAAGTCACCATTTCACTCTTTGACGCGTAATTCCATCCTTGGAACTGGGCAGGACGATGCATTTTGGGTGTAATATACTATTGCTAGAAATTTATTTATTTATTGGCACACAAAACAGAATACAATCAATGCGTTACAAGGTAGTATATGAATAGTTACATGAGTTTAGAACAAGACTATATTCCAACACTATGTGTACTCAGCATGCAAAGTTTATAATTGGACGACCGTGTTATTAACTTACGAAAAAATAAGATTTACTGAACATGATGCAATAATATACATTAAACAAAAAAAATAAAGAATTATAAAAAACAAAATGAGAGCAAGCAGCAATTATATCCCATCAGTAGACATAATACGCCAAACGTTATTTTTAAATTTTTTAATACCCTGATTAAACACATCTAGTTCATTACTATCATTACACACTAGCAAATCATTGTATAAGCGACACATTCGGACAATGGATTGTAGTAGGATGTGTTATTCAGATGCACATTTAGAACAAATGTTTTAAGATGAGGGTGGCGCTGTCGGAATTTAATGGTAATATTAATAGCGGAGAGTAAGTCTTGCGAATCTATAATTGAGTGTATAATTTTATAAAGATTTGTGAGGTCAGTACATTTACGGCGATTTTCTAGTGATTGTAATTTAAAATTGTCAAGTTTCTCCCTGCAAGATGGATATTTACGATGAATCCTAAGTCGACAGCATAAAATATTAAAATATTTCTTTTGAACGCGCTCTATCCGCTTCGAATGTATAGCGTAAAAAGGTGACCAGATGGCCGAGTTATACTCAAGGACACTGCGAATCAAACTACTGTAAAGATATAATAAACAGCGCGGATTCTTAAAATCTCTAGTAGTTCTCGCTATAAAGCCAAGTAGCCTGGTGCTTTTGTTGATTATATTATCGTAATGTGCATGGAATGTGAGCTTATCGTCAAACATTATACCAAGATCTTTATCTATGTTCTTTCTTTTCAAATGAAAGCCGTTTAAATTAAAGTTAAAAAAAATATTATTAGTTCTATTGCTAAAAGAGATTACACAACATTTCGCGAGAAGACCATACAATTATTCTTACACCAACTGTTTACCGTTTCTAAGTCTGATTGAAGTGCAAAAGCGTCCTGAACATTATCGATAATACAATATATCTTTAAATCGTCTGCATAAAGTAAACAAGATTTCTGAATTTTGCTTGTAAGGTCATTGATGAATATAACAAAAAATAAAGGGCCTAAATGGGAACCCTGGGGAACTCCGGAGGTGCAGATAAATGGTGAGGACAATTCACTGTTAAGAGCAACAAATTGGCTTCTATTACTCAAATAAGATACTATCCAACGAAGTAAATTACCGTGAATGCCGTAGCGCTCTAGTTTAGCACATAGTATAGTGCTAAACTAGAGCGCGACGTCATTAGTAGTGTAGGCTATGGTTTACTCTATCTAGCTTTTGAAAAATCTGTATAAATTGAGTCGACCTGTAACCTCTTACCAATTGCGCTGCATAAATCGTTTTTGTATACCAGCAAGTTTGATAACGTGGATCTATTTTGGACAAATCCATGTTGCCGGGGTGAAAAAAGTGGGCTCAAGTGGTTATATAAAGAAATTTCAAAGGAAAACGTCCGCTCAAATTATGTAATGATTGATTCCATTGTCAGCGACTTCTAAAGAGGTATCTAGATGTGTTCAATGTCTCTATATTTTTGTCGAGAAAATCTCTCGCACAGTAAGGTTTATTTGGTAATATTGTACTTCATCGGTCAGTAACATAAAAGAAAAATTCTCAGTTGCAGTCTGGAGTTTGGAGATGTGTCCGGTAGACGGCAATACGCTCGCCCCCTATTACGTGGGATTTAAACATAGTTGGCAAACCATAGGTGTGTAACACCCCTATGCCTACCCCTTCGGGGAATACAGGCATGATGCTATGTTACGTATGCATGTTAATATTATTTTCAGTTCTAATAATTGAAATAATCAAATTAAAAAAATACATCCATTAAATAACTTCCTTTCGCAATATTGAGTCTGTCATGGAGACCCGTAAACCTTACAATAATATCGGTTAGATATCGTAATTTTTAAAACTACATTTTTTTCCAATCGCTCTTAAGTACAGCGCCGTCCCATTACTGGAACCGTGCGTATTACTGTAATTTGTTAAAGCAATTCGATTTTATTAAACATATTTAGGTTATTTTGAAATAAAACTACGTTTACGGATTCTATCACGTTTACTTGATTTTATACTATCCCGACGTTTCGAATACTTTACAGCATTCATGATCACGGGTGAACTTAGATGGTAGACGTCCAAGGCTGATATGTTGTTTCAACGGTTTCATCTACCCACAGTTATATGATTTTACAAAATTTGGTTTATTTATTTTAAATAATCCAAATTTTGTATATGATGGATAGTAGAAAATCAAGTAAACGCGATAGATTCAGTAAACGTAGTTTTATTTCAAAATATGTAACATTCGCGTAAATATCAGAAAGTATTATAGATTTACGTTAGATATTAATTTTAGGTCTTTCTTTTTTGTTAAGGTGGGAACTGGAAGACATTATTTCGGTAGTAACGTTTTACCCCCTGAGGACATAACATTAAAATAGTTTTTCCCATCAATAATTGATATCGATTCACAAATTACATTGAATTAATTTTCTTTTTTTTTTCTTTTTTTATACTACATGGATGGCGAACAAGCAGACGGCCCACCTGATGGTAAGCGGTTACCGTAGCCTATAGACGCTAGCAACACCAGAGGTATCACTCACGTGTCGCCATCGTCAAGGAAAGGGATAGGAGGTAGCTAGGAAGAATAATAAGGAAAGGATAGGTAGGAAACTAAGGAGAGGATAGGAAGGATAATAAGGAGAGGATAGAGTGGGGGACTTGGGCCTCCGGCGCTCTCATTCACCATACGAAACACAACGGTAAGTACTGTTGTTACACTGGTACCTACTTCCCCGATCGAGTCACCCTATTCGTACTGAGATAAGCAAGACTCTACCATAATACCACAATATGTAATTACTCTAGTAGTTTTTATAGTTTTCGTTTTTTTAATGTGAAAAATCTCAAATATTCTAGAGATACATAAAATTGTCTACATAGTTGTAATTTCCTATATGTACTTAACAACACTACTGCTGCGTCTCTACTTGTAATTCCAACCCTTTGTTTAAACACAAAAGAGCCTAGACACTAAGGTTTTATCCTACCGTCTAGACTACGACTTTACCACTTTGGCGAGGTATTACACTTGATAATCGCTGCCGTGAAAGCTCACCCATAATATTTCAAGAAGCGAGATTTTGTTTACAACAGAAAAAGAGACTAAGGTAAATACTTACCCTCCATTCCATTGACCTATTAATTCTATTCTTAAATATATCATTCCCGTGTCTCGACGCTGGTCCGCGATAAACTCCGAAACTACTTATCCAAAGTTAACGTTTTTTTTTTCAAAATGTGTGATTACTGAATTGTTTTATACCTACTGATTACGGGCGATCCGCTCCGAATCTAAAGGTGAACTTTACCAATTACTATAAATCATTTAATAGACAAGTTATGTGGCATTTGCCCATTCTGGATCTATCGAAAACATGGGTATCTATGCATGAATTATATGAAAATCGGTTAAATGGTTGCACATTTGCCTATTATGCGGTGTGCGGCCGGCTTTAGAATTTTCCCACCCCTCTCCACCCATGGGAGTCGTAAGAGCCGACTGAGGGAATACCGGTGGAGTGGGCAACAGCACTCCCTCGAGTATTAACAATATCCACTGCGATCGCCAACCCGCCTGCCAAGCGCGGGGATTACGGCACTATCCCCCATATGAGCGAAACACATGTTGTGGCGTTCTCTTGGAGAGGCTTATCTCCAGCAGTGGACGACGAAAGGCTGATGGATGGATGGATGGATGGATGGTTGCACATTTTATACTATAAAATTAAAACTCTATGGGTATTCTCAGAAAATATTGTCACTCGCGTACAAGTACACACACACTCACAACATGTAAATATACACAAACATACTCACACATACATTTTTCTACTATTTGATGTTCGTGTGTCACAAAGGTTCTGGTTGAAAATCAGCGTAGGACACAGGCTGTCTGACAGGTGCTGAACTTGGACCTTCTTGGTGCAGCCATGTCTAAGTATATACTTATTTTATTGTCCTTCTAATTTGTTATTTGCTGTAACCGAATAAATATTTTTCATTCTTTCTTTTTCTTTAATTTGTTCCAACTTTAAAGGTAGAACAGTTTTTACTCGGATTATTTCATTTTTTTATTACAATACTAGATGACCTTGTTAACTTCGTATCACCTACAATTTATTTTATCAGCGATTATCAATCCGAATCAATCTGCATCGACCAAGATTTGGATTTTGATAGGTTATTAAAATAAACTTCATTATAATGCTAATGAAATAGAAAAAATTACAGTAGCTATCATTTTGTCGTCTGTTAGCCAAATACCCATACAAAGTTATCTATACAATTTTTTTTTAATTTCTCCTCTTTTTACAGAGTTCTCCTTTTATTCTATACTTTCTTGCCAGCCCTGTATTAGAGTGAATAAAACAGAAAAAAAACAGTTATTCAAATCGGTCCAGCCAGGTTTGAGTTTTAGCTCGACTAAGAAACAACAATTGATTCTTATATAATATATAGATTAACGATAACGACGCATTTTGAAACGGTTTTCACTATATGTTAAACTCTGTTTTTCCGTACTCCGTGGTTAAAATAGATTTATCTGTGTGGATTTCAGAATATATATACTTTACTCATCTCTACATAAAAAATAATATCCCACAGAATCCCCCAGGATAGGATCTTCAGATTAAATATATGCGCAATTTTACGATGATGGTTAGGTTAGGTTTATAATTAACAGCATAAAAGCATAAAAAACAAACAAAGTCACTTTTGCAATTATAGTATTAGTAAAAACGAGAATTTCTTGATGGAAAAACTTAACAACTAATTGCCGTGATGACTCGGGATTCATGATCCGTATTCACACTGAGGCAGTAAAAAAAAGGCCTTAGTATCAATAGGCGTTATAATTAAACAGAAAGTCTCATCAGCCGTTATCAATCAACGATGTTCTGGTAAACGGATAATTCTAACTAAACAATATAGACGGGGCATTATAAACAATCCAGTGAAACCATATAAAACCATGTCATACTTGTCATTACACGCACTCACGCATACAAATACAAACAAAACCATGCCAAAACGAAGTGTCAAAAACCACGAGTGTTACCAGGGTATGATTTAAAATTATCCCAAATGCCTCGACGATTTCGAACGTACGTTACGTAGATGAACACGTCAGCGTCATAATATTCCCTATATGATTTGCTGTAAACTTACTTTATACTTTTACTTCCTTTATGTTTTAAACATAGAACTTAAAAATTTACCCAAATTATAGAGATTATTTCTTTCCAGTGACTACAC
The DNA here is from genome assembly GCA_948253155.1 of Leucoma salicis. Taxonomy (NCBI): domain Eukaryota; kingdom Metazoa; phylum Arthropoda; class Insecta; order Lepidoptera; family Erebidae; genus Leucoma; species Leucoma salicis. Next base: position 13,208,764 of record OX411828.1, on the reverse strand, counting down.
TTTCACGCACACATCTTTCAAAAAGTGGCTTTACTTTTTTGTTGACAATGCGGTGTCTTCAACAACAAATGCATCAGGATCACAGTAAAAATAAATCCATTGCCTATGTTCGTGTGGGGAAAAAGAGGCGTGAACCTATGTACGTATGTATCAAAGTTAAAGCGTACCTTAAAACTAATTCGCTCAATGTGTAATTACCAAGACTGCCTCGGTGGTGCAGCGGTAGTGTGAGTTGGTCGGTTGCTGGTCATTAGGTCTTCGGGTTCGATCCCCGGGTCGGGCAGTGTTATTCGCTTTTTCGTAAAATGAAAAATTCTCAGTTGCAGCCCGGAGTTTGGAAATGTGCCCCGTAAACAACAATAGGCTCGCCCCCTATTACGTGGGACAAACATAGCTGGCGAACCATGGTTGTGTAACACCTCTGCCTACCCCGTCGAGGAATACAGGCGTGATGCTATGTAATTACCTAAAATTAAACAACAAATTTATTGTATTTAACCATTTTGAAACTCCAAAGCGTCTGATGTTTAAAAAGTCTTTAATTACATAATGTTCTTCATAGTCCCACGACGAATTAACAGAAATAGTGAATTTATAATTACTACAAAATATTTTCTACACTAACTGCTACCCGTGACTTCATTCACGTGAAATTTAGATATTTTCTTTTATAGTGCGGAAACTTTTGCTTTACATATATTATGTTTTTCTTCGATTACCAAACACCGTTAGTTAAAGAACAAATTATTTTTGAAAGTGGATAGAGGGAACTTAAGCAAGCAGGATTCGAACCTGCGTCCCATCCAATCCGAGGAAGTGCTCTAGACCAGTAAGCATTTATTGCAATTGCAAGCGGCTATTGCAGTCTTGCAGAACGACGATTACGATACACACATACACATTTTTTACACAATCATGTTTACATTTCTAGACTGAAAAGACATTTGTTTGGAAGAAAATAAATATTTTCATAAAAACACTTCAGCACTTTAGCTGTACTCATAGTGTGAGTCCATTAAAGTTATGTCCAGTAAGGTAAGGGTAGTTATGGTTGGTTCGCTTTTGAGGTTCAATTAATTAAATTCATTTTCCATGATTAGTTACTTGATTGAAACAATTGAAAAAACATTGAAAATTAATAATATATTATATATATCATCACTCGTAAATTAATTAGGTAAGTGTATTATCCAGAAACATGTCTTCCTTAAAAGGCAGCATAAAATTCTCGTCTTTTCTTCTTAACGCAATAAACATCAATCATTTAACAGGTGACTTAGAATGGCGAAGAACAAATATATTTCCATATTTGTAGACACAATTTACCAGCTCTTTTATATAACAATTACATAGTTTCTAACTGAGAATTCGATTTTCGAATCCAAATTCAGAATTCGATCAATAATATAATAATCGTTACTCTATAGCACATAATTATTATTCCTTTTTATAAAAATGGACTATATGTACGCGTATATTGATACACGGTTGATTAAATACATAAGTATGGCCACTAGCCTTTGCCTGCGGCAGCCAAAAGCCTGTGAGTGTTTTTTTTTGTTAAGGCGGAAAAAATGTTCCTAACCGCACACCCTGTCGTTCGGGGCAACAAACAGGGTAGTGTGGGGCCTTCACCCACTAAAGAAACCCGCCGTGTGCCGTATCCCCACCTTTGTTGGCGGGCCACTGGAACTATGTTACATTCCTTCGGTGGACATCTGAAAAGTAGCCTACAAGAGATTGAGATGGATATAGAGTATCAGGAGTATTAGGATAAATGTAAAGTTTATTATTTTTACCAAGCTTAAAATGAACTCTCATTAATTTAATTAAATGGAGCATTAAAATTAATTTAAATTTTGTTTTCTGCAATGATATAATGGATCCCGTAGGAATTCATAGAACAACTTTTTTAAAAGAACTTGTGAACCTCACCATAGCAACATAAATAAAAAAAATATATGATTCACTTCTGGGGTAGGTGAGAAAAATATTTTATTGACTTTTCTGCAACCGACTGTTTCCTATGCATTTATGTGTTTGTTTCTTTATCGTGACGCATTTTTGGTTCATCGAGTTTCAAATCACAACGATTCTAAAGAAATATTCACTTCATAAAGCATAGCAAACAAACAAACTCAAATTCACGTAAATAATATAGAGCTATCTAAAAATGACTATATTTTTATGTCAAACTTCAAAGTTAAGTTCATAAGGCTCGCACAATGTAATGATCTTTGAAAGGAACAAGCGTTGTACTCGTCCCAATTGTACTAGGGATAGATTTACTTGATTAATTGTTCTGGAAGTTTCCTCGTACATTTGTCACTAACGTGGCGTGACGTATGACAGTTATGAGTATCCTATTACGGCTTCTTATGTGGTATTTCATGATATCTCGTAGGTGAATTGGTACAGCGATAGTTGATGGAATTTTGGGGACTAAAATAAAAGTGTGGTTCTAAATTTATGTTTATTTTATATTTCAAAATAAGCTTTTAAAAGTTTTCTTAGCGAAATAAAATTAATTTCAAGTCACGAAATGACACATAAACTAAAAAAATCGGGATAGTATAAATCTAATAATAATACTACAAGAAAAGTAAGCCGTAGCCTGTTTTGGCTGGTATCAGATGGAAGAACATAAAATGACACTTTTTTTTGTTAATGCGGGAAAAAATGGACCTAACCACACACCCCGTAATTCGGGGCAACAAACAGGGTAGTGTAAGGCGCTCACACACTAAATAAACCCACCGTGTGCCGTCTCTTCACCTGAATTGGCAGAACACTGGAACTATGTGACATTACTTCAGTGGTACCATAAAGTGACACTAATCTATTTGTAAACACCTGAACTCCTCCATGCTTCGGAGGGCACGTTAATCAGTAGATCCTAGCTGTCAAATAATATTCAGGTAGTCGTTACAGATATGTGAAATTCCTGAATGAAAAATCTGTCTCTGGATTACTTCGGGGATATAGGCGTGATCCTTTGTATGATGCTACGTTAGTTAAGAACAAGAAAGGGTGAAAATGTGAAGCGATAGAGCGTCTGAACAGTATTCAGAATGCGCGCCTTCAAACACCGTTCATTTCTATCATTTTCTATTTCACATTTTCATGCTGTTTTCATTTATATGGTTGGCCATATATATTTTAAGCATATCAACTGCTGCTACAAAATAATAACAAATTATTCATCACTGTTGACATCGACGAACCCAAGGGATATCCACAGTCAAAATACAATCTTATCCGAATCATTAAAGGCATTTTCGACGACATCACCAATGACTCGACATCATAAAGGGAACAGATTAGAGTTCATTACGAACCGCCACTTTAAATCAGCCGTTTTGTTCAAACAGGATTTGGAAAGTTAAAAAGGTTTCTTTAGTCGGAAATTCGGAATTGGAGCTGGCATCAATTTTGTACCCTCATCAGTGGGCGAACAATAGGGAACGGCCTTAAGGTTGCCAATCACAAGGCGCATGCGTCTCGCACCCCAGGCGAAGCTGTCATGGCGGCTCAGTCCGCGTATTGACGCCACCGAGTCACGCGCTCCCGTCTCAGCTTTCGAACACTAATCGAACATTCTTCTTCAAAGAACATATTGTATTTACTATTTGTGTTAAAGTGATTTTATGGCGGTTTAATACTTATAGTTGCGTATATTGACGGTAGTTTAACATCGAAGTGAGTTCAGCAGATACCGGATTTTTCTGGATATCGGCCGATACCAGCAATTCGTGAGTACTGTAATTAATAATCTGTATATATATGAACAAATTTAGTGTTATTGGTTTGTAAGCTTCTTTAAATCTTTGTTGTACTCGTGTGCGTTTAAAATGAATGAATGTAAGTAATTGTATGTATGTGTTACGTTCATAGAAACATTAACGTCAGCTTAGAATGTTTATAGAGTTTATTGATTTTGGAAACTTTTGGCTCGAACACCACTCTCCAGTTTTGAATGGAATGGTGAATTTTTCTTTCACTTTTATTTACTATTTAATTATTTTAGAGGATAACTATAAATAATTCCTCTTAATTGTAGTTGTGTTTCTGATTTTCTTCGGTAATTTATTATAGGCATGACGATTTTGTACAGCTTTAGATGGAGATTATTGCCGCGGGAATAATGTTGTCATTACATCACTTTCAAATAGCAGGACATTTATTATTGGTGATTCAGTATTTTGATAAGAGATTGCGTGCATTAATGTAAGTACATCGTTTCGTTCTTTTTAGTGTATATATTAATTTAAATACATCGCTTTTTACTAATTATATGGAATAGTAGGTTTATTATGTACTAGTCTTTGCCCGCGGCTCCGCCGTAGCCAAAACATAGTTTTTAGGTGATATCTCAGGTATCCGATATAGTAGCGGGATAAAATCTATATCAGTTTTTAAGTCTACTCAAGAACTATCAAATAAAAATTTGCATCAAAATCCGTTTAGTAGTTTTTACGTGATGTATAAATGAACAAACTGATAAACAGACAAAAAATCTTAAAAATATAGTTTTGTGTTCAGACACACCTATATAGCCTAATACAGACACTTTTTCTCAAATATCTTAAATTAATAGACAGAGCTCTGTTACAGCTTTATAATAATAGGTAGTAAGTATAGATTATGTGGCATACACGAAGTACATTCTTTTTTGAAATACATATTTTTTTTTGTAAATAATACAGTAATAAATAGCGTTTTAAATTATATGAATTGCCATATTATGTATTGGTATTTCTTAGAATTTAATATAATAAGATGAAATATAGTGTATACCTTTATTTTGCCATTTTATAATCCCCAAATTAGTAATAGTCGTAATAATTACAATATATCACATAAAGTAATGAAAATTCGACATTTTCACACAACGTCATCTGTTCCCAAACTAAGCTTAATGCTTGTGCTATGGGTACCAGATTACGGATATAATACATATTATACTACTTTTTTTGGTAAATACATACATACAATAGATAGAAAACACCCAGACGCAGTACAAATATCTGTGTTCATCACACAAATAATTGTCCTGAGTGGGAATCGAACCCACGACCTCGTGTAAGTCGGTTACACTACCGACTACGCCACGAGGCCCGTCAAATTCATTACTTTTGTAAATATTGTATTGTTGTTTTCCTAATATTATATCAGAAACGTATATCAGAGTTGCAGAGCAAATGCTTTTCGCCACCGTTATACCTAATGTAGTGCGAACTATGACATGTCCTTCTTTAAAACAACTTTCTCACGTAATAAGCTACTAGGTATTGCTACCACCCAAGTCATACCTACCAGTTCCAGTGGTCCTACAGCACAGGCGGAGAGACACGGCGGGTTTATTTAGTGGGTGTGGACCCCAAACTATCCTGTTCGTTGCCGTGGGATATGCGGTTAGGTACATTTTTCCTCGGCCCGTCTCGGCTCCTTCGGCCGTGTGGGGTCGGCTTTAGAGTTGTCTCACCCCTCTCTGCCCACGGGAGTCGTAAGAGCCGACTGAAGGAATACCGGGGGAGTGGGCAACAGCACTCCCTCGAGTATTAACAACATCCACTGCGACCGCCAACCCGCCTGCCAACTGTGGTGATTACGGCATTATCCCCCATGACGGTACCGCTCATTGTGGCGTTCTCTTGGGGAGGCCTATGTCCAGCAGTGGACTTTAAAAAGCTGATGGATGGACATTTTGCCCGCCTTAATAAAAAAACGTTCTAGTTATTGCTAATATCTATGAGCAGGTGGTACAACTTATCCTGAGATCATTTGCCAGCTTGAACAGTCAAATTATCAACATACGTATCGAAATACAAACATACGTGTATTTAAGGGTAAATATGTAGATGCTATGTATTTTTTTAATAAAAAAAAAATAATATCTTATACTAAGGAATAATAAATCCTTGTATTGAGGGGAACTTTACAAACATACAATTTCACGGACACAAAGTACACCCAGACTCGGAACAACCATTTGTGGATCACACAGAGTTGTCCTGTGTGTACCTAAATCGAACCCACAATATTATACTGAGGCGAAGTCGGTATCTAAACTACTCCACCGTCTGCGCGGTCTGTCTAGTATATATAATATCTATTTATGTTTACACAAATGGATACGTCGGTACAAAGTTTTACAATATATTCTAAATAACTAAATACTGATACCTAATGTACCTCAAACTTCAACAATGTTCGAAAAGCTCAAATAAATTCGGTTAAAATCAATCAAGCTGACTGGATTGCCCGACCTAAGCCCGGATAATATACCCATATTAGTTAAATTTTGTTCAAATATTAGCTGAAAGTGAATTTTAATTAAAACGTCTCAATTTAATGAATAATAATTGAACTCCAGACCGATTTCGGTTGCAACGTTTAATGAGCCTTGCTTATCCCAACATAAATGGGCCGGATCGATCAGGGAAGCATACCACCCTTTCATAGAAGATTAGCGTGAAACAACGTTACGTATTCCAACCGTTGTGTTTTCGTATGGTGAGTGAGAGCACCGGAGGCCCAAATCCCCTACCTCTCCTTATTACCCTTCCTCTCCACCTTCTATCAATTTCTTTGGAGATGCCGAACCTCGAGTGATGCCTCTAGTACTACTAGCGTCTATAGGCTACGACATATGCTACAGCCTTATGCTACGGTAACTGGTTATCATTATGTGGGTCGTATGCTTATCGCCTACCCGCGTAGTATTAACAAAACACGTCCAGTGTCAATGTACATTAGTGATGCCTCTGGTACTACTAGCGTCTACAGGCTACGGCATATGCTACGGCCTTATGCTACGGTAACTGGTTATCATTATGTGGGTCGTATGCTTGTTGGCCACCCGCGTAGTATTAAAAAAACACGTCCAGTGTCAACATACATTAGTGATGCCTCAAGTGCTACTAGCGTCTACAGGCTACGGCATATGCTACGGTAACTGGTTATCTTTATGTGGGTCGTATGCTTGTCGCTTACCCGCGTAGTATTAAAAAAACACGTACATTAGTGATGCCTCAAGTGCTACTAGCGTCTAAAGGCTACGGCATATGCTACGGCCTTATGCTACGGTAACTGGTTATCTTTATGTGGGTCGTATGCTTATCGCCTACCCGCGTAGTATAAAAAGAACACGTCCAGTGTCAACGTACATTAGTGATGCCTCAAGTGCTACTAGCGTCTATAGGCTACGGCATATGCTACGGCCTTATGCTACGGTAACTGGTTATCTTTATGTGGGTCGTATGCTTGTCGCTTACCCGCGTAGTATTAAAAAAACACGTCCAGTGTTAACGTACATTAGTGATGCCTCAAGTGCTACTAGCGTCTATAGGCTACGGCATATGCTACGGTAACTGGTTATCTTTATGTGGGTCGTATGCTTATCGCCTACCCGCGTAGTATATAAAAAACACGTCCAGTGTCAACGTACATTAGTGATGCCTCAAGTGCTACTAGCGTCTATAGGCTACGGCACATGCTACGGCCTTATGCTACGGTAACTGGTTATCTTTATGTGGGTCGTATGCTTATCGCCTACCCGCGTAGTATAAAAAAAACACGTCCAGTGTCAACGTACATTAGTGATGCCTCAAGTGCTACTAGCGTCTATAGGCTACGGCATATGCTACGGCCTTATGCTACGGTAACTGGTTATCATTATGTGGGTCATATGCTTGTTGCCTACCCGCGTAGTATTAAAAAAACATGTCCAGTGTCAACGTACATTAGTGATGCCTCAAGTGCTACTAGCGTCTATAGGCTACGGCATATCTTACGGCCTTATGCTACGGTAACTGGTTATCATTATGTAGGTCCTATGCTTCTTGGCCACCCACGTAGTATAAAAAAAACACGTCCAGTGTCAACATACATTAGCCAGTACGCTAGAGATAATTTAGTGCACAAGTGTATGGGCAAATACAAGTGCACTCTTTGTTTCCTCACACTCCTAGTCCGATAGGACGGCATTCCACGATTTAATTGTTAAATTAAATTTAACTGGTCGGAATAATGTATACAAATACTTACGACAGATGGTGCAGGTATCACCTAAGACAACAATGCATGTGTTATCGAAATTTGCAGTCCCGAGCAATTGTCACGATTCCTGAATTGGCAAGGCATCTGGGATGGTATTCCAGGAGATGCAGGTTCCAAACATGCTCGTGACTGTTATTTTCAATTTCACATTTTCGCACTTTATACTAATAATAAACCTAAAACTCGATTGTAGCGCCCATTGTGAATATAAGTAGTATATAAGTCATCAAAATCAGTCCAGCCATTAGAAGGACTTTGGTTGAATGCACATGTACAGAAGAACACATCAGCAAATTAGCTAAGTGATACAGCTATCGCTTAGCCAATGTCTTAACGAACATCATGCAGTATACAAAACCATTTAGCCTAGGGTTAAACAAGTGCACCACCGAAGAAATGAAACATAATTCCAGTGGCTCGCCAATAAAGGTGGAAAGACGGCACACGACGGGTTTTTTAATGGGTGAGGGCCCCATACTACCCTGATCGTTGCCCCGAACGACGGGGTGTGTGGTTAGGAACATTTTTTCCCGCCTTAAAAAAAAGGGTTGGCAAGTGTACCACTGAATGTCGCACTGTTCCAGTGGTCTGGCAATACAGGCGGAGATATGGCACAAGGCGGGTCTATTTAGTGGTTGAGGGCCCTACGCTACCCTGTTCGTTGGCCCGAACGACCAAGTCTGAGTTAGTTTACCTGCTTAAGCAAAAAAAAAATAAAGGTTATTTGTTTATCCCTGTTAGTGTTTTTTTCTACCGTTTTTTGTTCCTTAGTATTCTCCATGCACTTAAAATGGATATTTTTTCATCATTACTGCCTTACCAGTAGGCACAGGTCTGCTTTCAAACTGACAATTATTAAGGTCATAGTCCACCACGCTGGCCCAGTGCGAGTTCTCTCAGGCATGCAGGTTTCCTCAAGATGTTTTCCTTCACCGAGCAGTGATAATGTGTAAACTTATAAACACATTCTCGAAATATCTCTATAGTCAAAGGTGTGTGCCATGACTTTGGACTGGGGATTGAAATTAATACAATTGTTTTTGCATTCCTTAGTTTTACCACTATAGAGTAATGAATCTGTAAACTGATTAGACTTTAAGGAAAATACCTTCATTCTCCGTACCTTTTTGCTGGACTATTAAATACCATATTAGTTTTGGATTCATTCAAAATAAATTTATTTAACTGAAACCTCACAATATTATCCTCGTCAGCAATTAATAAGCACGGTGAACTTTTAAAATTGATGGAAACCCTTCTTATTTTTTTTATAAATTCAAAGCACACGTGACAGCCCTAAACGATCACGTTTCAATGAAAATCAATAACAAATTTGCATATTTGAATAAATTTGGTAGCCATCCAAGTTTGTAAATTAAATGACGACTTTCATAATTGGTTTGAAGCGTTTGAAGTTGAACTTAGAAATAGGTATATTATAAAGACGTGATGAAATTTGACAGCTCTGGTGCAGGCATGTATGTTATAATTATTCTGAACTCCCTTTTCATGCCCTGCGTAATACAAGGGGCCTCTCCAAGTCCTTAAACCATCTCTATCTTCCTACCTCTCCCATAGAAGAAAAATAATAAATAAATATTCATGGACATTTCACACAACGTCCTCTGGTCCCAAACTAAGTTAAGCTAACGCTTGTGCTATGGGTACTAGATTATGAATATAATACAAATATAACATTTTTTTTGTAAATACATACATATATAGATAGAAAACATCCAGACGTAGTTTATGTTCATCACACAAATAATTGTCCTGAGTGGGAATCGAACCCACGACCTCGTGCTCGGAAGTTGAATACACTGCTGACTACGCCACGAGGCCCATCAAAAAGAAAAAAGATAACATAATTGTGCAAGTTTCTATAAAATACAGTAACAGCTTACTATCAGGTAGGCCGGCTACCATTGTAATAAGTGAAAAAAGTTGTAAGTCTTTGCCTTTGTATGTACTGTCAGCCTAGTTCCGCACATGGGAGAACTCGATTGTTATTGGGCCCGAGCGGGATGGTACCACCATCTCCCGTGTGACTGGCCATGAAGCAGATCGGTGTGTTTTGGCTGTAGCAGGAGATAGCCGTTTATTCTTTCATTTCATATATGAGAAATGAAATGGTGAGCAGTGGCTTGAAAATACTCTTAGTATAGTTGAGTCCATGAGTGACGGTTACCACTTACCCTCAGGTGGGCCGTGGCTCGTCTGCCACCATAAGCAATAAAAAAAAAGTTCGCAACGCCGATCCAGATAAAAACTCTCATGGCCCCCCACTGCCTCGCTCTGCAGTGGATAAATGTGGTTCACTTCTTCCCTCCGCATTACTCGCTCGCTTCGCTCTGCTGCCTTCCTCCATTTTGGTCGACAGGCAGCCTTAGCCCTTTAACAAAAAAAAATGTTTATCTTACCATTACTAATACCGAGTTTTTGTTAAGCTACCAAGCGGTATAGACGCAATATGGGTTTATATTTTTTTTTCTTAATACCTCTGAGCCTAACTTAATGCTTGTGCTATGGGTACCAGATTACGGTTATAATCCATCTTTCCTATTGAAATTACGGTGCGTTTTGGATACAGACATCTTGGAATCCTGTCATCAGTATGTGCAAGCGTTATAAACGCAGCGATTCAATTTGCCAGTGTGAAGACACCGTTAGTGTTGTGTGTAAAAATAACGCCATTCCAACAAATAAAAATAGTGAAAATGTGAGGGTGGTTGAGGAGGCCCGCTCATTACGAAGACGTCGCTGAGCTGATATCAGTCTACCCGTGACCACGATCGGTGTAACTCAGTCGAAACGTCGGGTTTTATACTAAGGTAATTATACCTTATTAAAAATGTTATCGTGATTAGGACCCGTTCATCCATCCATCCATCAGCATTTCAACGTCCACTGCTGGACATAGGCCTCCCCAAGAAACGGGGGATAGTGCCGTAATCACCACGCTTGGCAGGCGGGTTGGCGATCGCAGTGGATATTGTTAATACTCGAGGGAGTGCTGCTGCCCACTCCCCCGGTATCCCTCAGTCAGCTTTTACGACTCCCATGGGTAGAAAGGGGTGGAACAATTCTAAAGCTGGCCCCAGACGGCGGTCCCGTTAGTCTTATATTATTGTATGATGATTGTGTACAAATCGCAAAAGTTTAAAATCCACGACCTCGTGTACGGAAGACAGTTACACTACCGACTACGCCACGAGGCCCGTCAATATGTTCGTTTACCCTCTTTGGGGTGCAGGCGTGTCGCTAAAGCGATGCACATTTAATAATTAAGCCCTATACAATATGTAGCAATAAACTTACGCACGATACATAGCGTTTCCACTCTAGTCCTGGGTGTAGTTAATATTCACTTAACTAAATTGACAATTTGAAGTGGTTATTTAATTAATTAACTAACATCAAATATAACTACGTAGTGGAGCCTAGATAACATAATGGTTTTACTCTTCGTTGTTAATAAAATAACCTATCTCTTTAACGAAAACAGTTATTTTTTATGTGAAAACATCTAATGCGGAGGAAGATTAAAACCGACTGTTAGCGTGGCGACGTCACCGCGTCAATTTATTTAATTGTTTTTAACGCCATCTGTTGACGAAAGCATGTAACTAGGAACCATAAACGTCAATCAATAAACCAATAACAGTTTTAATTCATCTATGGATAACGAGAGGGCACTTACCAAGAGTTATATAAGATTCAAACAATATTCTCATTTATTGGGTGTTTTCTATCTATTATGTGTATGTGTTTACAAAAAAATAAGTAATATATTATGTATTATATCCGTAATCTAGTACCCACAGCACAAGCGTTAAGCTTAGTTTGGGACCAGAGGACGTTGTGTGAAATGTCCGTGAATATTTATTATATTATGTAGTAATAGGATACATTTACACTTACTTATACGAGTAAGTTCCTCGTACCTTTATATATACCTTTATATCCATTTCCGTTATTTTGTTATGTCATAATGTTATACAAGCACACATTGAAATGGTTATGATCGTTTTATTTCTACTCATTATTTATTTTTATTTCTTTAAAATAATTTCGATGATTTCACATCTGACAGACGTCCCGAGACGTCTATTTTTTTACTGATGGCTGCCGCGACTTCATTCGCGTGGAGTTTACTTACTTACTTATTTATCATTACGCCATCTCCCCTGCTCTCTTACATCGTCATTACGAATCCGGCCTAACTCCACAGATTTTCCGCTGAGGTCACATTTTGACTGTAACAATTTTACTCTCATACACCTTTCTGCAATCCCGACTCTCTCTTAAATATTATATTGTTGGGACAAGCACTGCGTTGTGTATTGTGACACGTGTCTTCTGGCTGAGGTGGTGGCTATCAAAAAATTGTTCCAATGCTCCGTTCACTCTATTTCCCGCTTTTAAAATAACGAAACAACTTATACTATGTCCCTATCAATTTATGAGAAGTAAATGGTAATGGGAGAGTGGGCAGCAGCACTCCCTCGAGTATTAATAGCATCCACTGCGATCGCCAACCCGCCTGCCAAGCGTGGCGATTACGGCAATATCCCCCAAAAAAAATTAGCACCCTTCATAAAATGGCCCCCAGAAACGGCAGCTCAGCTATTCCGTGGCCTAACGGTAGCGGGCCCGGTAACGGCGGAGCAGGAGGTGTGAAGAATCTCCGGTCACGGCAACGGGACTTTAACGCGAAGCTGGGCAAAAGTACAGACGATGAGCTGAAGGTGGGGCACTATGGATTTGGGCAGAGGAACCACAGGGGCCGGATACTGTCTGATTTTCTGGAGAAGGAAGGCCTCTTTATGATGAATTCCTTCTTCAGGAAGCAGCTCTAGCGCAAATGGACCTGGATTAGCCTTGATGGTTCAGTGAAAAACGAGATTGACTTCATCGTGTCGGACAAACGACACATATTCAATGATGTCTCAGTGATCAGCAGGATTAAAACTGGGAGTGATCACCGACTAGTCAGGGGTATCTTGAATATTAGAACAAAAGTCAAGAGGTCGCGCTTGATGAAGTCTACGCTCCGACCAACACCTGCCCAGCCCCACCAGAACCCCGAGAGCTTTCAGCTCGAACTACTTCCAATGTCTAGATGAGTGTGAATCAGCGAGCGATATGAACAGCAGGTTCGTACAAACTGTCCAAGCGGTTGGGTCGACTTACTTCAAGACCCGTCCCGTCAGTAGGACCCGTAAACTCTCGGACCATACTCTCAAACTCATGGAGAGGAGAAAAGAAATAATAGTCCAGTCCTCAGCCGATTAGTCCTGCCTAAGGCGGTTAAACAGACAGATCTCCAAGGCTGTGCGGCACGATATTCGCCAATTTAATACTACCCGTATTAAAGAGGCGATAGAGCGGAACCAAGGCTCGAAAGTGTTCGCAAGAGATCTGTCTGTTGGCCAAAGTCAGTTGACTAAACTGAGGACCAACAACGGCACTGTCATTTCTTCTCGAGATGAGGATCTTGGGAGAGGTCCAGCAGTTCTATGGACAGTTGTACAGATCCCAAAGCCCTGCTGTTGGCATGGTCCAAGACTCCAGATCCAAGCTAACTCGGCACTTTACCGAAGATATCTCGGACGTCAGCCTGTACGAGATTAGAATGGCTCTCAAACAACTAAAGAACGGAAAGGCACCGGGAGACGACGGAATCACCACAGAGCTTCTGAGAGCAGGCGGAAAGCCGGTCTTAAAAGCTCTTCAGAGGCTGTTTAATTCCGTCGTTCTCGGGGATGACGTTCCAGAGTCGTGGACCAGAAGCGTGGTGGTGCTGTTCTTCAAGAAAGGTTACAGAACTCTCTTGGAGAACTATAGACCCATCTCGCTCTTGAGCCACGTCTATAAGTTGTTTTCGAGGGTCATTACAAATCGACTCACGCGCAGGCTTGACGACTTCCAGCCTCCCGAACAAGCCGGTTGCCGAAAAGGCTATAGTACCATAGACCACATCCACACGCTACGCCAGATTATACAGAAAACCGAGGAATACAATCGGCCTCTGTGTCTGGCGTTTGTGGACTATGAGAAAGCCTTCGATTCGATCGAAACTTGGGCGGTGCTGCAGTCTCTTCAGCGGTGCCAAATTGACAATCGGTACATCGAAGTGCTGAAGTGCTTGTATAGAAACGCCACAATGTCAGTTCGTGTTCAGGACAGGAGTACGAAACCGATCCAACTGCAGAGAGGTGTTAGACAGGGAGACGTTATGTCCCCGAAACTCTTCACCGCTGCATTGGAAGATGTCTTCAAGCTCTTGGACTGAATCGGATTCGGCATCAACATCAACGGCTAATACATCACTCACCTTCGATATGTCAACGACATCGTAGTCATGGCAGAATCGCTGGAGGACCTTGGCACCATGCTCGATGATCTCAACAGGGTTTACCGACTAGTGGGTCTCAAAATAAACATGGACAAGACGAAAGTCATGTCTAATGTCCATGTCATTTCAGCACCGGTTCTAGTCGGGAGTGCGCTTCTCGAAGTTGTCGGCCATTATGTCTACCTGGGACAAACAGTCCAGTTAGGCAGGCACAACTTCGAGAAAGAGGTCAATCGACGAATCCAACTCGGCTGGGCAGCGTTCGGGAAGCTAAGAAAGATCTTCTCGTTCAATATTCCGCAGTGTCTGAAAACGAAGGTCTACGACCAGTGTGTGTTACCATTGATGACTTATGGTACAGAGGCGTGGTCTCTGAATGTTGGCCTCATATCAAGGCTCAAAGTCGCTCAGCGGGCCATGGAGCGGGCTATGCTTGGTATTTCCCTACGTGATCGAATCCGTAATACGGAGATCCGTAGGAGAACGAGAGTGACCGACATAGCCCACCGGGTTGCCATGCTGAAGTGGCAATGGGCAGGCCACATCGCTCGATGAACCGATAACCGTTTGGGACGAAAGGTTCTAAATTTCCTATCCTTAGTATTTGCATAGGATAAAAACTTACATATGAAATTAAAACTCCTTTCCAAAATCTAAAAGGGTGATGATGTTTATGTCGTATAATAACCATATGTTCCAAAGTTCAGCTTTCCATAGTAAATAGTTTTTGCGGTACGTTGATCGTCAATTTCGGTATACTCGTATATAAATTATGTATAGATTAAAATATTTCATTGTTATCACTGATTTGAAAAATCAGCTTAAATACTTTTCCTTCAGTTGAACGTGAATATCGGTAGCAGAATTATCCTACAAAATCGTTCGGAATTAACGAATATAACATGAAGGACTTTTCACAATCGATCATTCGTTAATCGAAACTCATTCGATTCATGAAACTCATTCGCTTCGCTGTCATATTTCTGTATCAGGATGGAAAATGTGAAAATGAATAACGTCAATCATTCAAAAAGTTTGATCCGACCAATCCGATTATAGTTATATGAAAATGTATCTCGGTATTCTACGTATTGGACAGTACTCACAGATTATAAGATTTAATCCTCCCTTCATTCTATTGAAAATCGAGCAAACGGCTTCCTTGCTTAAATTACAGATATCCTGTTTTACCGATATACGATTAAATATAATGTGATGATGGAGCAAAAATTTTAATAATAACTTATTTACAATAATAATTGACCCCATCCTTACCCGCGGGTGTCATACGAAGAGTGCAAGAGAGTTTTGGCGGGAAAATAAAAGAAAGATGTCGTCGCTCTACATTCTTTTACAAAACTTGTTTTATTTCAAGTATTAAATACTTTTTACTAATTAACTATTTTTGTATGTGCACAAGTATTAAAAAGTGATATAATGCGGCGTGTATTTTCGTGTTCCTTCCAAAAATCCATAGAAGTTTCCAGTAAATTCAGTAGATTCCTCCAGTCATTTGAAAAGAAAATGGAGCTATTGTTTCACACTTCAAACTAGTACCAATTAACAAACCTCGAGCAACATTTTTTTTAACGATCATCATTATATCGTCTTCCATTGTACTCAACTTCAGCAGTTTTACATGGATATAATTGGATTAATAATTTCAAAACTGTGCCCACTTCTCTGTAAACTTTTGGAAACGGATTGAAGGGAAATTTTGCCAAGACTGATTTTATTTTGAATTCAGTGGGTCAAGAGTTTGGATGAATTATTATAAACGGAAAATATTCTAAAAAATTTTTTCCAGATTTATTAAGGAGTGATTGTTTTACTATAAGCGCTACGATATGGCTTTGTTTAAACGAGATTTAGAGTACGTAGTGACTTGACTGTGTCTCTGGTTGTAAAAGTAAAATAATGGTGTTTGCCATTTTTTCTTTTAGTAGTATGTAACACGCACGCTATGCGCACGCATCGCAAATAGGATTGGCAAACTTTTTACAAAGTCATTGCGACAAGGTTTGTCATCAAGAAGGCTTTACTTAGCTATTGTAATATGTAGTATCCTTTATACATTCTACATAAAGCCAGTACTGAACAACGTTCCTCCGTTGCTAACTAGTTATGTGGTCTTCGATATTACAGCGCAAAAGTTTCATGTGGACGAGATCTCACGTCTTTATACTGCACGTTTTTGTGCAGTATCTATACTATATACTATTATAAAGCTGTAACAGAGCTGTGTCTGTATTATATATTATTGATATTTTTATATAATTATATTTTTAGCATTTGACATGCTTAGCACTATACATTAAACACAAAGTGAAAAATGTGAAATCGAAAAGCGTCACCCAAAGACGTTAAGCATGAATGTGTTATCGAAATTAGCAGTCAGGAGCAATTGTCACGATGGCTGAATTGGCAAAGCATCTGGACGGTATCCAGGAGATGCAGGTTCAAATCCTGCTCGTGACTGTTATTTTCGTTTTCACATTTTTCACTTTGTGTTTAATGTGTCTGTACATTTAAGTTACTTGAGAAAAAAATACTGTAATAGGCTATATAGGCGTGTCTAAACACAAAACATTTTTTTTAGAATTTTGTCTGTTTGTTTGTTTATCTGTTTGTTTGTTTGTTTGTTCGCGCATCACGCAGAAACTACTGAATGGATTTTGATGCAATTTTTTTTATTTGATAGATCTCGATTAGATTAAACACAAAGTGAAAAATGTGAAATCAAAAATAACAGTCACGAGCAGGATTTGAACCTGCATCTCCTGGATATCGTCCAGATGCTTTGCCAATTCAGCCATCGTGACAATTGCTCCTGACTGCTAATTTCGATAACATATTCATAGTTAACGTCTTTGGGTGACGCCTGCGCCATCTGTCGGAAGTATTTTCATACATTATACCGTATTTTCATATATTAAATATATATAAAAATATCGAAATATTTAACGGGTTAGCGTCATTATTAGGTAAAATCTTAATTGTAAAATTAAGTTTATCTGGTCGGAATAATGTATGAAAATACTTCCGACAGATGGCGCAGGTGTCACCCAAAGACGTTAAGTATGAATGTGTTATCGAAATTAGCAGTCAGGAGCAATTGTCACGATGACTGAATTGGCAAAGCATCTTGACGGTATCCAAGAGATGCAGGTTCAAATCCTGCTCGTGACTGTTATTTTCGATTTCACATTGTTCACTTTGTGTTTAATGTATAGTGCTAAGCATGTATAATGCTAAAAATATATATAAAAATATCTAAATATCTCGATTAGACTTAAGAACTGGTATACATTTTATCCCGCTACTATATCGGTAACCTAAGATACAACCCGAAAACTAGCTTTTGAGTAATTGCTAGCGGCGGAGCCGTGGGCAAAGGCTAGTACTATTATAAAGCTGTAACAGAGCTGTGTCTGTACATTCAAGATATTTGAGAAAAAAATTGCTATATAGGCACGTCTAAACCCAAAACAATTTTTTTAGAATTTTTGTCTGTTTATCTGTTTGTTTGTTCGCGCATCTTACAAAAACTACTGGACGGATTTTGATGCAAGTTTTTTTATCTGATTAGGCTTAAAAACTGGTATACATGTTATACCGCTTCTATGTCGGGAACCTGAGATATAACCGAAAAACTAGAAAATTATTTAAACTAGATTTTTTTTAGAATTTATTTCAAGAAAACTACTGGATGGATTTTGATGCAACTTTTTTTATTTGAAAGGCCAAAGGCTAGTACTTTATAATGATAACTTAAATGACGCATACTTTGAATACAGAACTGCTTTACGTATTTAGCGGTATACAATATAAAACATGCAGTTGCAGTATAAAACATGTGTGCAGTACAATACCATGCGAACTACTGTTAGTGCTGAATTAGTGTCAAAGTGAGAGCAATAGCAATAGTTAGCTTCGCTGGTCCTGTGCTAGTTGGCATACTTCACAAGCTGCAGATTTTCTCACAATGTTTTCCTTCATTGAACAGTGATTTACGTAAACAAATATATACACATTTCTTTAAAATCTCGAGACCTTAAAAGGTTGTGCCATGTGAGGACCTTGGACTGAGGATTGAACCATTGCCTTTGCAGTCCTTGGTTTAACCACTAAGCTATCCCTACTCACTACAAATATCATCACAAAACATTTGTCTGATATCTAACGTCTAATATATGTACAGTAATTTTATTAGATACTAGTCTTTGCCCGTAGTTCCGCCGTAGGCAAAATATGGTTTTTAGGTTATATCTCAGGTACCCGATACACAGACACAGCTCTGTTACAGCTTAATAATAGTTAGGAAGTCTGACAACGCCGGTATTAGACAACTGCTGGTGTCAGTGTGGTGATGCCATAATATATTCAATTCCGATAAAACCCATATTACAGAAAGTGGAATTCTGCATCTATCTCGTCAATATATATATAATAACTAGCTTTTGCCCGCGGCTCCGTCGCAGCCAAATGCCAGTTTTTAGGTCATATTTCATGTTACCGATATAGTAGCGGGATAACATTTATACAAGTTTTTAAGTCTAATCGAGAGCTATCAAATAAGAAAATTTGCATCAAAATACGGTTAGTAGTTTTTGCGTGATGCGCAAACGAACAAACAGACAAAAAATCTAAAAAAAAATAGTTTTCTGTTTAGACACGCCTATATAGCCTAATACAGTATTTTTCTCTCAAATAACTTAATGTCCAGACACAGTTCTATTACAGCTTTATAATAGTATAGATACCTATATATATTTTTAACTTTTGTAACTGTACAGATGGTGTAGTAGTTTAGATATATATAATCTGTGTCGAGCATTGTGTGTTAGATTTTCGTACGGGTGATCCAACAAATAATTAATCTAAGTCCGGGTGTGCTGTGTTCCTTGGTTCTATGTGTGTGGAGTCACCACGATTTCAATGGGGTCGACTTAGAAAAAAAAGGTTATGAATTTTAAGACGTCAACATCTACCAACCTCGTAATTGATTGATGAGATACAATGTAAGGTATAAAGGATCCATCTTAATCTTCAGATTTATCTTACACGTCGTATTTATATTTTAATTGAAATCAACGTGACTAGTATTAATTATTTTTGTGAGCCTAGTTTAAGAATGTTTTCCTTAAAAATTTTATTACATAGCATAGCATCACACCTGTATTCCCCGAAGTGGTAGGCAGAGGTGTATTACACACCCACGGTTCGCCAGCTATGTTTAAGACCCACGTAATAGGAGGCGAGCCTATTGCCGTCTACCGGGCACATTTCCAAACTTCGGGCTGCTACTGAGAATTTTTATTTTTTACGAAAAAGCTCAATAACACTGCCCGACCCGGGGACCAAACAGCCATTACGCAACAGCTTTTATGTTTATAAGAGGTAATCCATATTGAGGTTCCCTACTTTTTTAAAGAAATAAACACAGAAAATTCTAATTTAATGGAGAATGTTTATTATCATTTGAAAGAACATTCTTTGGCATTTATTTTTGAAGATTATGTCTATTAAATGTTGGCCGTTGCTACGTCGCAGATGGTCCATCCGTTGAGCCCAATTTTTGATGACTCGTTCGAGTATTTCGACTGGTAACTGGCGAATGACACGCGTGATATTTTCCTCCAAGGCCTGAATCAAAGCGGGTTTCTCCGCATAAACTTTAGACTTTACATATCTTCACAGGAAAAAGTCTAACGGTGTGATATCACACGATCTTGGTGGCCAATCGACCGGCCCAAAACGTGAAATTATCTGCTCACCGAAATGTTCTCTCAATAAATCCATTAATTGATGCGATGTGTGGGAAGTGGCGCCGCCTTGCTGAAACCAAATGTCACCGAGATCACGAGCTTCAATTTCAGGCATCAAATAGTCGGTTATCATGGCACGATAACGGTCGCCATTGACGGTTACGTTCACACCGGCATCATTTTTAAAGAAATATGGACCGATGATTCCATCGGCCCACAAACCACACCAAACCGTTGTTTTTTCTGGATGTAGTGGCAGTTCTTGAATCTCTTCAGGTTGCTTTTCGTCCCAAATGCGGCAATTTTGTTTGTTTACATACCCATTGAGCCAGAAATGAGCCTCATTACTTTGTTGTTACCAGTCGAAATGCTCGAAAGAGTCATCGAAAATTGGACTCAACGGATGCACCATCTGCGACGTAGCAACGGCCAACATTTAATAGACATAATCTTCAAAAAATAAATGCCAAAGAATGTTCTTTCAAATGATAAGAAACATTCTCCATTAAATTTGAATTTTCTGTTTTTTTCTTTAAAAAAGTAGGGAACCTCGATATGGATCACCTCTTACATAAATATGTACGGATTTTAAGACTCTCTGAGTTGCTGCTTGAGATGCTCTCAGGAGCTGTTGAAGACCAGAAACATCGCCTTTTTAGCACCAAACCACTTGAATTCGCAGTAAGATTTATCATTACATCCTGGAAACATTCACGTCCAAGATGTTTCGTTTTCAGCACCTCTTTCTAGCGCGTACATGCAAGCTCTGGTACGAACTCCCTGTTGCGATCTTCAGCGCTTCAACATGTCCTACTTTAAACAAAGTTTAAGAAGAGCACTTTATTAACAATAGGCGATATCTTGACAGTGCTCCTGGTGTTGCCACAGTCCTTGAGCTATAAAGGTTACCAAGCTCCATCAGCCCCTTGTTTCCGCACCGCTTGCTTGTCTCTCACTTATGGCAAAAAATAAAATATATGTGTAGGATTGAGTATGAATGATGAACATAAGATGCATGATAGGGAACGGAATGTATAGAGAATGAGGTAACTTTTAAATATAGGAGTGAAAGGAACGTATATGGGTGAGTGAGTGAGAGGACGGAAGATAGATTGAAGATGACATTTGAAGACGAAGACGGGGACATTACGACGAAAACAATATTGTAAAGATTTATAAATTAAAGAAGATTTCTTAAAAATATAAAAAGTATTTATTTCTACATAACTGTATCTACGTGTAGAAAATGGAAACACAGGGTTACAGATTTGTTATTTTTAAAAATTTACATCGAAAATATAAAACAGTAACTATCATCATCATAAACCGCACTGCAAATACCAATATATGATTTCTTTTCTAAAAGCATTCAACCAAAAATATGATATGACAAAGTAAGCTAACCTTTGTCATCTTTTTAGACAAAGAAAAACGTCACGGTTGAATTAAAAAAAAACTCACGAGAAGCTTGCCGCAGGCTTTCTGGTTATACGTATTACTCTTTGCCGCAGGCTATGGTTGTGATGTGTTCTTAAGTGACAAAAGTAAATATTTGTAAATATTTTCAGAGTGTATTACTGAAATATCACGTTTGTTTACTGTGGCATCTTTTGGCATTTTAAGTAATAGTTTTTTTTTGTTTGAGGGATATGTTACATTATATTATTGACGCTTTTTTTTTATTGCATGTAGTGGCAGCCGAGCCACAGTCTATCTGATGATAAATGGTAACCGTCGCCCATGGACTCGACTATACCGAGAGTATTGTCAAGCCGCTGCTCACCAATTCATTTCACAGATATGAAATGAAACATAAATGGCTATCTCCTGCTACAGCCAAAACGCAACGATGTGCTTCACGGCCTGTCGCACGGGAGATGGTGGTACCAACCCGCTCGGGCCCGATACCAAGTGAGTACTCCCACTTGGTACCCAGCCCTACCACCAGTCATGCAATGGATGATAATTGCTTACTTCCCTTAGTCACCTCATACGACACCCGTGGAAAAGAATGGGGTGGTGACACTTGCGTTATGCTTAGTCCGTCACCGTCCGGTTAGTTTTGTAATATTATTATTGAATTTATTTCCTGCCAATACTATAAATGTGAAAATTTTGTGTTATTTCTATATTTGAAGTGGATGATACATTGTTATTAAGATAATACTCGTTGTTCCTGTAAGATATAAATTTTAGGTCTACAGATTCAACAACTAAAGTTTTTTTTTTGTAATACGTAGGTGGAAAACATGTATAAGGCTCACCTGATGGTAAGCGGTTACCGTAGTCTATAGACGTTAGCAACAACAGAGGCATATCTCGCGCGTCGTTCTCTTCAAGGAAAGGGATAGGAGGTGGATAGGAAGGATAATAAGGAGGAGATAGGTAGGATACTTAGGAGAGGATAGGAAGATTAATAAAGAGAGGATAGAGACGGGGGTTTAGGCCACCGGCGCTTTCACTCACCATACGAAAACAACAGTAGGTATACGCTGGTTTCTTTGAGAGGGTGGTACTTCCCCGGTCGAGTTGGCTCATTCATGTTGATATAACCAAGGCCACTAGAAAATTAATTTGACTAAAAATCAGAATCCTAAACGAAATTTTGGTATACAAATATAATGGCACAAAAACATATAGTGGAACAATTATTCGAATTGCGGCAATATGTACCTGTAATGTTTTACTCTTGTGAGGGGAGAAAAGTGGGCAGCGAAAGTAACATGTCTCGCTAGTGTAAAGTTATTTGCTACGCCATGCTACGATATTGCTACAAAGTTGCTACGAACGACTGATAGCCTAGTCACACTACGCTCTTGTCTCAGCTTCAATATTTTGAAAAATGTGAAATCGAAAATAACAGTCAGGAGCAGGATAATAATCCTTTATCCTTTGATTTCACAGTCAGGAGCAGGATAATAATCCTGCTCCTGACTGTTATTTTCGATTTCACATTTTTCACTTTGTGTTTAATGTATAGTGCTAAGCATGTCAAATGCTAAAATATATATATAAAAATATCTAAATAGCTTCAATATTATTCATGTCAGTGCCTTGAAAGTTGAAAAAACATATTTTTTCGTCTTGATTTGGTAAATTGTAAAAAAAATCAATATTTTTTTAAAGTTAACACCCTTCACAACAATTTCATGGATACAAAGTACACCCTGACTCAGAGCAACCATTTGTGGATCACACAAAGAGTTGTCTTGTGTGGGAATCGAACTCAGGTGGGAGGCCGGTATCTAAGCAGTTATATTTAATTTAATCAGTTCAATGCAACACGCTGTACTAATGAGTGATGATTCTTCAATATTTTTTAAACATATTGTCTTAAAAATATTTTAAAATAATATTATTTGGTCAGTACTAATAATTATTAAACAGTAAAACAACATTTTAAAGATACACCTGTTTAATTGACAAACATAAATAAACATATTTTCAGTCACTCAGAATGTATATGGCGGGTATATTATACGAGTATATTTACAGCCTTTATTATACAAATTTGCCGTGTGGGGCCGGCTTTAGAATTGTCCCACCCCTCTCCACCCATGGGAGTCGTAAGAGCCGACTAAGGGAATACCGGGGGAGTGAGCAGCAGCACTCCTTCGAGTATTAACAACATCCACTGCGATCGCCAACCCACCTGCCAAGCGTTGCGATTACGGCACTATCCCCCATTCTTGGGGAGGCCTATGTCCAGCAGTAGACGTTAAAAGGCTGATGGATGGATGGATTATACAAATTAGGGTCATATTTATATAAACAACATTGATGCACAAGTGGGTATGTTTAGATATTACTTTTATCATGTAAATAGGTATCAACGCCAAACTACAAGAAGCAATGTAACATAGTTCCAGTGGTCCGCCAATAAAGATGGAGAGACGGCACACGGCGGGTTTATTTAGTGTGTGAGGGCCAGACTGCCCTGTTTGTTATCCCGAACGACGGGGTGTGCGCTTAGATACATTTTTCATCTTACGTTCCTTCTTTCCGTACCTCCACGTCTGAACAAAAAAAATATAAGCATACAGATAGTCTAAGAATAGAAGTGTCACCACCGAGGCCTCTAAGTGGATTGGTACCACCATTGGCAGGTTTCTATGTCAGCTTTGATTGTAGCGGGACATAGCTATCCATTCACACTTTTCCCATAAACAATGGTGAGCATCAGCTTGGTAGTATTCTTAGTAAGGTTATTACCTACCATCAGGTACGCCATGGCTCGTAATAAAAAAAGAATACTGAATTTTATCACTGTATACGTTTAAATTAAACTGGATCAGCTAGACATTTCTAATTTCTCTTTGTACTTAATTCTGAAGTCACGCAAACAAAGTCGGAAGCAGAAATTACTAAATATATAAATTGTTAAAGGTAAAGTTTGGTTTCACGAAGTCAACCGACGGTAACTCTGAATCACATCTTACTGTAATATTTTATAAAAATATATATACCCTGGCATTTGAGCGACCTTTCCAGTGGTTATGCCTGAATTTCTAAATAGAGCACAACCTTTTATATACAACAATGTGCACTCCCTCGAGTATTAACAACATCCACTGCGATCGCCAACCCGCCTGCCAAGCGTGGCGATTACGGCACTATCCCCCATATGAGTGAAACACATGTTGTGGCGTTCTTTTGGGGAGGCCTATGTCCAGCAGTGGACTTCGAAAGGCTGATGGATGGATGGATGGAGGTTTAACCCTCTTCTGAGGATTAAACACAGAGTGAGTGACTGTTATTTTCGATTTCACATTTTTCACTTTGTGTTTAATGTATTGTGCTAAGCATGTTAAATGCTAAAAATATATATAAAAAATATCTAAATACCTCTTCTGAGGATTTGAAACCTAAAATATATTCTCGTTAAAATCTATAACTGTATATAAAAAAATCTTGTCTTGTTGTATGACTCACAATCTACGCACAACTAGGGCTGATGCATGGAATGTAAGTATATTTTATTAATAAAACGCTAAGACAGGAGTTTAAAAAAATTCCTACTTTAAGAGAGGGAAAAAACTATATTCGATGGTTCGGTAATGTGGAAAGAATGCCGGACGAGCGACTGGTTGTGAAGATATACAATGTGAAAGTGGAAGGATGTAAGTACAGGGGGAGACTCAGAGTCACCTACCTAGACCAAATCGGTCATGGAAGGACATGGAAGGAAGAGAGTGAGGTGGAGTCAGGAGTCTCCGAAACCGGCGAGCGTGTATGAAGAGAATTATGAATGTTGAGGAAGCGAGTAATGTATGCAAGAATAGAGTCATTTGGCACTCTGTTCTTTCTGCCTACCCCGCAAGGGGATGGCATGATGATAAGTAAGAAAGTAATACGCTCTACGTCCTCTAAATTTTAGCTGACACCTAAACTTATTCCTGATCATTACACTAGTTCAACAGATTCCTAAATGGATATTGGAATCATCACTTCAATGTCTTCTAGGATATTACTGCTGCACATACAATTTAGAAATCATCGATGAAAGCCTAAGCCTATCGATGAAAGATAAGACACTAAATAGGGAGTCAGCATATTCTTACCCCTAATGATTGTTGGTAATACTTTTTGCTAGTATTCGAACTCAAGGCCCCATATTTAGAAATGGCAAAATATAACAATAATCTTATATTTTGTCCGTGTGGTGACGGACTAAGTATACAAGTGTCACCAACCCATTCTTTCCCACTGGTGTCGTATGAGGCGACTAAGGGAAGTAAGCAATTATCATCCATTGCATGACTGGTGGTAGGGCTAGGTACCAAGTGAGAGTACTCCCTTGGTATTGGGCCCGAGCGGGTTGGTACCACCATCTCCCGTGTGACCGGCCATGAGGCACATCGTTGCGTTTTGGCTGTAGTAGGAGATAGCCATTTATTCTTTCATTTCATATCGGTGAAATGAAATGGTGCTTGAAATACTCTCGGTATAGTTGAGTCCATGAGCGACGGTTACCATTTACCATCAGATGGGCCGTGGCTAGTCTGCCACTTCATGCAATAAATTTATATATAATTATGATATTTTAACGAACATTTTGAGCATTTAACCTGCATCTCCTAGAATACCATCCCAGATGCTTTGCCAAATGAGCCATTTATAATGTTAGTAGAATAAGCTAATGAAAATACCTTCACGTCCCTAGTGGACCGACTCCCTAGTACCTAGTATATTAAATTATGTTGCATATACAGACGTATATATGTGCACTGTCTAGGGACTTCGATAACCATATTAATATTCATTATAAGCTGATATTTCTTGAAAGTTCTCTGCGAACATTGGACCAAGATATCTTGCAATCATGTTAATGGTATTTTGAAATATAATAGGATTTTGATGACGTTAAATATAGTAATGTTATTAACTTCCATAATATATAGTAACTAGCTGCACCCGCGACTTCGTTCACGTGGGTTTCTTTATATTTTCTGTTTTGTGAGCAAACCCTAAATTACTCCTTATAACATCAGCTATCTGCCAGTGAGTACACCATCCAAATCAATCTAGTCGTTTCGAAGATTAATTGGAAGAGACAGACATGCAGTCAGACAAAGTGTTTTAAATTAAAAGGGGTAGGAGGTGGAGATTGTAGAGGATAGTATATAAATACTAAGGAGAGGATGGGAAGGATAATAAAAATTGTATAGGGAGTGGCTTTGGGCTTTGGCGCTCACACTCACCATATGAAACACAATAGCAAACCTATCGTTATTTCACGCCGATCTTTTGTGTGAGGGTGCTACTTCCCCAATCGAGCTAGCCCTTCATGGTGGAATAAGTAAGCTCTATGACTAAAATATATTCGTTCAAATGTAATAAAACATTTCATGATATTGAAATTCTTCCTTTCGCAAATAAGTCTCGGACTTAACGCTCATAGCCACGAAATGTTTTTAAATGAATGCTATTACATTTCTTGTACAAAAAATTCACAAGAAACATTAATTTAAATGAGTTTAGTATAATTCTGTAATTATTGTACCTATTGTACTACATAATTATTGTAAATTTAATTGCTGTGCTCAAACAATATCCATTAATATTTATGCGCATCCGTCCACTTAATTATACTAAAAGCGTACACTATCATTTACATTGAATTCTAAAAAAATTGAGAAAATTCTAATTGACTTTAAAAATGTTAGATTGTTTTTAGTACTTACACATACTTTAAGAAAAAATCTACGTGTCTATGTATACTGTTATAAAGCTATAACAGAGATATGCCTGTACAATTAAGATATTTGAGAAAAAAAAAACTGTATTAGGCTATATAGATGTGTCTGAATATAAAACATTTTTTTTAGATTTTTGTCAGTTAGTCTGTTTATCTATTTGTCTATTAGTTCGTTCGCACATCACGCAAAAGCTACTGAACGGATTTTTATGCAACTTTTTTTATTTGGTAGCTCTTGATTAGACTTAAAAACTGGTATACATTTCTCCCGCTACTATATCGCGAACCTCATATATAACTTAAAAACCAGTTTTTGGCTGCGGCGGAGCCGCGGACAAAGGCAGTTGTTTTTATAATTATGCAGGAGACTATCTTGAAGGATTCCCTATAACGCCCTTAGAGACGACCGCTTTTTACGACCACCCCTTATTGCTGCTGAAGGTATTAAGGGCGGAGTGGCTTAGGTACCGAACTCGCCCGAGTATTGTGGGTTCAATTCCCACACAAAACAACTCTTTGTGTGATCCACAAAAAATTGTTCTGAGTCTGGGTGTACTTTGTGTCCGTGACATTGTGTTTGTAAATTCCGCCGTGATACAAGAATTATTCCTTAATGCAGAGTATAGTTTGTAAAAAGAAGGTAAGATTTGCAGGCCTTTTAGTATTTTCCTTTTGCTTTGGACTGTAATATCTGCTGAACCAAAGTCATGAGTAGAGCCCATTATTTCTCTTTTTTTTTATTGCATTTAGTGGCAGGCGAGCCACGGTCCATCTGATGGTAAATGGTAACCGTCGCTTATGGACTCAACTATACCGAGAGTATTTCAAGCACCATTTCATTTCACCGATATGAAAGGAAAGAATAAACGGCTATCTCCTGCTACAGCCAAAACGAAACGATGTGCTTCATGGCCGGTCACACGGGAGATGGTGGTACCAACCCGCTCGGGCCCGATACCAAGTGAGTACTCCCACTTGGTACCCTGCCCTACCACCAATCATGCAATGGATGATAATTGCTTACTTCCCTTAGTCGCCTCATACGACACCCATGGGAAAGAATGGGGTGGTGACACTTGTATTCTTAGTCCGTCACCACACGGACTAAATCATCGTCGAGTTTTGCGTCTTAATACTTAGTGTACAAAAAGCAGATTTTTGTGTTGTTATTGTTAATATTTTCAAGCATTTTCATGCTCGAATCCCAAAAGACGTGGATTGAAACCTTTTTGATGTGAAACATCTAATGCGGAGGGAGTGTAAAATCGGCTGTTAGCGTGGCGACGCTTTTATTTATTGTCCTGTTCAAATCTTGCAAGTAAATTTGACACACCGATTCCCGGTTTCCGATGGAGCTGAAATTTTACTCGGATATGTATATCATGTGACAATGCAATATTATGATGACATGGTGGCTGATCTGATGATGGAGCTGGAAGGTGGACATAGGAACTCTATAATGAAACGGCGCAAACCCATCGAGTTTGGGCTCGTTTGATTTGTCTTGACCAGTACTTTATCTCTAGATGGTATCCAGGGTCTGATGATGGAGCTGAAAGGTAGCCATGTGAAACTCTGTAATTAAATGGCGCAACTCCATCGTGTTAGGGCTCGTTTGAAATGTCTTGACTAGTACTCAAGACCTAGATGATATCCAGGGTCTCATGATGGACCAAGAAGGTGACCATAGGAACTTCATTATAAAACGACATAGCTCCATCGAGTTTGGGCTCGTATGATTTGTCTTGACGAGTACTCTGTCTCTAGATGGTATCCAGAGTCTGATGATGGAGCTGGAAGGTGGCCACAGTAAATCTGTAATGAAACGACTCAAATCCATCGAGTTTATACTCGTTTGAGTCGTCTTAAGGAGTACTTTGTCAAGTTATGATCATTGTATTTCTACAAAATAATTTTGATGTTTTCACATCTGGTAGACGTCCCCCAACGTCTAGTTATTTTTGTTAAGGCGGGAAAAAATGTTCCTAACCGCATACCCCGTCGTTCGGGGCACGAACAGGGTAATGTGGGGCCCTCGCGCGCTAAAGAAACCCGCCGTGTGCCGTCTCTCCGCCTTTATTGGCGGGCCACGTGGGTTGAAACTCTACTCGCAGCTATTCAAAACAATTTTCCGATAGTTAAAAGTTTGTTTAAAAAATATTTTTAGAGATAGTTGTATTACTTTATATATGCATTAAGATTTTTTTTTATAATGAGGGTGACTTCAATTCTTACACGTGGATTTCTTGAATAAAATTCTCCTTATTATCACAATCTAGAGACTGCGCTGAAATTGTTCGACTTTTATAAGGCTAAGGAAATAAAATTAAATGCAATATAACTGACTCCATCGCATACAAACTTAACTATAACAGTAAACTTTCCCTGTGTTTAATGCGAACTAGCTTACAATTTTCTTTTACAAACAAGTACTTACTGTATTAACTTGGTTCTTTTTTTATATTTAAGGGTAGGTCTCACTGTTAGTAGCTAGCGATTTAGATTTTATACTACCATGAATTCTTTATGATAATTCACAAAGTAAGTCGCAAGCACCAAGAATAAAACATTATAAATTTATTTGTTCATGTGGTGACAACACGGACAACAAAGAACACCCAGGCCCAGAATAACCATTTGTGGACCCACAACACTGGGGCCGGTATCTTAACCACTTCGCCATCTATGCAGTCTGTCTAGTATGTCCATCCATCCATCAGCCATTCAACGTCCACTGCTAGACATAGGCCTCCCCAAGAAAACGCCACAACGAGCGGTCCCGTCATGGGGGATAATGCCGTAATCGCCACGCTTGGCAGGCGGGTTGGCGATCGCAGTGGATGTTGTTAATATTCGAGGGAGTGCTGCCACTCCACCGGTATTCCCTCAGTCGGCTCTTACGACTCCCGTGGGTAGAGAGGAGTGGGACAATTCTAAAGCCGGCCCCACACGGTCTAGTATGTATGATATCTATTTATTCGTGTCGATTTATTCGTTTTGTCCGTGTGGTGACGGACTAAGAATACAAATGTCACCACCTCATCCTTTCCCGCAGGTGTCGTACAAGGCGACTAAGGGAAATATGCAATTATCACCCATTGAATACTGGTAGTCGGGTTGGGTACCAAGTAAGAGTACCCACTTGCTATCGGGCCCGAACGGGTCGGTACCACCATATTCTGTGTGACCCGTTATGAAGCATGTCAGTGTGTTTTTGCTGTAGCAGAAGATAGCCGTTTATTTTTTCATTTCAAATCTGAGAAATGAAATGGTGCGCAGGGGCTTGATAATACTCTCGGTATAGTTGAGTCCATGAGCGATAGTTACCACTTACCATCAGGTGGGCCTTGGCTCGTCTGCCATCATTAGCAATAAAAAAAAAGA
This sequence comes from Leucoma salicis, assembly GCA_948253155.1. Classification (NCBI taxonomy): domain Eukaryota; kingdom Metazoa; phylum Arthropoda; class Insecta; order Lepidoptera; family Erebidae; genus Leucoma; species Leucoma salicis. Next base: position 13,177,995 of record OX411828.1, on the reverse strand, counting down.
TATCTTCTCTAATGATTTTGGTGACCGAAGTAATTTTTTATTGGGAATCCGGCGGGGTTAATTTTAGGTAAAGAGGAACACAAGAAAGTCTTTATGACGGGCTGTTTAAACATTGCCAATTTTCTATTGAAAACTACATAAGGAAACTATTTTGATTCCTAAAAGTTTAAAAATTAAAATCTAAAGCATATTCAAAATGGAAGAATAGTTTCTATTACAGTAAAATAAAAAAATTATGCGGTCGGGGGATCCCCGCCAGGAACGAAGTTCTTTATGTTTTTTCTTCAACTCCGAGTGTACCTAATTCGAAATAAAATCTCTATTTCAATTTGTATTTTATATAATTTTTTGAAGGCAAATAATCTAAAGAAACTAATTACATCAGAAAGTTTCATTCAATATTTCAGTAAAAATATTTATTTATAAAAAAATATATACAAATACATATTTAGATATTTTCACGACGGCTGAATTGGCAAAGCATCGGGACGGTATCCAGGAGATGCAGGTTCAAATCCTGCTCATGACTGTTATTTTCGATTTCACATTTTCACACTTTGTGTTGAATTATATATATAAGATAGTAAATTATACGGTATATGAAAATTATTTACTAAATTAAAGAATTTTTTTAAATAAAAAAAAGTATAAAAAAAAAACAAAAAAAATAAATAAAAAAGAGACAGGGACAGAGAGAGAGAGAGAGAGAGAGAGTTGAGCACCTGGCTGCGCACTCACATGCTCGTGTCCTCATTTGCTTGGAGTAGACTCAATATACACACGCATACACACACAGCATAGATACGGCATTTCAGCACAATTTTTACGCTATCTACTTATCGCACTACCCGTAAGCCGTGTTCCAAAATCACAATATGCGTATTGCAAAATCATCGCTGCCTCGTCTGTGTCTCCGAACAATAAGCTCAAAAATTATATTACGAATTTCCATGCTATTTTCATCAATAGATGAAATGATTCACAAGGAAAATAATTTAGGTGTATAATCTATTAATGCTTTGTGTAATTTGCTGAAGTTTGACGATGATGGTTTAGTTATATAAAATAGAAAGAGGTACTAGCTCTTTACATACTCGTGTTTGTAAAATTGCCTGATGTATTAACAAATGGGAGCGAAGGACGTCACAAAAATTCATTTGACGGATACGAAGTACACCCAGATAGATAAAAACCATTTATGGATTGGAATCGACCCCGAAAACTAGACACAGGAAATCGGTATCTCAACTATTCCTCCATCAGTACATTCAGCACAAATAGAAATAACAAGTAAATGTTTCTTGTATTAAAATGTTGAAATTGCTTGAGCGAAATTTCTCGCAATATTTGAGAATTGTTTATGTACATACTAATTTATATTCTATTGCAATTATGTAAATAAAAGTTATAGAACCAAGATGATAAGATTATTGTTGTTTAATTTTTTAATGGCTAGTTGCTTCCCACGACTTCATCCGCATGGAATATAGTTTTTATTTGTGCGGAACCCTAATTATTTTTTATACAATAAAAGTATCCTAAGTTACTACTTACATCATCAAATATCTGCCAGTGAAATTCCAGTTCAAATCGAACTAACTGTTTCGGAGGTTAGCCGCAACAAAGAGACAAAACTTTGAAAATTAGTATTTTACTATGGATCACGTGTATACTTTCAAATGCATTTACATTTATTAAATTTGGACATTGTTTGTATAGATTAATTATTCTTCTATAGCATTTTTATTTTATTAAGGCGGGAAACCTAACCGCACGCCCCGTCGTTCGGGGCAACGAAAAGGGTAGTGTGGGGCCCTCATACACAAAACAAACCCGCCGTATGCCGTCTCTCCGCCTGTACTAATTGGAACTGTGTTACATTACTTCAATTCTTCTTTAGCCTACAACTCGCTTACAACATGACAGACGCTGTATCTCCTGCTCGATACGACCCCATACATATTTATGTGCATTTTTCAAACACCCACCAAAGTCTGTAAGCCCACGTTGTTATCTCGTGTTTTTCCGTTGCTCAAAAGGAATACTATCATCAAATATTTATACTTATTCATATATTTATTGAACACCGATTACCTGTTTTGATGGTATAGACAATATTTTTATAGATAATATTCGACAAAAATTGGCCCAGTGGTTATATAGTTTTTACGATGGAGAAAACACAAAAGATCACGAATGATCACAGAGTATATCAAGTTGAGTTTAAACAATGCGTAGTGTATCTATCTATACCTTTTTTTTTTGTTAAGGCGGGAAAAAATGTTCCTTACCGCATACCCCGTCGTTCGGGGGAACAAACAAGGTAGTGTGGGTCCTTCACCCACTAAAGAAACCCGCCGTGTGCCATCTCTCCACCTTTATTAGCGGGCCACTGGAACTATGTTACATTCCTTCGGTGGTATATCTATCTATACCTACTAGTGATGTAACGAATGTTCGCATTCGCATTCGCATTCGCATTCGCATTCGCGAATATTTGCCTGTTTTCAACAATTCGCATTCGTATTCGCATGAAACGATGCGAATGTTCTGCGAATATATTTAGTCCATTGAAAAGTTACATTTAGGGGTACGTTTTTTAGAGTACGAATTTTATTTTTTTGATGTGTAGGGGGGTTAGTATAAGCGTAAGTTCAAGTTTGTGGGGTCGCCACCCTTGTCCCTCGGCCGCCATCTTGGAAAAAGGGGTGCAATGGGTTTTCACGCTGTATCTCGTAAACAAGCAAACCTACAGAAAATTCTGTGAAACATTATTTGTAGCAAATTAAATTGTCTACTTCTTTACTCTATTACTTTTTATCCTAAAATCGAAAACAAAAAAGTTATAAAAAAAATAACTGAATTTTTTTTAACAACTTTTTTTTGGCTTTTATAACTTTTTTCCTGGACATTTTACAATAAAATCACATTAGAGCAATCTTATAGAGGGTTTTTCAACGAATAATTTCTTCTATAAATTTGTTTAATTTCATTAATTTATCTGGGTTTTACAGCGCTCCGTTGTTGACGGAGTTCTTGAATACTCGTAAGAATACGATAAAAACGAACCATTAGGCTTAGTTTTGTATTAGCTCCGCACTCAGGTCACACAAAGACCCTTCAGCCCAGCCTCCTCATCAAGGTGGTCGAGGGCCTATCCCCACGACGAAGGCGGAGCACAAGCCTTCGATCATGGCACCGCCAGAAAGCGACCGGGAGGCCGACCTCAGTGTACCGCCTGTCACCGCGTCGGAAATGGGGGTGGCTGTTTCGCGGTTTCGTTCCAAGAACGCCGCCCCCGGCTCAGACGGGATAGCCGCCCGGGTGCTGGCCCTGGCTCTGGACAACCTGGAGCCCCGCCTCAGGGGACTGTTCGACGCGTGCCTAGCCTCGGACCGTTCCCTGACTGCTGAAAGGTGGGGAGGCTGGTAGTCCTGCCGAAGCCAGGGTTGTGCCCATGTGAATGCCGGATTTGGTCGGGGCCTTCAGGCTCATCATGCTGCTGGACGAAGCGGGTAAGCTGCTGGAGTGCAATAAATAGTCTGCATTCAATAGTCTGTCATTAGCTGCCTTAGGGAGGTGCTCCGGTATCACGGGGTGCCTGCATATCTGAGGCGGCTAGTGGCAGACTATCTTTAGGGCCGCAGCGTTCTCTATGAGAGCCGCATAGGAGACGTTGTGAGGAGACCCATGTCGTGCGGTGTCCCACAGGGTTCGGTTCTAGGACCACTCCTGTGGGACATCGGTTACGACTAGGTTCTACGCTGTCGGCTCCCACCCGGGCTGGCGGTCATCTTCTATGAGGATGACACGCTGGTCATGGCCCGGGGTGGAAACTTCGAGAAAGTGGCGTTCCCGGCCACCTTAGGGACCTCGGAGGTGGTCAGGAGGATCGGGGCGCTGGGGCTTATTGTGGCCCTGGATATTTTGGAGGCCCTACTTTTCTTACTTACTTCATTCAATCTACTTGTCAAAAGGAACTTCGGCTATATTCGGTTTAAACATGGGTAACTGACAGTGACAATATATGTGAAACCCGTATGATGTTTTGCGCGCGCTTATTTGAAAATCAACATTCGCATTCGCATTCGCGAATGTTGGAGGGAAACATTCGCGAATGCTTATAAACTAAAATTCGTTACATCGCTAATACCTACTATTATAAAGCTGTAGGTAACAGAGCTGTGTCTGTACATTTAAGATATTTAAGAAAAATGACTGTATTATGCTATATAGGCATGTCTGAACACAAAACAAATTTTTTTTTTTAGATATTTTGTCTGTTTGTTTTTCTGTTTGTTCGTTCGCGCATCACGCAAAATCTACTGAACGGATTTTGATGCAAATTTTTATGTTATAGCTCTTGATTATACTTAAAAACTGGTATACGTTTTATCCAGCTACTATATCGGGAACCTGAGATATAAGCTAAAAACGTTTGGCTGCGAGGGCAAAGGCTGGTTAAAGAAAAATGGTTAATAAAATCGTGCAAATAAAGCAGGTATTCAGTTATCAACGTGATGGTAAGTGGTGATCGCTGTTCTTGCATTTTAGCAACACCAGAAATACAGCCGTGCTGCCGCTTACCCCGAGTAAAGTGCTGTTTTCAAACCTCGTTTAAAAAAGAACTTGTAATGCTCAGAAGCACCGCTGTAACAAGAACTCGTATTTTTCAAATTCATATGGTTATATGCTAAGAATAGAAGTGTCACCACCACATTCTTTATCACGGATGTCCTACGAAGTAATTAAAGAAAGTAAGAAAAGTAAGTACAGGTGGTATGGTTAGGTACTTAGTGAAAGTAATTACTTACCTATTAGCACCTGGGACGGTATTACAGGAGATGCAGGTTCAAATCCTGCTTGTGTTTATTATTTTCGATTGCACATTTTCACTTTTTATGTTAAAGTAAGAAGACCAACCTAAATATGCACATGGTACCAATTTCGATTGCACATTTTCACTTTTTATGTTAAAGTAAGAAGACCAACCTAAATATGCACGTGGTACCAAGGAGCCCTTTTTTATTTTTGTTATGGCGGGAATGTGTATGCCGTGTGGGGCCGGCACTAAGAATAGCTCCACCCCGTCTCTTCCTATTGGATTCGTAAAAGCCGATTAAGGGATTACCGGGGGACCGGGCAGCAGCGTTCCTCTGTGTAGTAAAAACATCCACTACGATCGCGAACCCACCTGCCAAGCGTGGCGATTATGGTAAAACCACCATTTTGGGGAGGCCTATGTACAGCAGTGGACGATAAAAGGCTGATGGTTGGATGGATGGGAAAATGTACCTAATCACACACCTGTCGTTTGGGGCAATGAACAGGGTCGTGTGGGAGCCTCACCCACTAAATAAACCCTAAACTTACCTACTTTTACTTTTACCCTACTTTAAAGAACAAATTATTTTTAAATGTGGAAATAGAGAAGGTTATTGCGAGCGGGATTTGAACCTGCGTCCCTCGGAAGTATCCTGGCAAGTACTCTAGACTGCTAAGCCACCGTACTGACCTACGGTCATTCCCAATTTTCACATCACATTTGTGTTTACGACGGGATGACTTAGCGGTCTAGAGCACTTCCCAGAATTGGACGCAGGTTCGAATTCCGCTCGCACTAAACTTCTCTTTTTTCACATTTACAAATAATTTGTTCTTTAAAACTTACATTACAAGGGATTTTTCGTTTGCGTGCAGTTAGTTTAGAAAACTCATTATAATTCAGAGTACATATTTATGTTACAAATATTCAACTCACGTACACCTTAAAAATTACATGGCAAAGTTTAGCTCCTTTTTAAGGGTCTTAGGGTTTATGAAGTCAACCTTGATGCCGCATATGTAACAACATAGATATCCTTAGAATATCCTTACTAGTAATATTCAAACATAGCAACATGCCTGTATTCCCCGAAGGGGTAGGCAGAGGTGTATTACACACCTACGATTCGCCAGCTATGTTTAAGTGCCACGTAATAGGGGGCGAGCCTATTGCCGTCTACCGGGCACATTTCCAAACTCCTGGCTGCTACTGAGAATTTTACTTTTTATGAAAAAGCTCAATGACACTGCCTGACCCGGGGATCAAACCCAAGATCTCATGGTCTTACTAAGTAGTTTTCAACAAATCACATATATAGCGCTAATTTCAGAAAGTACTAATGAGGTTTTCATGTCTTATACGCCACCTAACGCTAATTTTAAGAAGTGCTTCTATATTGGTCTATATAAATAGTTCTCACGAAATAAGGATAGCACTGGTTTTAGTGTCGAGCGTAAATTTTCACTATTTTTTATTTTTATTTAATAACAATTTTAAACCACGTTGAATCAGACCGTGAAAAGTGATAGGGCTCTATTCGTAGTTCTACTGTATCATAAAAGAAAAATAATACTCGTTTAGTAAAGTATTTTGGTCGTTATCGTGTTAACATACATTACCTACAACACACGGACGTCCAAGACAGAACTTTTTTAAACAGTTTTTTAACTAATACTTTCTGATATTTACGCGAATGATACACATTTTGAAATAAAACTACGTTTACGGAATCTATCGCGTTTACTTGATTTTACTACTATCCCGACGTTTCGAATACTTTACAGCATTCATGATCACGGGTGGACTTAGATGATAGACGTCCAAGGCTGATATGTTATTTCAACGGTTTCATCTACCCACAGTATATGATTTTACAAAATTGTTGGTTTATTTACTTAAACCCACCTAATATTCGTTTAGAAACACAGTGAAAATATCTACTTCAAATGAATATATATTAAAATGAGTATAACACTCCTTTTTAAATTGTAAAATTTTTGTTTTTATTTAGTGCTCAAAAATTCTAACACAAACTACCAATTACTACCAGTAAGAAGACAATCTTGGTTATTAGTTTATATTATTAAATATATTGATTTTGCCAAAAGCTAAGACTAAGAAGCTACCACCGGATCGGAACGCGGCCTGACTGAGAAAGATCCGGCCAGAAAACTCAGTAGGCAACAACTGTTATGGATTATTAAATTTTGTACGGAATTACTGAGATCTAATAAGGTTTAAATATTAAATTTTTTTTTACAAAAGGCAAAGACTAATTACTACTGTGGGTTTTATCTACACAATAAGCGCTAACTGTGTCTTGCAATCTTGTGGTGTGCCTTCTTGTATTCTGCTTGGTGAGGTCTATCACAGGATTCCAGCTTGATGGTAAGACCCAGCCGTCTTCTCTATTGAAATTGGGATGTTTCTTAAATTCAATAGCTTCACGTATCATTCTAGGGCGATATCGAAGTTCTTTTGCGAGGATTTGAGGTTTTTCAAACCTAATGTAATGGCGGGTCTGGTCCTGTGTGTGCTCACAAATTGCAGACTTTGTATAGCGACTGTGCTTCACATCAGCTATGTGTTCTTTGATCCGAGTTGTTATGCAACATACCTATGGAATACGCTGAACTGTTAAAGTACTGCCTCACATCTGGCTACATTATGTGAAATGATGGCTTCTACAAGCAAGTGGACGGAGTTGCCATGGGTTCGCCAGTCTCTCCCGTTGTTGCCGACATATTTATGGAAGACTTCGAGGAGACTGCCCTAAAAACCTCACCTGTGGTCCCCCGTTTCTACAAGCGGTACGTAGATGACACTTTTACTATATTACCATCTGATAAAGTAACCGTATTTCTAAACCATCTGAACTCCATTAATCCTAAAATTCAATTCACTATGGAACTGGAGTCAAATAACTCTTTAGCTTTCTTAGATGTTATGGTAATCCGTAACCCCAACAACACCTTGAGTCATACAGTGTATCGAAAGAAAACCCATACTGATAAGTACCTGAATGGAGAGTCTCTCATCTACCATCCTTCACAGTTGGCTACCGTGTCTAAATCTTTGTTTCAGAGAGCACAAGGAATCTGTGATGAAGAACACCTGGCTGGAGAGTTGCAGCATGTAAAGAAAGTTTTACATGCAAATAAGCTACAGGTTCCACGCCGCCGTCACAGAAACCGAGTGAAGCCCCCCACAGATGAGCGCCTCCCTGCAGTCCTGCCCTATGTTAAAGGAGTCACTGACAAGATTGGCTACATTCTTAAAAAAGCTTCAATTAAAACCTACTATAAGCCACTCAAAAGAATTAGTAAATTTTTACCACCAGTCAAGTGCCATATACCCTTACAGGATGCAGGAGTATACAAGCTGGATTGTGATTGTGGTCTCTCCTACATTGGGCAAACAAAGAGATCCATAACAACTCGGATCAAAGAACACATAGCTGATGTGAAGCACAGTCGCTATACAAAGTCTGCAATTTGTGAGCACACACAGGACCACACCCGCCATTACATTAGGTTTGACAAACCTCAAATCCTCGCAAAAGAACATCGATATCGGCCTTAGAATGATACGTGAGGCTATTGAATTTAAGAAACATCCCAATTTCAATAGAGAAGACGGCTGGGTCTTACCATCAAGCTGGAATCCTGTGATAGGCCTCACCAAGCAGAATACAAGAAGGCACACCACAAGATTGCAAGACACAGTTAGCGCTTATTGTGTAGATAAAACCCACAGTAGTGATTAGTCTTTACATTTTGTAAAAAAAAAATTAAAATTTAAACCTTATTAAATCTCAGTAATTCCGTACAAAATTTAATAATCCATAACAGTTGTTGCCTACTGAGTTTTCTGGCCGGATCTTTCTCAGCCAGGCCGCGTTCCGATCCGGTGGTAGCTTCTTAGTCTTAGCTTTTGGCAAAATCAATATATTTAATAATATAAACTAATAACCAAGATTGTCTTCTTACTGGTAGTAATTGGTAGTTTGTGGTAGAATTTTTGAGCACTAAACAAAAACAAAAATTTTACAATTTAAAGAGGAGTATTATACTCATTTTAATATATATTCATTTGAAGTAGATATTTTCACTGTGTTTCTAAACGAATATTAGGTGGGTTAAAATAAATAAACCAAAAATTTTGTAAAATCATATACTGTGGGTAGATGAAACCGTTGAAATAACATATCAGCCTTGGACGTCTATCATCTAAGTCCACCCGTGATCATGAATGCTGTAAAGTATTCGAAACGTCGGGATAGTAGTAAAATCAAGTAAACGCGATAGATTCCGTAAAAGTATTTATTTCAAAAAAGTTTTTTAACTAGTTTAAATAACAAAAATGGCATCAAAAATATCATGAGCGTTAAAAATAGTGTTTTGTCGTGATATGTGTGTGTATATATTATTTTACAAGTGCAATATATGATAAATAGAGACATTTTAAGTTTGAAAAATCAGTTGTTCTGCGTGAAACGAAAGTAATACACACCTCAACGCTTCGCTTATGAGGCGTGCAATAGTAATATTATAAATGTGAAAGTAAGTTTGTTTATGCAGTGTCACGATTACATACTGTAACTATTTAACCAATACCTATAATACTTTCTAACATTTACGCGAATTTTACACATTTTGAAATAAAACTACGTTTACGGAATCAATCGCGTTGACTTGATTTTTATACTATCCCGACGTTTCGAATACTTTACAGCATTCATGATCACGGGTGGACTTAGATGGTAGATGTCCAAAGCTGATATCAGCTATCAGCAACAGCGTCGGGATAGTATAAAAATCAAGTAAACGCGATAGATTCCGTAAACATAGTTTTATTTCAAAATATTTAACCAATAATCATACTATATTATATTGCTTACATTATAGTCCGGAGTACCTACAGGCTTATTACATAGGCTTCTTTTATGCCTTGAATAAATGATTTGTTGTATAGGATAACTGCTTAAAGATAAGTCTATGCAGACAAACTCACGGGTAGCTAGTTTGACTAAAAATCTGATGAAAAAAGGTTTACATTAGTGAGATTTTACTTACTGTATACTTAAGCTTAGGTTACTTAAGCTTTTTGAAAAAATATTTGAATGTTAGTCTGTCAATCACATCTAAAAGAATTAATCAATGAAATCTATTGGAAGGTAGGTAGTTAGAAGATTTGTAGGATTCCGGAGTTTTTTTTTTGATGTGAAACATCTCGCTCTTATGATTCATCTTGACGAGTACTTTGTCTCTAGATGGTATCCAAGGCCTGATGATAGAGCTGGAAGGTGGCCACAGTAACTCTGTAATGAGACGACCCAAACACATCGAGTTTATACTCGTTTGATTCGTCTTAAGGAGTACTTTGTCAAGTTATGATCATTTTATTTCTACATAATAATTTCGATGTTTTCACATCTGGTAGACGTCCCATGACGTCTAGTTTTTTTTTATAGACCCTGCACTAAGGAATAATCCTTGTATCTTGGGACTTTACAAACATACAACTGCCTCTGTGGTGCAACGGTAGTATAAGTGACTGTTGATCATGAGGACTCGGTTCGATTTCTGGGTTGGGCAGTGCTATTGAGCTTTTTTGTAAAAAGATAAATTCTCAGTAGGCGCCCGCAGTTTGGAAAAGTTCCCGGTAGACGGCAATAGGCTCGCCCCCTATTACATGGGACTTAAACATAGCTAGCAAATCGTGGGTGTGTAATACACCTCTGCCTACCGCTTCGGGGAATACAGGCGTGATGGTATGTACAATTTCACGGACACAAAGTACACATAGACTCAGAATAACCAATTGTGGATTACATAAACAGTTGTCCTCTGTGTGCAGTCAAAGTTGTGTTGGTTCAACAAAAAAAAAGTTTTTGGGATTTTCTGGAAATTAAACCTCAAAAGCAGCCCAGAGTAAGAAAGTTAGCGGTGTTTCCGTGCTCGAAAAGCACGTAGAGCCGTAGGTCCTGTGCTAGATCTCTGAGGGAACAGAGATTGCATTTGTGTCTTTTTTTAATTTCTTTATTGTCCGTCGCTCACGAACTCAACTATATCGAGAGAATAGTAAAGACGCTGCTCACCATATCATTTCACAGATATAAAATGAAAGAATTAACGGATATCTCCTGCTACAACCAAAACGCAACGATGTGCTGCATGGCCGGTCACACAGGAGTGGTACCAACCCGCTCGGGCTCGATAGCAAGTGAGTACTCCCACTTAGTACGCAGCTCTACCATGAGTCATGCAATGGATGATAATTACTTACTTCCGTTTGTCGCCTCGTACGACACCCGCAGGAAAGAATGGGATGGTGACACTTGTATTATTAGTCCGTCACGACACGGACAAATTGTGTTTGCGAACATACTCGTGCAATATTACTTCTCCTGCTTACATGACTAGTGTCTATTGACACTATGGTCACCGTGACCGAAATTATGCTCTGGAGTTCATTATTAAACTAACGATCAATAGATTCCCAATGGAATTTGGTATACAGATGAATTATGGTATTACATATCCCAGTAACGGGTTCCTGCAGATACGCTTAAATAAAGGGTTATGGGTCCATCTTTAAAGTGCATCAGACAGAGATGCATGCAGAAGACGTAATATAATTTTTATTAAACACAAAGTGAAAATTTTGAAATAGAAAATAACAGTCACGAGCAGGATTTGAACCTGCATCTCCTGGATACCGTCCAGATGCTTTGCCAATTCAGCCATCGTGACACTTGCCCCTGACTGCTAATTTCGATAACACATTCATACATAACGTCTTTGGGTGACGCCTGCTCGTGACTGTTATTTTCGATTTCACATTTTTCACTTTGTGTTTAATGTATAGTTCTAAGCATGTCAAATGCTAAATATATATGTAAAAAATATCTAAATATAATTTTTGTTAACATTTGTAAACTTCGTTTTTGTTACATAAGTATACCGGTAGATACCATTAAATACCGATAAACACAGGAAATTTACTTGCCGTCAATGAACTGTAGCTCCAAGTAAGTTTCGTATCTGTATACTCGTGGGAAGTTATTTACCGTTAAATTTAAAGTCCCACCGCGTCGTTGGAGTCAAAGTTGTTTAATTTCGTTGCGTTCAAATGTGACTGTATACAACGAATTACCGTCATTGCCATTTTAAACTGGCTTTTATTTATTTTGATCTGTATTTAGCACGACATGCTCAGCGACTTTAAAACATAAACATAGCATCACGCCTGTGTTCCTGAAGGGGTAGGCAGAGGTGTATTACACACCCACGGTTCGCCAACTATATATTTTAAGTCCCACGTAATAGGGGTGAGCCTATTGCCATCTATGGGGTACATTTCCAAACTCCGGGCTACTACTAAGAATTTTTATTTTTACGAAAAATCTCCCCCGGTGTGCCCGGATTGAAAGAGACACAGTTTCGAATCCCACTCGCAGTAAAGCTCTCTTCTGTCACTTCTTATATTTTTTGATATTATTTTAGCATTTGACATACTTTGCCATATTAATTAACACCAAGTGCTAGCAACAATCATGAGCAGAATCCAAACCCGTATCCTCAGGAATACCCGTCCCAGATGCTTTTCCAATTCAAGCCACAATTGCTGAATTGGCAAAGCATCTGGGACAGTGTAATTTATATGTTGAATAGTGTGTACGACCTCGAGTGAAACAGAAAAGCCACATCAAAATTAAAAAAAATATATATACATGTATTGTATCTATCTATTTAGATATTTCTATATACTTTTTTAGCATTTGACAAGCTTAGCGCTTAACATGGCATGCTTACCATGCTTTGCGTCACCCAAGACGTTAAGAATGAATGTAATATTGAACCTTGCTTCTGACTGCTAATCTCGATAACACATTCATACTTAACGTCTTTGGGTGACGCCTGCACCATCTGTCGGAAGTATTTTCATACATTATACCGACCAGGTAAACTTAATTTTACAATTAAGATTTTACCTAATAATGACGCAAACCCTATTTATATTTAGATATTTTTATATATATTTTTAGCATTTGACATGCTTAGCAACATACATTAAACACAAAGTGAAAAATGTGAAATCGAAAATAACAGTCACGAGCAGGGTTCGAACCTGCATCTCCTGGATACCGTCCAGATGCTTTGCCAATTCAGCCATCGTGACCCTTGCTCGTGACTGCAAATCTCGATAACACATTCATACTTAACGTCTTTGGGTGACGCCTGCACCATCTGTCGGAAGTATTTTCATACATTATACCGACCAGGTAAACTTAATTTTACAATTAAGATTTTACCTAATAATGACGCAAACCCTATTTATATTTAGATATTTTTATATATATTTTTAGCATTTGACATGCTTAGCAACATACATTAAACACAAAGTGAAAAATGTGAAATCGAAAATAACAGTCACGAGCAGGGTTCGAACCTGCATCTCCTGGATACCGTCCAGATGCTTTGCCAATTCAGCCATCGTGACCCTTGCTCCTGACTGCTAATCTCGATAACACATTCATACTTACCGTCTTTGGGTGACACCTGAAAATGTGAAATAAATTTTTCACTTTGTGTTCAATGTATGTTGCTAAGCATGTCAAATGCTAAAAATATATATAAAAAATCTAAATATTTATAGGGTTTGCGTCATTATTATTAGGTAAAATCTTAATTGTAAAATTAAGTTTACCTGGTCGGTATAATGTATGAAAATACTTCCGACAGATGGTGCAGGCGTAATGTATGATGCTAAGCATGTCAAATGCTAAAAATATATATAAAAATATCTAAATATGTATTATTGAAATTAGCAGTCAGGAAAAATTGACACTATGGCTGAATTGGCAAAGCATCTGGACGGTATCCAGGAGATACAGGTTCAAATCCTGCTCATGACTGTTATTTTCAATTTCACATTTTATTATCTTATATCTACCTATACCACGAAAACAGATACTTAGGTACAAACTTCCCTCACTGTAGGAGAAAATCTGGCATCTGACTAGCAGAAGTTGAGGATCATAGAGTATTGATTCTAGTCCGAGATGATTGGATGGTGAAAAGGCAGCTCGAAAAGGAAAAAAAAATATCCTCTTACCTTTTTGAAATAAAACTACGTTTACGGAATCTATCGCGTTTACTTGATTTTACTCCTATCCCGACGTTTCGAATACTTTACAGCATTCATGATCACGGGTGGACTTAGATGATAGACGTCCAAGGTTGATATGTTATTTCAACGGTTTCATCTACCCACAGTATATGATTTTACAAAATACTCCTCTTTAAATTGTAAACTATATATATAGTATTATACTCATTTTAATATACTAATTTAAAGTCTCATACATTGTAAGCATAAACATTTGAAGTAGATATTTTCACTGTGTTTCTAAACGAATATGAGGTGGGTTAAAATAAATAAACCAAAAATTTTGTAAAATCATACACTGTGGGTAGATGAAACCGTTGAAATAACACATCAACCTTGTACGTCTATCATCTAAGTCCACCCGTGATCATGAATGCTGTAAAGTATTCGAAACGTCGGGATAGGAGTAAAATCAAGTAAACGCGATAGATTCCGTAAACGTAGTTTTATTTCAAAATGTGTAACATTCGCGTAAACATCAGAAAGTATTATCCTCTTACCTGCCAAGTAGTCTAATTATTCTTTATTACTTATTGAATTTACTTAGAAATCCACGTGTTGATAAAAATTACGTTACAATTTGCCTATATACCTACATTAGAAACACCAGGAGCATCTCTTATGCCATACCGACCCTTGAGAAAGGGTGATGTGAAGGGGAAACAGGAAGGGGTTAAGTTAGGGGTTTCGGTATACTTTGGATATAAATTTAAATTATCTACTTTCAATACAAAACATCAACAGCCCCAATACAACATTTCCTTTGTGTATACAACGACATTCATACATTCAAATCTTTTGATCTCGTAATGAATATTCAACCCAAGATCGAAATCTTCCAGACAAAAATGTTCCATTAGGAACGCACAATTTAATATCAATTTAGAATCCGTCGTCGTTGTCGGGTATAAGTAAAATAAACAGATTATTTCTCTAGTAGTTAGAGCCTTGCTTATCTCAGCATGATTGTGCCGGCTTGAGCGGGGAAGTACCGCCATCTCAACAGTAGTGGTATCTACCGTTGTGTTTCGTATGGTGAGTGAGAGTGCCGAAGGCCAGAACCCCCTCCCGATCCTCTCCCTGTTATCCTTCATATCCTCTCCTTAATATTCCTATATAGGATGTGGTCCTATACTTTTTCTTAGAGATGCCGACACGCGAGTAATGCCGCTGGTGTTGCTAGCGTCTATAGGCTATGGTAACCACTTACCATCAGATGGGCCGTATGCTTGCTTGCCACCCACTAAAAAAATAAAAAAAAAATAATTTTGTTTTTATAAATGGATAGTTAAATTATTATATTTGAAATATTGAAGGGCATGAGCCTATTCATTGAAATTCAGTAATAATGAAGCTTAACAAGTCAAGTTTATTGATATTGTGTAGGGTGGTGAAACGTTATGCGGACGACACGCTGGTCGTGGCCCGGGGCGGAAACTTCGAGGAAGCGGCGTTGCTGGCCACCTTAGGGACCTCAGAGGTGGTCAGGAGGATCGGGGCGCTGGGGCTTAGGGTGGCCCTGGACAAGTCGGAGGCCCTACTATTCCATGGGCCCCGACGTCGGCCACCTGCTGGCGCCTCGATCACAGTGGATGGGGTCCAGATTGGGGTGCAGGCCCAGATTAAGTATCTGGGCCTGGTGCTGGACGGGCGGTGGCGCTTTCGCGAGCACTTCCGCCAACTGTCCCCGAGGCTAGTCGGTGCAGCGTCCACCCTTGCACGGCTCATGCCGAATATGGGCGGACCAAACAATGCGTGCCGACGGCTTTACGCGGGGGTGGTCCGGTCGATGGCGTTGTACGGCGCACCCGTGTGGGCGGGGTCCCTGGACGCACTGAACAGGGCTCTTCTGTGGAGACCACAGAGAGTCGTTGCATCCAGGGTCATACGTGGATACCGCACGGTGTCGACGGAGGCGGCCTGCGCGTTGGCCGGAATCCCCCCGTGGGACTTGGAGGCGGAGGTGCTCGCCGAGGTGTATCGGCGGGCGTCGCAAGAGCGGGAGGGGGGCGGATGCCCCCTACCCAGGGAGGTGGCCAGGTGGCAGGGCGATGCACGCCGAACTGCCATGGCCAGATGGAGGGTGCGGTTGGAGGCGCCTCGGGCCGGTCTTTGGACCGTAGGGGCGCTCCAGCCGGTGCTGGAGGAGTGGGCGGGGCGACGGCACGGAGTCCTTACCTTCCGACTGGTGCAGGTGCTGTCGGGACACGGTTGCTTCGGCAGATATCTGCACATAGTTGCAAGGAGGGAAGCGACTCCGGGCTGTCACCACTGCGGCTGTGACGAGGACACGGCGCGGCACACGCTCGAGTCGTGCCCGGCTTGGGCCGAGCAGCGCCGTGAACTCGTCGCGGAAATAGGGGGGAACCTCTCGCTGCCGAGCTTCGTCAGAGCGATGCTTGCCAGCGACAGGAATTGGGCCGCGGTCGCTGCCTTCTGCGAGGAGGTTATCTCGCGGAAGGAAGCGGCGGAGAGGGCTAGGGAGGAGGATTCTTCCGCTGACCCAAACCGCCGCCAGCGACCGGGGCGGCGCAGGCGCAGGTACTTGCGCCTCATGCCGCCCTAGCCGAGGCCGCGGGTGGATGGACCGGGGAACGTCCGCCTCCCGCAAGGCCTCCCGCGAAGGTGCGACGCTCCGCGTGCGGATGCGTCGCTCAGTAGAGGGTACCCGGAAGGGTAAGCCGCCGGCGGACCACCGAAGGAATGTGACATAGTTCCAGTGGCCCGCCAAGAAAGGCGGAGAGACGGTACACGGCGGGTTTCTTTAGTGGGTGAAGGCCCCACACTACCCTGTTCGTTGCCCCGAACGACAGGGTGTGCGGTTAGGAACATTTTTTCCCGCCTTAACAAACAAAAAAAAAAAAAACGGTGGTGAAACGTTGAATTGTTTAAACACCGACAGCTCGAGACAAGTGCTGTAATTAAAACTTAGAATAATAAATCCTTGCACGTTTCAGTTTACTTGTATCTAATTGGTATGTGGGGTCTCATCTAGGTTAAGTAATACTACTTTTAGCATTAGAAGCAAAATAGAATTAGAAAAGAACAATTTCTGTACAAGCTTTTGATTTCTTTATAGTGAAAATAATTAAAATATGTAGGTAGTTCAAAAAAATAACATTAATTCAATAAATTATCACTAATTTGACAAAAATAACAAACAACCGTTAGTTCTAATCAAAAATCACCAGAATATAATCATGAAAATATAACAACTTACTGCAAGTAGCATCGAACACCAACAACCTTACAGTCGGTCGGTCGGCAGCGCGGCCGGCCGCGTCCCTCACGCAGACTTGTGGGCGCAAACATCAAACAATGCATCGATCGCCATACTTATTTTGGGAACGTGAGGCTTTTTCGTGCGTGCTGCCGGCGTAGCCCAATTTTTTGAGGATAGCTATTGGCCAGAGGCACCAACCTCTTGGTTAAGATATCCTCCGTCCTTTTATTATTATTATCGTTCTTCTCCAACCCTTTCAATTTCCTTGGAGCTGGCGCGAGTGTTGCCTCTCGTGTTGCTAGCGTCTATAGACTATGGTAACCGTTTACCATCAGGAGGACTGCATGTTTGTTTGCCAACCACGTAGTATAAAAATGCACATAGTAAAAGGAATCTATGCTAGTGTACCCTATTATTGACGTCGACATATTAAATCGTAAATACAACTCTTTTTTTATTTTATTTTTTATTTTCCTTACCGCACACCCCATCGTTCGGGGCAACGAACAAGGTAGTGTGGGGCCTTCACCCACTAAAGAAACCCGCCGCGTGCCGTCTCCCCGCCTTTATTGGCGAGCCACTGGAATTATGTTACATTCCTTCTGTAGTATCATAAATATACCTAAGCTAGAAATTAGACTTTTACAGCTTTTCCATATTTTACGTATTCACAGCTTAAAATCGAATTCATGACAACAGCTTGCGATCAACATTGTATTGTTATTTCTTCACGAATCGCAATAATCGTAAAAATCCTCCGCGTATTTCGTTATTGGCATTTTTAATGTAAGCCTGATTTTATTGTACGCTGCTTAACTTAATGTGGAAACGACTAAGCTTATAGTAAGCAATTTAAATGCTATTTTACTAGCTATTGGACGTAGTTTTCACATCTAGCTAAGTATACTCTGATTTAGCCAAGTTATGATACCTGTATATGTATATGCATACAGGTATTAATTTTCTTTAATTTCAAGAGCTTTTTAAAAAAATAAGCATCAATATTCTACGACCCTAGTTTTTGTGTAGTGCTCAAACATACAAACAGACATATTTAATGAATATATTTTGGAGTTAGTGACGCTAACTAGTCTAATACAATAATTCCTTTTCTTACCTATCGACACAGCTCTATTACATTATTACAAGAGTACCAGTATATCTATATTAATAATTCGGTCAAGGGGTACGGTAGACTCGATTGAAACCTTACCTGATTAATAAAACATAAAAAAAATAATGATTTCGAGCCGACAACATATATTCGCAAAATTCAGATTGTCGAGTATTTTGATAAATTCTAATAGTGCAAATGGCAGTCGCCATATTAGCCACTCGGATGCCATCTTGAGTTCGTAGGACGATTCACACGTATCTACATTTTGTAAAAGATTGTGTATTATGAGTGACATTTCTCCCGAGCGAGACCGGGTTTTTATCTAGTAATAATAATATAATAATATTGATACACTAGATTTGTCTTAAAGACGTGCTCAGTCAATATAATTATCATAATAAAATACTATCTTTGCTGCCGTGTGGAGCCGGCACCAAGAATAGCTCCACCCCGTCTCTTCCTATGGGAGTCGTAAAAGCCTACTAAAGGAATACCGGAGGACCGGACAGCAGCGTTCCCCTGTGCACAAAAAACATCCACTGCGATCGCCAACCCGCCTGCCAAGCGTGGCGATTATGGTTAAACCCCTATTTTGGGGAGGCCTATGTCCAGCAGTGGACGATGAAAGGCTGATGAATGGATGGATGGAATATCTTTTATCCGCGGCTTCACCACAGGCAGCTAGTTATTTTCTTTTACGACTCTAAGTATACCTATGATGCACGTCAATAAAGCACCTAATCGGTATGATTTTTCCGATATCACCAACAATCATCGTCAGACTTCAGCCAATTTACATTAAACCTTAATGAATTATAAACCGTTACCATCCTCATGAATCAGCGTATAAAAATGCGTTCGTATATATAATAAAATATTATCGAGCCACGGCCCATCTGATGGTAAATGGTAACCGTCGCTCCTGGACTCAACTATACCGAGAGTATTGTCAAGCCGCTGCTCACCATTTCATTTCACAGATATGAAATGAAAGAATAAACGGCTATCTCCTGCTACAACCAAAACGCAACGATGTGCTTCATAGCCGGTCACACGGGAGATGGTGGTACCAACCCGCTCGGGCCTGATACCAAGTGAGTACTCCCACTTGGTACCCAGCCCTACCACCAGTCATGATAATTGTATTCTTAGTCCTTTACCACACGGACAAAAGTTTACCTATACCAGTCTTTAAGTCTAATCAAGAGTAAGCAAATAAAAAAAGTTGCCGTTCAGCTGTTGCTGAACGGCAACTTTTTTGCTGTTGCGTGATGCGCAAATGAACAAACAGATAAACAGACAAAAATCTATAAAAAAATAGTTTTGTGTTTTGTTTTATTGTACATTCGTCTCATTTTGTATATAAAATTATTATAATAAATAAATGTGCAAGCCGTACACCGTCTGAATGCGAGTACCTTCTCAATCTTGTAGTTTTTAGGTACTAGATTGGCTAACTGTAACTTTCTTTAACTATTTAAAAAAAAAAAAAAAAACAATACAGTAATTTTTTGTCAAATATCTTAATTGTACAGACACGGCTCTGTTACAGCTTTATAATAGTATAGATAATACGATATTAATGTCTCTCTAGTAAAACTAAAAACAATTTAAATAGCTGTCAATATCAACCCCGATCTAGACTGACATAAAGCCATATTCGATAAGGTAAGTTCTATATAACTTTAAATAATATAGAAAGCTGAAGTCACGGCAGCGAATCGATCCACGAGTCCTTTGATAGCTACCGTAATATTTTCTATTGTACGTATATTTTTTTACTGTTATTTAAACTAAAACGTTCTATAACTTGGCTATGAAATTAGTTAATACTAATACTATACGTGACTTGATCTGCGTGGTGTTCAACAGAGCCTTGCATATCCCAGCATAAATGGGCCGGCTCGATCGGGGGAAGTATCACTCTTTCACAGAAGATGGGCATGAAATATCGGTGGTTACTACTGCCGTTGTTTTTCGTATGGTGAGTGAGAGCGCAGGAAGCCTAAATCCCCTTCTTATCCCCTCCTTAGTAATAACCCTCTCTCCTTACTATCCTTCCTTTCCACTTTCTATCCATTTCCTTGGAGATATCGACGTGAGAGTAATGCCTCTGGTGTTGGGTACCAAGTGGGAGTACTCACTTGCTATTGGGCCCAAGCGGGTTAGTCATCATCAAGCATCTCCCGTGTGATCGGCCATTAAGCACATCGGTGTGTTTTGCTTGTAGCAGGACATAGCCGTTTATTCTTCGTCGGGCCTCGTGGCGTAGTCGGTAGTGTAGTGGTAGTCGATTCCCACTCAGGACAATTATTTGTGTGATGAACACTGTTATTATTTTGTACTGCGTCTGGGTGTGTTCTATCTATTATATGTATGTATTTACAAAAAAAAAGGAATATAAATATGTATTATATCCGTAATCTGGTACCCATAGCACAAGCGTTAAGCTTAGTTCGGGATCAGACGTACTGTGTGAAATGTCCGTGAATATTTATTTATTTATTATTGATTTATTCTTTAATTTCATATCTGTGAAATGAAATAGTGAGCAGTGGCTTGACAATACTCTCGGTATAATTGAGTCCACGAGCGACGGTTACCATTTACCATCAGGTGGGCCCTGTCTCGTCTGCCACTATACGTAATAAACAATCTCCCCGGGTTGTATATTCGTAGAGCGATATAGCCTACCCATTGCCACTTTAGCTTGTAAACCCGGTGCGCTACGTCAGTCACTCTCATTCTACTACGGATCTCTGTATTACGAATTCCATCACGTAGAGAAAAACCGAGCATAGCCCACTCCATGGCATGCTGAGTGACATATAAACTAGTACAGTTATAACTGCGTACTAGAATAAACAATAATTTGAAACATCAAAAAAACATAGCATTACGCCTGTATCCCCAAAGAGGTAGACAGAGGAGTATTACACACCCACGGTTCGCCAACTATGTTTAAGCCCCACGTAATAGGGGACGAGCTTATTGCCGTCTATCGGGCACATTTTCAAACTCCGGACTGCTTAGTAAGAAATTTTTCTTTTTACAAAAAAGCTCAATAGCGCTGCCAGACCCAGAGTTCGAACCCAAGACCTCATGATCAGCTGTCGCTGAACACAATAATTTGATATTTCATATTTTTCTTATAAAGAATGACTAATATGTACAAAAGTACCTCACAACTCCACTTTTCCACCTATATAGATAGCTCAATAAAACTGGGACTAACTTAAGATGTGATAAATCGATACTACGCCTTCATCTCGATGTATAAAAGTAATCGTAGTCGTTTTAAAACATTCTTCTGCACGACGTGACGTCGATATTAAGATATCGGTCACACGTGTCCTCGGCAAGAATGGTTTTAAACTATATTTTCCGTGGCAGGTATCTAGGAGACTGACCACTGAAGAAATGTAATATGGTTCCGATGGCCCGCCAATAAAGGCGGAGAGACGGCACACGGCGGGTTTCTTTAGTGGGTGAGGGCTCCACACAACCCTGTTAACCCTTGCCCCGAACGACGGGGTGTGCGGTTAAGAACATTTTTTCCCGCCTTAACAAAAAAAAAGGTATCTAGTAGACTACCAACACAGGCGGAGAGACGGTACACGGCGGGCTTACTTAGTGGGTGAAGGTCCCACACTACACTGTTCGTTGCCCTGAATGAAGGGGTATGTGGTTAGGCACATGTTTTCCCGCCTTAACAAAAAAAAGGTATGTAGTGGACTAATTTTGTAGAATAGATATTTATGTAAAATATAAAGGTTCTATTTTACACCGATGATTGGCTCTATTGAGGTATAAACATTTTATCATTTGATTCGCCATCATAAAATAGCAAATGATTTTTTAATTGTTTTATTTTTATTGCGTGTAAAAGCTTTTTGTTAATAAAATATAATTTGCGTTTTTGCCTATCATTTAAAAGTAATTAGGTAATATATCTTGATAATTATTTTCGTTTACGAGCCTGAAGTATGGCTCAGTCATCACCACACTCGTAATTTTATAATAAAACCAGATTTTGGCTGCAGTGGTGCCGCTAGTTTTATTATAAAATGGCGAGGTTATATCTCAGGTTCCCGATATAGTAGCGGGATAAAATGTATACCAGTTTTTAAGTCTAATTAAGAGCTATCAAATAAACAAGTTTCATCAAAATCTGTTCAGTAGTTTTTGAGTGATGCGCAAACGAATAAACAGACACAAATGAAAAAAAAATGTTTTGTGTTTAGACACGCCTATTTAGCCTATTACAGTAGTTTTTTTCTCAAATATCTTAAATGTACAGACACAGCTCTATTACAGCTTTATAATAGTATAGAAGAATATTTGAATTGCTGCTAGGTCCTGCAATAACAATGATTGAATACCTAGCGTATTATTATATACATTTAAGTATTAACATAAGCTGCTATATTTATTTGCACTAAAATGTTCATCGGTTTTACCAAGATTCCCTACAGGCGACTAAAAGCTTCTCTTTAACGACGCCTTTAAAGTAAGGTATTAGTCTCAGTACACGCGTAAATGCTTAAAAGTGGTGTTCCACTAAATGTCAAAAATAAAATTATTATTGCGCACCTACAAATCACATACCTAATTATATAAAGATTTAGACAAAAAATACAAATAAAAAACAATGAATGATGACATTGACGAACTAACAAATGGACCTCGTGTCCGCGCTCAAATGTTTCCGAACCAAAAGAGTTATGGAACGCCAAAAGAGATACAATCGCGCGCCAGTCTTGGTTTGGTCGACCAACTTGACTATGCGTCCAATATGCCGTACTGTATTGTGAAAACCTGTAAAAACTACTTAAATAAAGGGAAAAAAGAAGATGGTAAATGGTGGAATGGTTTGCAAGTATATACACAAATATATAAACAAAGAATTTTATTTAAATTTTGAATATTTGTAAAAATAAATCATCACACGTAATATTCACTAGAAGCTGCATAAGGTGAATCATGGTGCGGCTTATAGGTAGAAGCTACATAATAAGCTAATAAATTATTGCAAAGAAAACTCAACACTATTATAATAGTTCAAGGTTTCAAATTAGAATGTTGAAGTTTATATGTATTAATATAGACTGTATATTGACTGTAGTCTATTGACTGGAGACACTTTTTTATGAATTTTGTATTAGACTTGGTGTCCATTTTTATTAGGTATTCATAATTAAGTTTTGCTTAACTGCAGATTAGAATCATGAGGATTGTAATCCGTGATTACTAATAATAAATTAATTACAAATATTTTTTCTACATCTATAGAGAGATAAAATCGCTAATCGCTGGCAGTGAAACGCGTAATCAGTTTCGTCAGTGAGTTCCAAATGCCTTTAGGCTGAGCAAATAAATCACAAACTTTTACTTTTAGTTCAGAAATTGAAACATTTATTCCAGTGAATTTTGCTTAAACTTGGAACCATTTTGACGTGACCGAAAACCGTCTGGAGATCATTTTTATTATCAGTATAGGTATAGTTCTTTTTTATGTATATAATTTAGACGTATTGATTTTACCAGATTCTATGTTTAAAGCCGGCTTACACACTCGTCGAGACACAACGAGACAGGCCGAGGGCGACTGTGTACAACATGGTAGCCTCGTCTCGTCTCGCGGCTCTTGCTATGTCTCGGTAGCGTGTCGGTTTTTTGTGCACGAGTCAAAGGATCTCGGTGAGTCTCGCGATGAAAACGAGAGCGCACCTGTACACACTCGTTCGCTTAGTTGCCCGCCAACAGCGTTCGCGTAAAGAAATGCTTTCTGCGTGCGACAACGATGTGGTCTAACGCTTTTTAGAAGCCTACCAAAGGCAAGCACTATTATGGAATCCTAAAACTATCAGGCTCAAGGATAAGCAACTACATATTACATGCCGCTTGGTTGCGGATAAGCAACGAATTTGATATCCCCGTTGAAGATTTAAATAAATATATATATTCCCGTTGAATAGTTAAAAAGTTCATTAAACACAAAGTGAAAAAAGATATAGATATTTGTGTTTAATGTATAGTGCTAAGCATGTCAAATGCTAAAAAATATATATAAAATATCTAAAATATCTAAATAAAAAGTTCATTTCAGTTTTGCCATGGTTTAATTTTTTTTTTATGGTAAATGATAAAAAAATTACGATAACTAATGAAAAATTAAACGCCGCAATTGTTTTTTCCACGTCCATCACGACGGCCATCCGAAGTTCAATTGATACAACGAGCATGTATACCTGCATGGTGTGCTCTCGTGTCAAGCCTCTACGAGACGCGAGTGGACGAGAGTTCCCGTGACAAATAGACGAGTGTGTACAGCCGGGGTAATAAAATTGTAGATGCTCGTTTTTTTTATTGACATAAAGTAGGTATATTAAATATTCTCAAAGTAATAAGAAGCGTCTTTACAAACGCGCTTATTTCTAATGTTGGATAAAATATTTTTCTTTAGTGCAATTAGAATAATCATATTCTCAATAATATGGTTCAATAATATTATGGTGGCTTACATTATTTTCTCTAGAAAATTATCTATAAAAAGCTTTCTGTTTAGCGTCAAATAGGCTTACTTCTAGATAAATTGTCTCTTCAATCCAATTAAACATTCATGTACCTATGTACGGGAAAATGTCAATATGAGTAGCGAGGCAGGTATACTTTTCGTTCTAAAAATTAGATTCTTCTTAAAGAATGAACAAATAAGACCAGGCGATCCCGTTAACTCTATTAAAAAATATTCGTTATAAAAAAAAACTCTAGATAGAATTATAAGCCATTTCGATCAATAAACGAACTTAAAGTTAGGACGTATATCGATTAAGTTCAAGCATCGTCTATCCGATATGGAACTACAATCTGTTCTGGCAGAAGCCCATCTATATCAACTAATCATTTTCAAGTGGACTTCTGAATGCCCGACCTATCTGTTATTGGGTTAACATTGAAAATTGATAAATGCTGACAGGTACTAAATGTATTGATATTATTCCTGCACTATATAATAACTTTAACTGCACCACGCAGCGGTAGTGTGAGCGACTTCTGATCATGAGGTGTCGGGTTCGATCCTTGGGTCGGGCAATGCTATTGAACTTTTTCTTAAAAAGAAAAAAAATTAGTAGCAGCCCGGAGTTTAGAAATGTGCCCGGTAGACGGCAATAGGCTCGCTCGTATGGATGGATATTAAGATCATAAACCTCTTGTGGTCGTGTGGGGCCGGCTTAAGAATCGTCCCAGCCCTCTCTACCCACGGGAGTCGTAAGAGCCGACTGAGGAAATACCGGGGGAGTGGGCAGCAGCACTCCCTCGAGTATTAACAACATCCACTACGATCGCCAACCCGCCTGTCAAGCGTGGTGATTACGGCATTATCCCCCATGACGGGGCGCTCGTTGTGGCGTTCTCTTGGGGAGGCCTATGTCCAGAAGTGGACGTTGAAAGGCTGATGGATGGATGGAAACCTCTTGTGCAGAGCCCTACACATGACAAATTGTATTATTTGTGTTACACACAAATGACGGATTAAACGCACACCCCGTCGTTCGTGGCAAATAACAGTGTAGTGTGGGGCCCTCAGCCACTAAATAAACCTGCCGTGTCTCTCCGCCTGTATTGGCGGGCCACTGGAACTGTGTAACATTACTTCAATGGTCCGCCGGCGGCTTACCCTTTCGGGTACCCTCTAATGAGCGACGCATCCGCATAAGCAGCGTCGCACCTGTACGGGAGGCCTTGCGGGTGGCAAGCATTCCCCGGTCCGTCCACCAGCAGCCTCAGCTAGGATGGCATCAGGCGCCTACGCCCCATGTATGTTGATACACCTGTAGCTGTTTTTCACAGAAATATGACTCAGTCACTCCTTGATAGTTAACAACCCACCAAACCATCACTGAAGTTGGATAATGCTCACTTGCACTCTGCTGAATAATTGAGAAGCTTCTATAGAGCTTTGCATAAACTTGGTTATTGTGCTTGTTAAAACTTTACTCCATAGTAAAACTTTTCACTAAATACTTTTTTCTGTGACCTTCTTTTGCGTACTGTAAGAAGTTGTTTTGGTTGTACCACCCCATTCTCCCCCGGTTCTTATGAGCTGAAAGTTCTAAGTTATCTTTTAAAATACGCAACAAGGTTCTAGGTGTCATTTCCCGAGATAAAATATGTTGTTTTCTGACAGGATTTCTTCAAATTCTTTGCTTAACCGCAAAAAGGAGATCAACTTTTTTAGTACAAATACCATGTGTACCTATCAATAGCCTAGTACACAAAAATTCTACTAATATCAAGCGGACGTAGTTTCAAAACTTGTATTTGGCTTCATGCCTACTTTCTGTTAAGCTTTATAGTGTTAAGAGAACCGAATCGCTGTTTTTTTTTTATTTTAATATCACAATATTTTTTTAACAAAGATTAGCGCGAAAATGGTAATACACAATGAATAATTCATTTGAGAATGACAGGTTCCAAATTCAAATGTGATATTATTGTTTTTTTTTATTATAGGAATATTTCTGGCTAGATTTATTTTTATTTATATGTTTTGAGGCATTGGCAGAACCATCAGCCTAAGAGTAACTTATAAACATCATTATTCTCTAAACACAGGTAAGGTAAGATTAATTCATCAGACAAGTCGTAGTTGAAGTCAGTCATATAAAGTCAGTCAAAGTCACGCTCTAGTAAAACGATGGCGACCTTACTGAAGCTTCTATGGAGTTTTGGAAACAACAGGAAAAAACACGTTATGTCGCATTACATCACTTGCCAGCACTTATGCACATACACAATTAGTTAATAAGCAAAAGGCCACCACTTTTACACATTAATACTTGAAATAACACAAGTTTAGGAAAATAATGTAGAGCGACGACATTATCTTCTTCGTGTTCCCGCCAAAACTCTTCTTTCTGGCCAGACTGTGTATACATACTGTATGTTAATTGTATATTTATATTTTGTAAAGTACTGTAAAGTTACACATAATTCTTGTTACTTCTTTACAACTACGTTATAATATCATTACAAATTCTTTCCATGATTTCGTCCGCGTGATTTATTAGTATCTACTTAGATTTAATAAGTGATAAATTTAATTAACAAACCACTTGACCCTTTTTTTACTAACGCGTTAATAAATGCCCTGATCGCACATCGTTGGGGCAACGAACAGGGTAGTGAGAGACCCTCATCCAATAAATAAGCCCGCCATGTGCCATCTCGCCGCCTGTACCGGCAGACCACTGTAACTGCGTGACATTACTTCTGTGGTAAATCCCTTCGTACTCTGCGAACGCCATTCCCCTATAAAACCCTAATCACAGCATATCTATAACATAAACTAACTAACATTAAGATATTTTAATATATATTTTTAGCATTTGACATGCTTAGCACTATACATTTTTCACTTTGTGTTTAAAATAAACTAACTAACTTATCATCGCGCCATTTCTCTTGCGGGGTAGGCAGAGAGAATAGAGGATCTATTCTTGCATACATCTCTAACTTCCTCAACATTCATAACTCTCTTCATACACGCTCGCCGGTTTCGGAGACGCCTGACTCCACCTTCCTTCAATACATGACCGATTTGGTCTAGGTAGGTGAGTCTCGGTCTCCCCCTGTACCTACATCCTTCCACTTTCGCATTGTATATCTTCTTAACCATTCGCTCGTCCGGCATTCTTTCCACATGTCCGAACCATCGGAGCATTCCCATTCGCATATTTACACCAATACTCTCTTTAATACCTACTCACTCTCTTACGTCGTCGTTACGAATGCAGTCAGTCAGCCTCACTCCACAGATTCTCCGCAGAGATCGCATTTCGACCGCATTGATTTTACTCTCATGCTCCTTTTTGCATACCCAACTCTCACTTCCATATAATAACGTTGGGACAAGCACTGCGTTGTGTATTGCGACACGTGCCCTCTGGGTGAGGTGATTGATAACTGCCGAGAAGTTGTCCCAATGCTCCGTTCACTCTATTTCCCGCATTCACTCTTCTCATTATCTATAATATATTTATACTGTAATGAGTCTAAACATGATACTTCTGCTGTATAGTGGTAAGGCGAGGGGTTTAGGTGTCTAGAAAATCTCAGGTGATGCTGCAGCTTATATCTTGGATTCCCGATATAGTAGCGGGATAAACGTCAGTTTTTTTTCTAATTACGTTAATTCTAATCAAGACCTATCAAATCAAAATAAGTTTCATCAAAATCGTTCAGTAGATTTTGCAAGATGTGCAAACATAAAATATTTTTTGTTTTTTGGGAATTTATTGGGGATTTATTTTGTTATAAGCGTCGCCACGCTAACAACTGGTTTTACCCTCCCTCCGAATTAGGTGTTTTACATAAAAAATATAGGTTCCGGATAAGTAATCACCAACATATCATTTAAACTAAAAGCTTCTCCGAAACACGCTGCATCTTAGTTTTCGTAGTATTATAATCGAGCAAAAAAAACCGGCTCTCCATTTATTAGTATAGACTATCTCTGATATCTTAAAGCGTAGCACTTACAGCTTTATAATAGTATCTAGAGAAGATAGATAGTTCACCTTTTATTGTAGGTAGGTATGTAGATAAAAATAATAGGAAAAGCACGTTCAAAGCGCTACTTCAGTTCAATCGAAGACTAACAGTGGAAATTTATAGTTTGGATGCTCGGCAAGTGCGCCAGTACCGCAATAAATATAAATTAGTCTCAATCCCCGAAGCTGTGCTCATAACTCGAGATGTTTGCGATACCCTCCTTTGGGATTTATAAGGATATTTTAGTATTTTGAATACTGGAGCGAGAATATACTGAATGAAAAATTCCAATATATAACTTGCTATTTTAAAAAGAGCTAAAATGATTTAAAATATAGACGTTGGTCACTTTTAATTAGTATAATAGAGATAAATGTGTTTTGAATCTCAAAAAAATACAGTATTTTTCATCAAAGATACATACTGATGGCGTAGAGGAGTATAGGTACATAATAATACTCGTATCTCGTGCAATTTAAGCGCACAAAAATATATTAATTACGACATCACATTACAAATCTTTGAATTTTTCGACTTTTCTGTACTATAATATATATGTATTATACATATAAACCTTCTTCTTGAATCACTCTATCTATTGGTGAAACTGCATTAAAATCCGTTGAATAGTGTAAGAGATCTAAGCTAACAGAGAGCGGAAGCGACTTAATTTTATACTATGTAATAAAGATTAATTGTTGCTAACTCTTTAGAGTTTTATAGTATGTACCTACAGATGTACACTCAATGTATTGTAATGCGCTAGTTTTAACATAAATTGAAAACAGAAAACCAAACATCAATATTTATATTTCGGTGTCTCTAAAAGATGAGTGTATCTGCAAATGAAATGTTCTAAAATAATTTTTGATGGAAAATAATGTACACTAGCAGCAACATTTTAATAAGCAGAATGACCGATATTTAGATAAGTATTTATACAATAGTTATACAATGCTTGTGGAATGTTGTCAAGAAAATACAAGTAATGTAACTTTATCAACATTGTAGAGTGGAAAGATTTACTTCGTTCGTAATCAATACACTCTGAAACTACTGATACTCCTACCAACATAATTATTTCACAATTAAAAAGTTACCTTAAACAAAACTAGTAATTATTTTAATAAGTATCTAAGTAATTATTAAAACCAAGTACAAGTTTTTGTTTAAAGTAGCTGTAATTGTTACTATATAGCCTATGATTATAACAATAATCCTTACTATTACAAAGCTGTAACAGACCTATATCTGTATATTTTGTAGCTGTTATACAATGTTTGTTTGCTGTTTTTATCCGTGTGGTGACGGATTAAGAATACAAGTGTCACCACCCCATTCTTTCCCAAGGGTGTCGTATGAGGCGACTAAGGGAAGTAAGCAATTATCATCCATTGCATGACTGGTGGTAGGGCTGGGTACCAAGTGGGAGTACTCACTTGGTATCCGGCCTGAGCGGGTTGGTACCACCATCTCCCGTGTGACCGGCCATGAAGCACATCGTTGCGTTTTGGCTGTAGCAGGAGATAGCCCTTTATATTTCATTTCATCTGTGAAATGAATTGGTGAGCAGTGGCTTGACAATACTCTTGGTATAGTCGAGTCCATGGGCGACGGTTACCATTTACCATCAGATGGACCGCGGCTCGTCTGCCACTACATGCAAAAAAAGAAAATATTTAAGATATTTGACAAAAAAATAATATATTAGGCTATATAGACGTGAACATTTTCTTTTAGATATTTTTGTCTGTTTGTTTGCTCGCGCATCACGCAAAAAACTACTGATCGAATTTTGATGATTTTTATTTGATAGCTCTTGTTTAGACTTAAAAACTGTTATACATTTTATCTCTTTACTATATCGTGAAACTTTTTTCTGCGGCGGAGCTGCGGACAAAGGCTAGAATAATAATATATAAACCTACGGCGCGCAGAATTAACTAGGTATCGTTAATTCTTATTTTATCACGAATATGACCCGTGCGATACATCTAGTTTTGATACAAAGCTAAAATTGCCATTTTACTCCAATTATTAAAGTATCAAGAATAGATAAACGTTGCATACTACAGCTAGATTTAACACAGTCGCTATATCACTCTGTGCCACGAGATTCATAAATATTGTTGGACACTTTCATTGCTCAGGTCGGAAGCGTTCCGACGTATTGCGATGGGAGGTTTCTCTCAAATTGTGGAAATACACAGTCATGTACAGTAAATTGAAGTGTCTGTGTGCAATGAAATATTGCATACAGAACTAATGTACGTGTGCAGTAATACTAATCCGTAAGCTCTAAGACTGTCTAATATAGCTATGTCTGCTTATGCTTGGCAATAAAATAGATTTTTTTTGGTTCACATACCTTTTTTTTTTGTTAAGGAGGGAAATATGTACCTAACCGCATATCCCATTGTTTGGAGCAACGGAGAATAAACAGGGTAGGGGCCTCTATTGGCACCTCTCTCTCTCTATCTCCAACTGTATTGGCGGACCAGGCCGTGTGGCCGGCTTTAGAATTTTCCCACCCCTCTCCACCCATGGGAGTCGTAAGAGCCAACTGAGGGAATACCGAGGGGAGTGGGCAGCAGCACTCCCTCGAGTATTAAAAACATCCACTGCGATCGTCAACCCGCCTGCCAAGCGGGGCGATTACGGCACTATATCCCCAATTTAGGGAGACCTATGTCCAGCAGTGGACGTAGAAAGGCTGACGGGTGGATTGGCGGATCACTGGAACTGTGTGACATTACTATAGTAGTTTGGTTCAACCACCTCAATAATTGATAACTTCATGTTTTTATTATTATTTTCAAGGGTTATTTTGCCTTCGTTTCCTTATTTAACGTGGATCCTGATGTTGTGTAATGGTTGCCAGTCGAAATTACATTTCTGTACGTAGTTCTCCCGTGAGTTGTTAGATAAAAACTTTGTATACATATTTTATTTGGTTTGTGTATACCACACTGCACGAATATGGGTTGTCAGTCTTCACAAGACCTTGGGAAAATCACCCAGGCATACGAGTGGCCACGATGCTTTTCTCTCCCTAGAAATAATTTGTAAATAAAAATGGTTGCCTGGTAGAAAAGGTTGCCTGGTAGAAATTACTTTTAGTAATAAGGCCGCCCATTGTACCACATAATATAAGATATTCGTTTCTGTACTTCTTTATCTAATTTAATAATGGTGTACAATAAAGTATATAATAATTAATAAATAAATAATAAATAGATACAGACATAATTTCGAATAGTCAGAAGAGTGTGCTTTGCGAAGCCTCTAACTCGAACTGGAAATTAAACTTGACACCTATATCTAGGTCATACCACCCACCATATAATACTTTTCTTATTAATAATGGAAATAGGACATTTAAATACAAATCTATAATAATTGTAAAGTCTTCGATTTTATTATTGAAAATGCAACGTCAGTCCTTAAAGTAAGCCTAATACTTTGTAATAAAAATTAACTGGATAAACGGAATACTACGTAAGCAAAGTCGCGGGTCTAACTACACACACAATTTTCACCCCTGTTTTAACAGAGAGGTAGGTAGAAATCGTGGAATGCCACTTGTTATAAAACGGCCTTCCGCTGCTCACTTTTCTGGGAACAAGACGTGACAATTGTTGAGCCACGTCGCTGTCATTAATTATGATTGATAATAAAAATCTATTGCTATAGTAATAACAAGTTATATTACTTATCATTTTTAATATAGAAGTGGTAGCCTAGCGCTAAAACCAAGGACTGCAAAGATAGTGGTATCAAGTTCGATCCCGAGTCCAAGGTTCAGAACTCGTGCGGCACACACCTCTGACTTTCGAGATTTTTTGAAATTATGTGTGTATTTTTTTACAATTTATCACTTCTCAGTGAAGCAGAGTTTCGTGTGAGGAAACCTGCATGTCTGAGAGATTTTCTAGACGACTTGTAAAGTCTGCTCCTATCACCATGAGAAGAGACCCGTGCCCAATTAGTAGAACAGAAAAAAGGTCGAAAAACAATGTTTTTCTTAATTAATTAAAGACAGTAAAGTATCGTGAATTTCCTAAACTCCAAACATTTACCTGCGTTGATTGCACCGTATCCAGGATTTAGTAAGGTAAGCCGCAGCTGAACGCTGATTGGCTATAAATTTTGACGGTGTGCGCTCATTGGCGCTGGATTGTCGCCAACATTGCAATACTTATTGTGCTTTTTTATTGCTACAAAGAGTACACTAAGAACAGCCCGTTTGATTATAAATAGTTGCTATGATTACCATGGCCTACAGACGCTAGCAACACTGGTGTATTGCGCAGTGTCAACACCAGCGAAAGCGGGAGGTAGGACAGTAGAAGGCGGATGAGGAAGTAAGAAAGAAATTATGAGGTAGGCGTGTCTATATTTAATTCACCCTACATACTTTCTGGATCTTTAGGATACCTAAAATACAGAAGTCCATCCATCCATCCATCAGCCATTCGATGTCCACTGCCTGGACATAGGCCTCCCCAAGAGAACGCCACAATGAGCGGTCCTGTGCCGACCGCATCGTCTTTTTTTTTGTGTGCTCATTATGGGGGATAATGCCGTAATCGCGACGCTTGCCAGGCGGGTTGGCGATCGTAGTGGATGTTGTTAATACTTGAGGGAGTGCTGCTGCCCACTCCCCCAATATTCCCTCAGTCGGCTCTTACGACTCCCGTGGGTAGAGAAGGATGGGACAATTCTAAAGCCGAATACAGAAGTATCAAGTTCAAATAACCTAGGTGTTTCTGCTGATTATAAACATATTAATGCTCGATATATCTAGTTTTTTTTGCAACAACGTTTGAGACGAACGCAAGAGAAGCGAAAGTATCACGTTTATTTATTTATTTATTTAAAACTTCTCATACAAATGTATAATGGCGGACTTAATGCCTAGGGCATTCTCTACCAGTCAACCTTGGGTAGTGCAGAGAGAGTATGGAGTAGGTGAAGATAGGCAAGTTGAAATAAATAAATACAAATACTACAAAAATCACATAAAATACACATAAATATATAAGTGAATGTACATACCTACTTATAACATGATACATACTTAAATAATAAAATACATAAATATGCATAAATAAATACATAAATTTAAGATGTAAAAATGTGGTGATTATTCAGCCAGTTTAGATAAGAGCAGCTCTTTTATCTTCTTTTTAAATGTGTACCGCGTGGTGCACTTCCTGATTTCAAGAGGCAGCGCATTCCATAGTAGGGCCGATTGGACAGGAAAAGAAGAAAAGACAAAGCCGGTACGACTAGACGGACATTGAAGCAAAAGGTTATTAGAGGAGCGTAAATCGCGTTTGTGACTATCACAGAGGTATTGGAAGTAGGAAGCTAAGTATATAGGGGAAGAAGGAGACTTAAGAAAAGAAAATAAACTAGAGAGAGCGCGCCATTCACGGCGTTGACGAATAGGTAACCATTTCAACTGAGAGCGATAAGTAGACACATGATCATACTTCCGAAGATTAAAAACGAATCGAATGCAGTTATTTAGAAGCCGATCTAATTTATTGAGATGTTCTGCATTCAGGTCAAAGTAACACACATCACAGTAGTCGATTATAGGCAATACCAAGGCCTGCACCAGCATCACCTTGGTCGCAGAGGGAAGAAAGTTTTTCAGGCGGTAAAGCATGCGCAGGATATTTGTAACTCTTTGGCTAACCTGTGTTACCTGAGTTTACCAGTTGAGGGTGGAGTCAATGTGTAGCCCAAGGTGTTTGACACTGGAACACATATCGATGGCTGTCCCGTCAAATATGATTAGTGGTAGTTTTATAGAGTGGAGCCTACCTAGCAATCTCTATAAAGGATATGTTAGTTGATAAGGAAATTTCAGTAAAATACACACGTTTCGTCCTTGCCTAACACGATATAGAATATGTAGCATAAGTCTTGCGGTTTAAAACTTAACTCCATTGTATCACAGACAACAGTCTAATTGTTCCTAATTATATTGTAAAGTTGAAACGAAACACATGTTTACATGAAATTAAATGGACGCGTAATCTGTTACGAATACGATAGTGTCCACACACTGTGGTTAATGTATGTGTTCGTGTATCCCTATAGCACAGAGTAGAGCAAAATCGGTCAGGGGGTTAGAATGTATATTACACTAAATCGTATCGATATCGCATCGAGTCATTGTGATTGGTTGACAGATCGCCGTGATTGGTCGAAGGGTTATTGCGATATCACGCGTCTCTACCAATCACAAGCGAGACGATACGATGTCGATACGATTTAGTGAGTAACATTCTACGGGCCCTGGGCATCTATGGTATACCACTGTATGCTGTATGATTGACTGTGAAGAACTTGGTGTATTTTGGTCGTCTAATCATCCGTTTTCTATACGCAAAATGAAATTGTGAGCAACGGCTTAGCAATATTCTTAGTATTGTTGAGCGGACTACTGAAGGAATGTAATATGGTTCCGGTGGCCCGCCAATAAAGGCGGAGAGACGGCACACGGCGGGTTTCTTTAGTGGGTGAAGGCCCCACACTACCGTGTTCGTTGCCCCGAACGACGGGGTATGCGGTTAGGAACATTTTTTCCCACCTTAACAAAAAAAATTGTTGAGCGGCCGTTACTATTTACCATCAGGTGCGACATGGGTCGTCTGGCATCATCACAATAAGATAACACTATACAATGTACTGTTTAATGAACATTATTTTATTGTATCTGTTATAAAAAGCGCTTAAAGCGTAAAGCGAAATCGTTCTTTCGATTTTCACAGCTCGATAGAGCGTTTAAAGAAACGATTTGTTGCTTTATTTTTCTAACACAGGAAAGGTGTAATCGTGCATCTTATTTACAATATAACGTATGTTGGAAAACTATAAAAAAGAACTTAGATTTATCCACATTATCTAGGTATATTTAAGTCTCACAATTTCGTACAGTCTGACCTTTTCTTAATAAGTAATCATGTCAATCCGTGAACAATGTGTGGTTATATGTTTACAAACTCATTTAACACAATATTATATTGTACCATCATAACATGTAACCGTTTGTCGTTCCAAATAAATAAAATAAATCAGGATTTATACCAGCCTGGATTATCGTACAAATTCTGCTGGAGGCTATCATAAAAAAATAAAACTAGACGTCGTGGGACATCTACCAGATGTGAAAACATCGAAATTATTTTGTAGAAATAAAATGATCATAACTTGACAAAGTACTCCTCAAGACGAATCAAACGAGTATAAACTTAAGAGTTGCGTCGTTTGATTAAAGTGTTACTGTGACCACCTTCCAGCTTCATCATCAGCCCCTGGATACCATCTAGAGGCAAAGTACTCGTCAAGACAAATCATACGAGCCCAAACTCGATGGGTTTGTGCCATTTCATTATAGAGTTCCTGTGTCCACCTTCCAGCTCCATCATCAAATCAGCTCCATGTCATCATAGTATTGCATTGTCACGTGATATACATATACGTGTAAAAATTCAGCTCAATCGGAAACCGGGAAGTGTGTCAAATTTAACTTGCAAGATTTGAACGGGACAAGTAAAATAAAAGCGTCGCCACGCTAACAGCCGATTTTACCCTCCCTCCGCATTAGATGTTTCACATCAAAAACTAAAACAATATTATTGTGGAACATTTTGATCTGTATTTTAGCACATGACATGCTCAACTATGACATTAACAAGTAATTTGTTATTTAATATTATTGTGGAAATTAATCAATAATCTAGTTTAACCATTAATAACCAGGATGCTCTGAAATTATACATTAAAAAAAATACAGGCGTGATTCTACATCACGCCTGTATTCCCTGAAGAACAGGGGAGGCAGAGGACCCACGGTTCGCCAGCTATGTTTAAGTCACACGTAAAAGGGGGCGAGCCTATTGCCGTCTACCGGGCACATTTCCAAATCCGAGCTGCTACTGAGAATTTCCTTTTACTAAATAATCTCAATAACACTGCAAGAACCGGAGCTCGAATCCGAGACTTCATGATCAGCAGTCGCTCACACTACCATTGCACCACAGGGGCAGTCAAAAACAAAAATCATCGTTACGCAGCTACAAGTACGCAAATCAAATGAACTGTGTTTTTTTTAATGTAGAGAAATTGGGCAATGGTCTATAAAATAATATTCCTACCATGACTAGGCTGTTTCAATCCAATATGGACAGACATTTAATCTGGAGCACCATTTAGGTCACGCAGTAAATCACTGGTAAACAAAACGCCATAAATCGTAACTCTTATTGTGCAATTATGAACCTTCTCCTGTACCAATAGAGTCTATATTCCAAAGCTATAGCAATTAATAGAATGTTGATCGGTCATGTTGGTTCTGTGTAGACCTACCTACATCGCCACTAGTAAATCGTTCAGAATATTTCTTCCGGTTGATTTTGTACCCTAATTGAATTTGAGGACGTCCAACTTTACAAATTTGCTCATAGATTTTACAAATGAGAGTATACGAACATATGTATCTAATGATTTAAACGTCTTTAAAGTGATAATTTTGGATTCCTTAAAAAATCTTGGACTTTAAACATCTATACTATTATAAAGCTGTAACAGAACTATGTCTATACATAATGTATGAAAATACTTCCGTCAGATGGCGCAGGCGTCACCCAAAGACGTTAAGTATGATGTGTTATCGAAATTAGCAGTCAGGAGCAATTGTCAGGATAGCTGAATTGGTAAAGCATCTGGACGGTATTCAGAAGATGCAGGTTCAAATCCTGCTCCTGACTGTTATTTTCGATTTCACATTTTTCACTTTGTGTTTAATGTATAGTGCTAAGCATGTCAAATGCTAAATATATATATAAAAATATCTAAATATTTAAAGGGTTTGCGTCATTATTAGGTAAAATCTTAATTGTAAAATTAAGTTTACCTGGTCGGTATAATGTATGAAAATACTTCCGACAGATGGCGCAGGCGTCACCCAAAGACGTTAAGTATGATGTGTTATCGAAATTAGCAGTCAGGAGCAATTGTCAGGATGGCTGAATTGGTAAAGCATCTGGACGGTATTCAGAAGATGCAGGTTCAAATCCTGCTCCTGACTGTTATTTTCGATTTCACATTTTTCACTTTGTGTTTAATGTATGTCTATACATTTAAGATACTTGAGAAAAAATTACTTTATTACGCTATATATAGCGTAAAGGCGTGTCTAAATACAAATATTTTTTTAAAATTTTTTGTCTGTTTGTTTGTTCGCGCATCACGAAAATACTACTGAACGGATTTTGATGCAACTTTTTTTATTTGATAGCTCTTGATTAGACTTTAAGATATTTG
Source organism: Leucoma salicis (assembly GCA_948253155.1). Lineage (NCBI taxonomy): Eukaryota > Metazoa > Arthropoda > Insecta > Lepidoptera > Erebidae > Leucoma > Leucoma salicis. The sequence continues at coordinate 13,139,757 of OX411828.1, read as the reverse complement.
AGAAAAAATGACTGTATATCTCAGGTTCCCGATATAGTAGCGACATAAAATGTATACCTGTTTTTAAGTCTAATCAAGGCCTTTCAAATAAAATAAGTTGAATCAAAATCCGTTCAGTAGTTTTTGTGTTATGCGCGAACAAACAAACAGAGAAACAGACAAACAGACAAAAATTCTAAAAAAAAATTTTTTGTGCTTAGACACGGCTATATAGCCTATCACAGTAATTTTTTCTCAAATATCTTAAATGTACAGACACAGCTCTGTTACAGTTTTATAATAGTATATAGACTAGCCTTTGCTCGCGGCTCTGCCGCAGCCAAAATCTAGTTTTTAGGTAATATCTGATTCTCAGGTTTCTGATATAGTAATAGTAGCGGGATTAAATGTATACCAGTTGTTAAGTCTAATCAAGAGCTATTAAAAAAAAGAGTTGCAACAAAATCCGTTGAGTAGTTTTTGCGTGATGCGCGAACAAACAAACAGACAAACAAACAAAAAATCTAAAAAAATCGTTTTGTGTTTAAATACGCCTATATAGCCTAATTCAGTCATTTTTTCTGAAATATCTTAAATGTACAGACATGCTCTGTTACAGCTTTATAATAGTAGGTATAGATTATAAAAAAAACATAATATTTAGAAATTTTCATATAGGTACATTTTTAGCATTTGACATGCTTAGCCATATACATTAATCACAAAGTGGAAAATATGAAATCGAAAATAATAGTCTACTTCCGACAGATGGTGCAGGCGTCACCCAGGACGTTAAGTATGAATGTGTTATCGAAATTAGCAGTCTAGAGCAGTTGTCACGGTGTCGGAATAGGCAAAGCATCTGGACGGTATCCAGGAGATGCAGGTTTAAATCCTGCTCGTGACTGTTATTTTCGATTTCATATTTTCCACTTTGTGTTTAAAAAACATAATATAATAAAATACAATGGAGTATGCTTATTTAAAGTAGTATTTTAAAATGAGGAGCAGTTCAAGGCCATCTTCCAAATAATCCGAAATTGTATAATAACCTTTACTGATTAGTCTGACTTTTACAGCTTTCTTAAACTTATCTAAAGGCATATTTCGGATATTTACAAAAGATTTATTGAAGAAGCGTATACATCAACCATGAAGGATCTACTAATTCTGTGGAGACAACTACTGAGTGTCGCAGTCGATGACTGCGATGGCTCGGCGATCTAGACCACTTCTTCGGATTAGAAAGTAAGCAGGCTCAAAAACAAATTATTTGTTCTATAAAGTAGCTGAGAATGTCAAGTGCTAAAATACAAATCAAAACAGTTTAAAATTATTGTTTTCGGATAGGTTATATTATCATACTAAATTGTTCACGGGCAACAGCCTTAACACAGACGTCAAAGACGTATAGATTTCGGGTAAAACCACTGTAAATGTATAAGTTAGACATTGACATTTCACGTATGCTTCATCAATCAAAGAGGTTAATATAATACTCTAACCATACCATGAAAGTAACATGTGATAGGTCCATGAACCATAGATAATATATATCGAATTTGTATCTGCCGCCCTAGTCCCAATAATAAATTAGAATATCTATTCAACACCTAGATATAACAAACTTTTAGTAGAACCACCAGCTTTTGCTTGAAGTTGCATCGAATATTTGAATAACTTTGAATTGTATTAACAAACTGGCAACACTGCAATTAAAGTTAACTGTTTATAACCTTGCAACACTAATACAAATAAAGCTATGTGTAATCTATTTTTTACGAGTAATCTAACCTTATTTTGTTTAACTTGGTTTTAGTGTGTGTTAAACCAGACTTTTGAATTCGTACGGTAATTTTGCGGCTTTTATTTTGTCTTTGGGTTTTTACTGTTATTTTATGGACAACGAATTAAAAACAACTAGAGCTTTTCAAACATTTTGATCTATATTTTAGCACTTGACATGCCCAGCTCTTAATAATACTCTTCTTATTCACAAATTATAATTTGTACTTCAGAGCTTTTCAATTTGTAACTCTTCATCTAAAATAATTTTATTATCAAGGTAATTTCTCCAACAGTCATGTTGCTTCACGAAGTTTTCCTACATCTGAGGGCCCTTTTCCTCACCTTCTTGTCCTCCCTATCCTCTCCTTCTTGTCATCCCAATCCTCTCTTTATTATACTCCCTAACTTCTTCTTTTTTGACTTCCTATCATCTCTTTATTATAATTCCTATTCTCTCCTTAGTATCCTTTCTACTATTTCTTTACTATACTTCCCCTTCACCTCTAACCCTTTTCTCAGAGTCGCTGACGCGCGAGTTATACCTCTGGTGTTGCTGGCGTCTATAATAAGCTAGGGTATCCACCTACCATTACGTGGGCCGTACGCTTATTTGCCATCTACGAAGTATAAAAAAACATGACAATGAAAACATGACTTTACAAACACATAATTATGTGATACAAGGTATACCCATGCTCAAAACAACCATTTTTGGATCACACAAAGAATTGTCCTATGAGGGAATCAAATCCACATAATTCTCAGCAGAGGAATGCGTATCTAAACCACTCAGCCAACAAAAATATTACCAATCTATGTACAAACCTCGATCCTACATTACATACACATTAACAAATACAACTGGCCTTTAAACGGGTAATATAGTAATAATTGGTATATTTTTACATAGCTTATTGCTATGCAAATTATATTCGAGAAAAAAAAGCTATTGTTTATGAGGAAACAAAATGGTGGTCAGTGGCTATTTAAATTCAACGCGTGTGGGGTAAAGCCAAGCCAACAAAATATGTTTTTTATTATCGTAACCAAGCTAAATGCAATCTTTTTTGAATATATAATTTGTATATAAAGATACTCGAAATACTTGCACGACGTAAACATTCTAGGAGTAGTAATTGGCCTCGTGTAATCCAAGGTAATTTTACAAGGATACAGATTATATGTTCTTCATCAGTCTTAACGCGTACATACTAATTAATGATTAATTAATTATAATAATTAATGATTGATGGTTAATATCATCTTTCCGCATCACGAGAAGCTCGTGAAAACAGATTAAGTATCTGAATTTGGCTCACGAAATTGTTGACATGTGTGATGTGATTCAGTGTTCATTGTGCCGATACTATCAGCCAAGAGTGTCAACCGACATCTTAAGAGGCTCGCGTTGAATGGCTGGGTCAAGGGTCTGATGCAGAAGTGGTACATATAGATACGGCGCGTATCGTGAGCAAGTTCCTGTCTCTGTGAGCCTAACCACTGGCGGATTGGTTCATGTACCAGTGCTTGTAGGCCATTTTTTCTTTCTTTTATTAATATGGGAAAAAATATACCTAACCACCCACCCGAGCAACGAAAACTGTAGTGTAGAGCCCTCACTCACTAAATAAACCCGCTGTGTGCCGTCTCTCTGCCTATTACACACTTACACTGCGGACCACTGGAACTGAGTGACATTACTTTAGTAATAGCTGTGGGTGGGCCTACTCGTTTTTGCACGCCTCATAAGTGAAGCGTTGAGGTGGGTACTACTCTCGTTTTACACAGAACAACTAATTTTTCAAATTAAAAATGTCTCTATTTATCATATATTGCACTTGTAAAATAATATATACACACACATATCAAGAAATACACTATTTTGAACACTCATGATATTTTTGATCCCATTTTTGTTATTTAAACTAGTTAAAAAACTATTTTGATATTTTTATATATATTTTTAGCATTTGACATGCTTAGCACTATACATTAAACACATCATCCATCATCCTGCTCGTGACTGTTATTTTCGATTTCATATTTTTCACTTTATGTTTAATAGTTAAAAAACTGTTAAAAAGTTCTGTCTTGGACGTCCGTGTGTTATAGGTAATGTATGTTAACACGATAACGACCGAAATACTTTACTAATCGAGTTTTTCTTTTAAGATTCAGTATAAGTACGAATAGAGCCCTATCACTTTTCACGGTCTGATTCGATATGGTTTAATTAAAATTAAATAAACAAAAAATAGTGAATATTTACGCTTGACTTGACACTAAAACCAGCGCTTTACCTTATTTCGTGAGAACTACTTCTATAGTCACTAATATAGAAGTACTTCTTAAAATTAGCGCTAGATGGCGTATAAGACAGGACATTAATACTTTTTGAAATTAGCGCTATCTATGTGATTAATTGTAAACTTCTTAGTAAGACCAATACATTATTTATACATTATTTATACATTATATTACTTATTATTTACAATTATACTTATCAAATAATAAATTTTATTGTGAAAAATAATGATTATGAGGCGTGCACTTTTGGATTTTTCAAAGTATTTATATTTTATGGCGGTGGGAGAGGCAGGATGATGTAGATATGGTGAGAGAGGAGTTTCCAGTTCTAGAGCCTGGCTTGTCCTACCAAGAATAGGCCGGCTGGATAGGGGAATTACCACTGACATAGAGGAGGCCGGAGGCCCTAACCCATAAGGAGAGGGTTTTCCTCATTATCCTTCGTCTTCACCTCCTATCCTTATATACCTTTTTACCACCCTCCTTGGATCATCAATACCAACAAGATACAGTGTCACAAACAAAACCATGCTAAAAACTGTCCGTGTGAAATATACAGTATATTTCACACGGACCGTTTTTAGCATGATTACTAACGAACTGAGACAAAAGATTTAAAACAGTTTTAAGTTCAACCTAATTACAATCATGGCACTTAGTAATTTAGTCACAAATCTTTAAAATATTATTACATGTACCATCATTCGTCACAAAAAACGAACAAAGCAATAATTTACTACTTAAAAGTGAAAAAACAAATAACATTTACTGTGAAATCTCCAACAATGGCAATAGCGTTATCAGGTAAAATAATTCACTTAACATTATTTGTTTTATATACATTTTTATCAAAATTTGAGATTCAGTGTCTTTCACTATCATTCTTACAAAAATATATAATTACAATATGTATTTAGCTATTTTTTTCTAATATGTATATTATTATCACTCATAAAATAAGCATGCTCGCATATCCGTAATTGGCAAATGTATCAGTCGTATACTTTGTAAATAGAATAGAAGTCACTGTGTTATAAATTTACTGTGGATGAACCTAAATAAATAAATCAAGCTTAAATAGCAACAAATAAAGTACTTTTTGAACAAAACAAAATCTCACTCTCACTCTCACTCATCACTTCTCAAGTGCGCTGTTATTTAGGTACTAAGACGGATTTTTTGGGCCGACGCGATATCTATTGCATTATTGATCGAAGCCACCGTCATAGTTTAAAAAAGGTGAGTTTTCCGGCGTTCTGACCAACATAAACACAATAATAGGAATACCCATCGTTACCATCGTATTTACTTTTAATTAAATTAGTTTACTGTGAAATCCTTTGAACCCTATCAAAGTTATTAGTGTATGTTTAATACACCATAGTTTGAAACTATTCTCTATTAAGCCTATTATTTCGCTGGTAAAAGGCACATTGGGGTATTACAAAACTGGCGCATAATTTCCAATACGCACAATATTATAACCCTTATTGAAAACTGACAATACAAATATTTAGTACGGTTTTCAAATGAGTCAACGCAATGGATATTATGTATTCGATTTCGTAAATATCAACCATACTATAGTAAAATTACTTATTTTTTTTGAACTTGCTTTATTACTACATACATATTGTCACGCCTTTTTTCTGTAGGGGTAGGCAGAGACCACTTCTCGCCGCTTGCTACGCTCCTAGCACACATCTTTCGCTTCATCTACTTTCATCAGCGCTTTCGTGCATGCTTCGTCAAATACCTGCACACGATCGCTAAGAGGGAGACGATCCCAGGCTGTCACCACTGCGACTGCAGCGAGGACTCGGCGCAGCACACGCTCAAGTTGTGCCCGGCTTGGGATGAACAGTGCCGGGAACTTGCTGCAGTCATAGGCGTGGCCTGTCACTGCCGGCCGTTGCGCGAGCGATGGTTGGCAGTGACAGGGCCTGGACCGCGGTTGCCGCCTTCCACGAGGCTGTCATCTTGCGGACGGAGGCGGCGGAGAGGGCTTGGGATGAATCCTCCTTCACGAACCCTATTTATCGCCGGCGCGCGGCGCGGTGTGGACGCGCTTACTTGCGCCTGATGCCGCCCTAGCCGAGGCTTCGGATGGTGGGGTCAGGGATTGCCCTGCCGTCCGCGAAAGCCTACCGCAAAGGCGTGACGCCCAAGTGCGTGGGGCGTCGCACAAGAGAGGGCACGGTGCCCGATGGGACTGCCGCCTGCGGATCGCGGTCGATACGACGCGGTACCTGTGATCCGCCAAGCAAGGGTGGGTGAGGGCGCTTTTTAGAGGGTGAGAGCCCCTCTGTTGTCTCCCTGGACAACGGGGTGTACGGTAGGACATTTTCTCTACCTAAAAAAAAAAATTTGCCCATTCACAGTCGCCTTGCATATCTGTCTCGTTAATCTTCTTTCATCCATCCTCTCTACGTGTCCGAACCACCTAAGCTTTATTACTTACTTGAGTAAATGTGAAAAAAGTAGTCGAGTAGATTGTAAACTAGAGATTCCATGAACCATTTAACCATTAAGGCATGGCTTGTTGACCGGTGTTCCACAATTTGAATCTCGCGCGATTTTCATATATTTACAATATCTGTTCTAGAAGTTGTGTGTATGACGTTGGTTGTTAGCCTCAGAAGTAGTGAGCGTAAAGGGCTCTCAACCTAACATTTAGCAACGCTACCCAAGGATACCTCCTGTGGGGTACGAACCTCGGCTCGGGCCATTGCAGGCAAAGTGGGAATTCCCACGTTTTTGATTTTACTGCGACACGACTTTCGTCCTCCATGGATAATTACTTATTATAGCGTGAGCTGTGTAGGCTGTCATCTGAGCGTTAGTGATGTCGTCGTCGACTTCGTTGAGGCTATGTCTATATACGTGCAATATAGGTATAAGACGGAGTGTACTTAACCGCCTCAACCACTGGCGGGTTGGGGTGAGTAATGGCGGAGTCAAAGTAACTACGGGAACTCCGCTTCATGAACACCAGCCGTATTTATATTACCTATGGGCCGGTTTTTGTAAGTGGCTCGCAGGCATATGTAAATAAAGCATTATTTTGTAACAACGTTTATTTTACCTAATCAAATTTGTGTTGTGACTGACTTTTGATGCAGCCATAACGAAAGCGTCTTTGCGGTCTTTATAAAAAAGTGGAGTAAGGTCATTAAACACAAAGTGAAAAATGTGAAATCGAAAATAACAGTCACGAGCAGGATTCGAACCTGCATCTCCTGGATACCGTCCAGATGCTTTGCCAATTCAGCCATCGTGACCCTTGCTCCTGACTGCTAATTTCGATAACACTTTCATACTTAACGTCTTTGGGTGACGCCTGCACCATCTGTCGGAAGTATTTTCATACATTATACCGACCAGGTAAACAATAAAGATTTTACCTAATAATGACGCAAACCCTATAAACATTTAGATATTTTTATATGTGGAGTAAGGTCTTTTTAAGTTATTACGTAATTTATACGGGTGTATTACCCACGATTTGACAGCTATGTTTAAGTCCCGCGTAATAGGTGGCGAGCCTATTGACGTCTACCGGGCACATTTCCAAACTCCGGGCTGCTGAGACTGAGAATTTTTCCCTTTTTTTTACGTAAAATCTCAATAACACTGCCCGAACCTTTTTTTTTTTATAAGGCGGGAAAAAATGTTCCAAACGGCACACCCCGTCGTTTGGGGCAACGAACAGGGTAGTGTGGGGCCTGCACCCACTAAAGAAACCCGCCGTGTGCCGTCTTTCCGCCTTTATTGGCGGGCCACTGGAACTGTGTTACATTCCTTCAGTGGTCCGCCGGCGGCTTACCCTTTCGGGTACCCTCTACTGAGTGACGCATCCACAGAGGAGCGTCGCACCTTCGCGGGAGGCCTTGCGGGTGGCGGACGTTCCCCGGTCCATCCACCCGGACACTGCCCGACCCGGGGATCGAACCCGAGACCTCATGATCAGCAGTCGCTTACACCACCGCTGCACCACAGAGGCAGTTAAGTAAGTTCAATTAATGGTAAGTAATACAATACTGACTCTGTGGTGCAGCGGTAGTGTAAGCGACTGCTGCTCATGAGGTCTCGGGTTCGATGCCCGGGTCGGGTAGCATTATTGCGCTTTTTCGTAAAAAGAAAAATTCTCAGTAGCAGCCCGGAGTTTGGAAATGTGCCCGGTAGACGTCAATAGGCTCGCCACCTATTACCACCTATTACGTAGGACTTAAACATAGTTGGCGAACCGTGGGTGTGTAATATACCTCTGCCTACGCTTTCGGGGAATACAGGCTTGATGCTAACCTAAATGAAATAAGCAGTAATTACTGGTGGTATAGGGTTGGATTTCAAGTGGGAGCACTCGATTGTAATCGGGCACAAAGAAAAATTTCATCACAGTCATGTTATATTGAAAATGGATGTCAAAATTAAAAAACATGGAACATCCATCAAGGACCTTAAGGAAGATTAACGAACTTAACTCCGAAATCCAATTTCAAACATGACAAGTGTACGTTGTTTTGTGACAGACGACCGAACATAACAAGTGCAGTGCAAAGTTACCAGATCAGATATCCATAGCATACAAAACCAACCTTGAAACTAAACTTTATTCATAACAGAATAGGGTCATTTTCACAACGCCTGATTTCGATGACATAGCAATGCATAACGGGATATTAACTGTCAGCCGTCTCGCGTCATATCCGGCGCTGTGACTACTTCCGGTTCCGTTACGAGCAGCGGCCCGGAAGCGTGGATGTGCCGATGATTTATGGGATTTTAAGCAGCCCTATTGTCATCGATGGGATTTGTAAACTGATCTTGTCGTGTGGTTGACGGGATTTCATGTGACATATGATTAGGGGATAGTGCACTAAAATTTGCTGAACTGTTTTTAGAAAGGATTATTCATTCGTTCGTTGTTTAAAATTTATTTTATATAAATTGTGTTTTGATCTGTATTTTAGCACTTGACATGGCCAGCTACTTTAAAGAACAAATTATTTATGAATGTGGAAAAAGAGAACCTTACTGCGAGCGGGATTCGAACCTGCGTCCCTTCCAATCCGGGGAAGTGCTCTAAGCCGCTAAGCTATCGCACTAACCAACGGCCATACCCAATCTCCACATCACATTTATCTTTACGTTCCACGCCACTAATGGGGGCACCAACCGGGTTCCAATCCCGCTCGCACTAAAGTTCTCTTTTTCTACATTCACAAATAATTTCTTCTTTAAATTGTGTTTTTTTTAATCTCCGAACTATGGGAGCGTTTTCATAACGGTGAAAAAAGTATTTATATATATGTTTGTTAGTTTGTACGTGATTCAACATAACTTCTAAATGGCAGAATAGATTTTGATTTAGTTCTTTGTGCGATATTAGACTTAATCGAGAATATTCTTAGATATGATTTTCTTTTTGGGCTCACTACACTAAAAAATAATTGATTAAATATTTTTGTAAACGATGATTAAAATTAGAATGCCCGATTTATAATTGTCTAAATTTACTTTTAAAATAACTCACTCCAATCTACAGTTCAAGTGTAAAAATGTTTTTACTTAAAATGTGGATAATGTTGTGAGTTATGCAATGATATAGTTAACTGTTAAGACTCTAGAATAAGAAAATTGTGTACCTAACTGTTTGTTTTCCCTAATAAAATAAAATAAAAATAAAAAATAAACACTGGTGGTATGACGGACTTCGCCAACGTTACTACAATTCTAGTGATTGTAACTAAACATATCAATTGCATTATTTAGCTGAGCATGTCAGGTGCTACAATACAGATCAAAATATTTAAGATTCTAAAAAATACACTCAGAATTCTTATATTTTGTAGTCATGTTATTTGTTCTAATAATTTAGTACAACACAAAATTACTACTTGTAACATAAATCCTTAACAAGCATACAACATGGTGTAATATTTTTAGCATAAATACGAGAATATTCAAAATAGATAACCTCTACACAAGGAGTAGCGCGAGTATTCAATTTAAAACATACACTGCTGCAGCTCTCAAAGCTTTGTACAATACCTCTTTTGTGTCACAGAACTGAGATTCGGCTATGCAACCATAAAACTTCTTTGAATAACTTACGTATAGACGGTTTATTTAATAAACTAGTATTCTTTGAAATTTATAAAAGTGTTATGCGATAAAAATACATACTTATTGTACACTAGATGACCCGGTGAACTTTGTGTTACCTTTTTTTTGTTAAAGTTAATAATATTAAATTATTTCAACTGTTTTAGAGATTATCTCCCATTTTTTTTTGCTTTTAGATCACCCCTGTATTAGAGCGGACAAAACAAAAAAATTACAATTATTCAAATTGGTCAAGCTATTTTTGAGTTTTAACGAGACTAACGAACACCAATAGATTTTTATATATATGTAACTAGCTGACCAGGCGAACTTCGTACCGCCGTGTTTATTTTTCCAAAATCCTATCGTGGCGCTACCTACCGGGTCCAAATGTGAATCTAAACCATCCCGGTACTTACTCAAACATACCCAAATAAATTGAGGAAAAAGTCCTGAAATCCTATCGTGGCGCCACCTACTGGGTCCAAATGTGAATCTAAACCATCCCGGTACTTACACAAATATACACAAAAAAAATTGTCAAGATCGGTCCATCTGGTGGCGGGCCGTCCTACGCTGCGCCGTCCGATATGTGGTCGCCAGTTCGCCACTCGAGAACCTTTCTTCCCCAACGGTTGTCGGTTCGTCGAGCGATGTGGCCAGTGATAGGTTAAATAATACTTTAATTCAGAAAATAATTTTCCACAATATAATATGCTAAATTTTAAGTGGATCGGATAATAATTTCTAATGGTAGAGCCTTGCTTATCCTAGCTAAAACTCTCTCACAAAAGATCAACGACACGTGAGTGATGCCTCTGGTGTTGTAAGCGTCTATAGACTACGATAACCGCTTACCATCACTGGCCGTATGCTCGTTCATTACTCATGTAGTAAAAAAAATCAATAAAAAATCGGACAGCAATGTATCATAAATATTTTGCGGGACAAAAAAGCCTATATACTTTTCAGGTCTTATAAAAATTTTATGATGATTATAAAAGTACATTGTTACGGCATAAAGTCGTAACAAACAAATAAATCTTTCCTCTTTATTATTTTAGTACAGATAAAGATCTTTAGAAAATACATTTAAGGCTTTAGAAAATACTTTCAAGGTTGTCTAGATGTCAGAATATTAAATTTATAGATAAGGGGGTGGCTCCGTATTTTTTGTTGCTTTTACTTTTTTTTACTAGTTGCTGAATTGCCTAGGTGATTGATGGGCCCAGGTGGTTCAGCAGGTGCCTACCTACTTATTTAAATACTACATTCTTCGGGGAATTTATAGAAGCCTCAGTAAAACATATTGCAACATAGCAAGCAAAGTCAGCTCTTAATTTCTTTTGAATCCTACTAATACAAGATTATATATATGTTACTGCCTCTGTGGTGTAGCGGTAGTGTGAGTGACTGCTGATCATGAGATCTCGGGTTCAATCTCCGGGTCAGGCAGTGTTATTGAGCTTTTTCATAAAAAGAAAAAATCTGAGTAGCAGCCCGGAGTTTGTAAATGTGCCCGGTAGACGGCAATAGGCTGGCCCCCTATTACGTGGGACTTAAGCTAGCTGGCGAACTGTGGGTGTGTAATACACCTCTGCCTACCGTCGTGATGTTATGTATGAATGTAAAAGTTTGTATGTTTGGATGTTTGTTATACATTCACATAAAACCTGCTAACCAGATTTGGTATAAATTTAGCATATACAGTTTACTAATGAGATTAACATATAGAATACTTTTAATCCCTGAAAAATAAAGAACAAATTATTGCCTTACAATCCGGGGGGAGTCTCACTCTAGACCGCTAAGCCATCGCAGTCACCAACGGCGAATCCAAACCTCCACTTCACATTTGTTTTAGATGTCTTTACACCATCTACTTCCCCAGACAAATCTTAATTATGTATAGGTGATCGTTCTGTAAGATGTGCTATTTGCCTACAGCTGCCGTCGACTTCCTCTACAAACGAAACACATAGAGGCGCTTCATTCTATGGCTGTTTCAAACAAAAAAGACGTTTGAGAGCTTTAATTCAGTAAAAAGTCCTACTACTGCGGGATCCTGACATGACCTTTCCTTTAGACTATCGCTACTTAAAAGAAATCACTCTGACGTAATATTCGTTCGAAATTCGGGCTAACATTTATGTGTAATTCTTTAGCAATCAGTGTTGACATGTGTGTGGAATCGATTTGTGTAGGCGCGGCTTGCGTGGCAAGGAACGGCCTAGAACACATTACTGGAGCGATATTTTTATGTAAAACTAGGCGTGGACTGTAATATAAAATAGCTTGACCTACTCAAATAAGGTTAGAAAGGTTTGCGCCGTAAAAAGCGATATATTGGTAGGCAAAAATATTATTCTATTGTGGTATACTTAACTTAGTATGATAATACCAAAATACGTTTTTACTGACTAGACGAGATTACCAGTAGGTACGTATCACCTATTTTGGCATTATCGCTTGTCAAACGAAATGTAATAATAATACTACAATAATATACCATTATCTATACTATTATAAAGCTGTAACGAGAGCTGTGTCTATACATTTAAGATATTTGAGAAAAAATGACTATATTAGGCTATATAGGCGTGTCTAACCACAAACCAATATTTTTTTAGATTTTTGTCTTTGTCTATTTATCTCTTTTTAACTACTGAACGGATTTTGATGCAATTTTTTTATTTTATAGCTCATAATTAGTCTTAAGAACTGTTATACATTTTATCCCGCTACTATATCAGGAACCTGAGATATAACCTAAAAACTAGCTTTTGACTGAGGCGGAGCCGCGGCAAATAATATACCGTTACTTTACATTAAACACAAAGTGAAAAATGTGAAATCGAAAATAACGGTCACGGGCAGGATCTGTTATTTTCGATTTCACATTTTTCACTTTGTGTTTAATGCTAAGCATATAAAATGCTAAAAAAATATATAAAAATATCTAAATAAATATACATTTACTTTATATACTATACCTATACTTCGATATTCAGAGAGAAGCCCTCAAGCCTTCTTTTTATTTTTTCAAGCCTAAAATTTAAGTTAAGTATATCATCCATTCTGTGCATGTGAGACGAGAAATATTAAGTTTATTTTTCTATTAACTTATTTTTTCTTTGTTACTAATATAATAAATGCAAAAGTGAGTTTGTTTGCTTGTTACGCTTTCACGTCGCAATTACCAAGCCAATTATCAAGAAATATTTTTAGAGCCTAGAAAAGGACATAATTAGGTATTTTTTATCCCAGAACATATAATGGTTCCCGTGGGACAACGATTTTTACGTAGAGATAATTTTATTATGGAATGAGTTTTCAAAGAGCCTTACTGCAAAAACAATTATATCTTAATTATCTTTGACGCGAAATAAAATGCTGTTATGTATATAATTTTCAACGTGAAATAAGCTGTTATGAAGCTATATAATTTTAAAACAAAAAAAAACGGCATTACGCCTGTATTCGCCAAAAGGGTAGGCAGAGGTGTATTAAACACCCACAGTTCGCCAACTATGTTTAAGTTCCACGTAATATGTATATAAGTCCCAAGTAATATGTCATATATGTTTTATATCATTGATAATATATGAAAATAATTGGATTTAATATAGAGCTAAATTGCACAAAAGAAAAAAGATTTTACAGAAATGAGCCTTTTTGTAAAGATACTCCTCAACGAATGTTTCTTAGAATGATGTATTGATATTCTAAAGTCAAAACGAACGGAGTCGCTGGCTCAATGTAATAGAATAAAATTTACTTATAAATCTCTATAAATCTATGATTATTTTCATATTTAATTTTAATCACGGAACACAAAGTTCGAAAATGTCAAACAAAAAATTATAGCCACGAGCAGGGTTCGAACGCATACCTTCTAAGAGCGCCTGAACAGTATTCAGTAGGTTTCAAACTCCACCCATGATTATTTGTATTCAAATAAATTCTAGAGTTTATTTTCAAAGGAAAGCAAAATTTTACTAAACTAAAAATCACAAAAGGAATTCTTAGAATGAAGCCGGCAAAAGTAACTCCGTCAGTTTCACTCAAAACGCAATTCCCTAAACACAAGAGGGAAAATACTCGAACGTGTTTCTCAATCCGTCTCGAACCCTTACAATGTACTGCGAGTGCATTCACCTTTGCTCACCCCTCACAGTTGTAAGAGTTCACTGTGAGACATATTGCTACGCACTGTTACGTTGATCATGTATCCCATTCGTTATAGGTTTGCCCCACCAATTAACCTTAGTGGAATTGGTGTTAGAGGAATTCTCCGCCAATTTGAGGGATAAAACTGCGAAATTGTTTAGGAATTTGAAAACTGCTGACGTATTTTGTTGCACGTGAATACATATTACACATAATTGAAATCTACATACCTGTACATTTCTTACAAATTACGTATTATGCAAATTATTATCTACGCAATATAAATATATACAGTTAAGTTGCCAACCCTTATTTTTCAATAGCGATCTTAGTACTTTAATAATTTTCATTTTGAGTTAACTAGCTCACACTAGCTCACACTTCGTACCGGCATTTTTTTTCGTGAATATTTTACAATGAAAATTATTAAAGTACTAAGATCGCTATTAAAAAATAGGGGTTGGCAGTAGAAGGGTGAAAATTTTGAGTTGTATGTATTTTTTAATTCCAAATCATTAAAAAAATAAAATAAAAAAATGTACACAAAATTTAAAAAAATTTGGGATGGACCACCCTTATAACTTAGGGGTATGAAAAATAGTTTACATCCTATTCTCAGACCTACTGAATATATACACAAAATTTCATAAGAATCGGTCAAGCCGTTTCTGAGGAGAATGGTGACAAACACTGTGACACGAGAATTTTATATATTACTAGCTGACCCGGCGAACTTCGTACCGCCATATATTTTTTCATAAATAAATACTTATTGCAATTATAAATTAAGATATGAAGTATCCTATTTCTTAAGATAAAACAATACACACATTTAAAAAAAACAGTTAAAATCGGTTCAGAAGTCTCGGTATTCATCCCGGACAAACATCGTGACACTGGAATTATATATAATAGATAGATACATACTATTGAGGACTTTCTTGTAGATCTTTTGAAGACTATCATATTTGTACTACATACTTTTGATGTATGATCAACGTATACGAGGATAAGAGCTCAAAAGCGCATTTTCATCCGACTTGCTTCAAATTTATCGTCACTGCTCAGCTCCTATGTGTCATAGCGTTATGTTATATAGCCTATAACCTGCCCAGGAGTATGGACTATAATCGTACCAAGTTTGGTTAAAATCCCTTCAGTACTTTTTGACCCATGCATGCATATGCAGACAGACAGACAGACCGACAGAAAGACAAAAAATTTACTGATTGCACTTTTGGCATCAGTATCGATCACCATTCATCCTCCAATATTAATTTTGAATATATATTCAATGTACAGAATTGACCTGTCTACAGTTTTATTGTAAGTATATTATAGATGTACGAATAAGTGCCAGTTAGGGCAACATAAACTATAACTTATTATTTTTATTTTTAAAGCCTTTTCAGTAAACAGCTAAAAGTCTTATTATTCGAGATTGTAGCAGAATTTAATTACAAAATTTATTCTGTGCACATCTATACTATTATAAAGCTGTAACAGAGCTATGTCTGTACATTAAAGATATTTGAGAAAAAATACCGTATTAGGCTATGTAGGCGTGTCTAAACACAAAATGTTTTTTTTAGATTTTTGTCTGTTTGTCTGTTTATCTTGGCTGTTCGCGCATCACGCAAAAACTACTGAGTGGATTTAGATGCAACTTTTTATTTTATAGCTATTGATTAGACTTAACAACTGGTATACATTTTATCCCGCTACTATATCGGGAACCTGAGATATAACCCAAAAACTAGCTATTGGCTGCGGCGAAGCCGCGGGCAAAGGCTAGTAATTTATAAAAGTCTTAATAAGTTGTTTAAAATTCTCAAATTGCACCTGCATTTATTTTTTTAATGATATACCAATTAGTTCTTCGTACACATATAGTTATTTTAATGTAAGATTGCCAGAGCGAAAATCAACGTAATACATTATACGTACAAGTACAAGAACAGTGTTTCTCGTCTTAGCTCTCGTGTAAGACAGATAACATGTGTCCCGTAGACACCGCCACTAAGCTTTGTACGCTCGTGAGAAGAATCTGTAAATGTAAGCTTGAGAGTTCACTTAATGTTACGACTGAATATGATGTTAAAATTTTAAGCGTTTAGTTCTTATTTACATCGTGTTTTATTTATGCTTAGTTTGATTAAGCTCCTGTTAGTAGGTATCTATTAAGAATATAGATAGGCGAGTCTTGGTGCTAAAAAAAGTAAAGTAGGTTAGTACCTCTTGTTGTAGAAGCACTTCGTGTTTGTAACGAGAGAGCGAGATTTGTAGATTTCCCATCAACGAAATTATTGGTTTGGTTTAAATAAAATAAAAGTAATAAATATTCACAGACGTTTTCACACAACGTCCTCTGGTCCCAAACAAAGCTTAACTTGCTATGGGTACCAGATTACGGATATAATACATATACCCACTACGTTTTTTTTTGTGAATACATACATATTACATATAATAGACAGAAAACACCCAGACGCAGCACAAATATCTGTGTTCATCACACAAATAATTGTCCTGAGTGGGAATCGAACCCATGACCTCGTGCACGTCAGTTACACTACAGACTACGCCACGAAGCCCGTCAGTATATTCTTAGCATTGTTGAGTCCATGAGCGGTAGTTACCACTTACCATCAGGTGGATCATGGCTTGGTTGCCACCATAAGCAATAAAAAGTGGGTGCGAGTCCATTATTATTTAAAAACATATTAGAAGAAAACTCATCAGAAATCCATTGGGTTTTGGGATTTGTTTTAAAATTTGCTCTCCTTAATTTCTTCATCTTCATATCCCTAGCCTTTAAACCCACGGCGCGACTAAGGGGGACAACTGGTGACCTTAGAACAAAACAAGAGAGGGATTTTTTATTCAGGACTCTATAACGACTGTATTGAGGTTAGGTGTCTACAAATAGGTAATTTTTTGGTCATCCATCTGATGCTAGACAAGTGATTGCGGGTCCTTCGAACTACAAGTGCATAACTGGGCCTTCTCTTCTTGAATCATATTAAAAAATAGCCTCTGCCTGCAGCTCCGCCACAGCCAAAGGCTAGTTTTTAGATTATTTCAGGTTCCCGATATAGTAACGGAAAAAAAAGTGGCTAAATATTTTTTTATAAAGTTTTGTAAAGATCTGTTCGGTAGTTTTTGCGTGAATAATGAATCAAACAGACAAAAATTCTCAAAAAATAGTTTTGTTTTCAGAGACGCCCTAAATATATACATTCATGATATTCCATCCATCCATCCATCCATCAGCCTTTCATCGTCCACTGCTGAACATAGGCCTCCCCAAGGGAACGCCACAGCGAACAGTCCTGTGCCGCCTGCATCCAACGAATGCCTGCGACTTTGACCAGGTCATCGGTCCACCTGGTGGGAGGCCGTCCTACACTGCGCCGTCCAATATGCGGTCGCCACTCGAGAACCTTTCTTCCCCAACGGTTGTCGGTTCGTCGAGCGATGTGGCCTGCCCATTGCCACTTCAGCATGCTAACCCGGCTGATTCATGATATTATAAATATACATTCATGTAGAGACATAGCTCTGTCTGTTACAGCTTTTTAATGGTATAGATAGATAGTTATTGGCAATATTATTAATTCTATATCCGGTGTTGAGGCCTTCCTTCTCTGACCTGAGTTAATTTATGACATCTATTAATTAAACGTGTTTTAAGCCAATGATTCGTAACGACGATGGGGAGACCGAGACTCACCTACCTAGACCAAATCGGTCATGTGTTGAGTGTCTTCTTACTTCTAATATTCTTAGTGTACTTTACACCAAAGTGTTTTTAGTATTTTTGCTAATTTTGTGTTATCAAATCAAAAGTATTCTTAGCATTGTATACTGTGATGTGTCATAGGAAGGAGCTAACGTCTAAGATACAGGCTCGGCCTAGTTTAGACGTTAGAGATTATGAAATATTTATACGGATAAAATCTACAGTAATGTACGGGATAAGAAGTATTTTATTTCAATAAAGAGTTACATATTCACTATATTCACTATTGAAGGAAGGTAGAGTCAGGAGTCTCCGAAACCGGCGAGCAGGTATGAAAAGAATTATGAATGTTCAGAAAGCGAGCGCTGTATGCAAGAATAGAGCCTTTTGGCACTCTGTTCTCTCTGCCTACTGGGAGATGGCGTAATGATAAGTCCGTGTGGTGACGGACTAAGAATACAAGTGTCACCACCCCATTCTTTCCCGAGGGTGTCGTACGAGGCGACTAAGGGAAGTGGGCAATTATCATCTATTGCATAACTGGTGGTAGGGCTGGGTACCAAGTGGGAGTACTCACTTGGTATCAGGCCCGAGCGGGTTGGTACCACCATCTCCCGTGTGACCGGCCATGAAGCACATCGTTGCGTTTTGGCTGTGAAATGAATTGGTGAGCCGCGGCTTGACAATACTCTCGGTATAGTCGAGTCCATGGGCGACGGTTACCATTTACCATCAGATGGACCGTGGCTCGTCTGCCACTACATGCAATAAAAAAAAATAAGATAGTAAGCCAATGCTGGCATATATACAAAATCAACAGCTTTGCAAATGTAGGGTATACTATTGTAGCACCGTACAGCGACCCTTTCATAGGCAATCCGCCAACTTACACCATAAGATTTACATAAATTTAGTTGCCTATCGTTTTAAAGTCTTACACCAAACGTCCTTATGCTTACATAATCATACACACTAGGCAGAGAAGTGGATTTTGGCTAAAGGATTTAGTCGGATCTAGTCGGAAAATCTAAATTCATATAAGCTTTTGTCAGGTGTCCGTTAAGTCTTTTTGTTATTTGATTATGATCAGTGAAATATATTATGTAATTTTAGTAATACCTTGCTTGTTCGTCTCACTATGAACAGGCCAGCAGGTCGATCGGGTACACCACCTTCTAACACTACTACTGCATAGCATAATAAAAAAGCTAGTATAGTTGTCAGAACGAATTTTTTGTGTCTCTGAAGTTAGGCACAGAGCATGACGTGGGGATTGTGCCGGGATAAAACGATTAGTGCTGACCAATTGAAATGTTATTACTCGATTAACGAAACAATAGAAGGGGATTGTTATATTTGTTCTGACTGTTTAGGTTCTATTTATTATGTTTAGATTTAATAAAAATTACAAGGCGATTTGACAGAATAAGATTAAGCGTCCTCAACCGTCCCCCACAGCGAAAAATCAATGCTCGGTAGACCTATTTGCGTATCTATTTAACAATAAATCTATATTTGTAATAACGGTGATATCTCGTTATAATTATATTCTACTTTCGGAAATCCGCAGCTCAATATTTATCGAATCCGATTCAAAAACCAACAAAAAATCAACGCATTCATTAAAGGACCTCTTCTTTGATGATTTTAAATATCATATTTAAGCGTGGACTGAGAGAAAAGCAGGCTAGATGACAAATGGTTGTTCTAAGTCTTGGTGTACTTTGTGTCCGTGAAATTGTATATTTTTGTTGCAATTTATTATTTTTTGGTTCGATAAGCGGAACGTCCGGCACCCGCAATGCCTCCCGCGAAGGTGCGACGCTCGCATGCTGGGACAAGCAAGAATCTAGCACTAAAAACTGGCTTTATAATACGTAAAAAAACTATATGGATCTCTGTAAAGTCGGTTTACGGACGATAATTTTACGTAATAACATCATATATATGTTTTCTAAGAGTTTTACAAAATGTAATACTAATAGAAATCGAATGGTACATATAAAAAGGTACGATCGTACGTGCTGCCATACAATAGTCGAGATACGCGTGTTGCCCGGGACGCGTTCGGGCGAAGAATGTGATGCCAGTCGGTGAGCGCGGCCGGCCGGCCTCCCGCAGACGCTCTTCAGCCCACGGCTCTCTTGTGGGCGCAAACATAAAACAATGCATAGGTCGCCATACATTTTTCGGAACGTAAGACCTTTTCGGGCGTGCTGTCGGCGTTCATCAATTTATAACACGTTATCACGTCAAAAAAAACATCCTTAGAGACTAATAAGGCAGTGGCTGCAACCGTACCCAAAAAGTTTGCCGTACTTTATAAAAATATTTTTATTTTAAGGCGTCATAAAGATGAATTGTTTTTATCCGACAAATGTATAGGTCCCTTGGGCAAAACCCGCATAATACCGGGGTTTTGCAAGTATATACTTGTAATATTCTTGGAACAGTAATAAGTAGACTTTCTGTTGTTGTTGTTGTTTAAATGTTTATAAACCTTAGAACACACTGCGAATTTTATTAGCGCGATTTTTTTATCTGGCGGTTGTTAATCTGCGTACTGGAACATAATGTGCGCGATTTTATTTTCGCAAGTGCGTGCAGCTTCATACAATTTCCTATGTAACAGAATTTTGCGGAAGAAATCGCGCGTATAAGATTCACAGTGCGTTAGCCTTTATTTTATTTATTTATTTCTTTAGGTGGGAAAAAATGTGCCTAACCGCAAACCCCGTCGTTCAGGGCAACAAATAGAGTAGTCCCACTAAATAAACCCGTCATGTGCTGCCTGCCTTTATTGGCGGGCCACTGGAACTGTGTTACATCGCTTCAGTGGTAGTGTGAAAGGTAAAAGAGAGTTTTTGCTATAATATACTAATCTTCTTGTTACTTCGTCCACGTAGGCTTCACAATATAAATAAGTGACTCTACGATAGATAGACCATTTCACACTTAAAATTAATTACTTAGGACTCGTTGATTGTCACGCAAAACTAAATGCGTAATACTACGTCTCAATAACCGTGTTCTTAATAATATTACTCAATAATTACCTTGCGTGGTTGCTCTGAGGAGCTTTAAGTGATAACGGTGACTAAATTGATCGATTGATTTCCAGTAGCCCCTTGTATCGTACTTCCCCCAGGGCTCAATACATCGAACACAACCGATCCGACACTTATTTCGGCTTTTGTAGCTGAAAAGGTTTTAAGAGAAACGTTTTATTTATTTTTTCCTTATATAAAGTAGTTCTCAAGTGCCTCACGTAAAAAGATAAAATATCTGTTTGGGATCCTTTACAATTATAGTCCATTTAGCTAATATTTGATTTAATGATGCCTCAGTGGTCTATCGGTAGTTATGCGAATGAGTATCATGAGCTTTTGGGTTGGGGTACCGGGTCAGACCAGCAGTAATTAATTGGGTTCAGAGTTTCAGCTCAGAGTTAGGAATTTTTATATTACGTGCAAGTAAGAGATTAAGATTTATTTATTATTTATTTATATCTGTATAGATATCGGTATGTATATACAGGCTACCGTTACAGGTTTGAACCCAATTCGATAGTGTAGAATCTAAAATTAAAATACTTAATTATCTAATGTATACATATTATAAAGTATATTGCCTTTGTAAACTCGTTCAGCGAGCAAGAAAATAAATCGGTACTATTTGATACTGTATTGAGCACTCGCAGCGCTCGAGTCAACGGCGCATGCAGACTAGTACGCGCACGCGGTAGTTCCAGTAATGTCGCTCCCCATATCCATCAAAATAATATCCCAAGATCAAAATCTCCTTCACATATAGGATATTATAATATATTTCTCGAATGACCTTTACCTTAAATATGGGTAGGGTGGGCCCACGAGACTGGAAATTACATTCAAGGTATCGAGGGATATAACTACAGGTAATTTAGATCACATTTTAGTTTTTTCATTTGAGAAATATTGAGTAGGTTTAAAAGGTAATGCCGCCGGCGGACCACCGAAGGAATGTAACACAGTTCCAGTGGCCCGCCAATAAAGGCGGAGAGACGGCACACGGCGGGTTTCTTTAGTGGGTGAGGGCCCCACACTACCCTGTTCGTTGCCCCGAACGACGCGGTGTGCGGTTAGGTACATTTTTTCCCGCCTTAACAAAAAAAAAGGTTTAAAAGGTAATAAAATACAGCGGCAGTTTAGCAGGTACATTTTCAAACGAGTAGGCAGAGATCTCAGGTGCGAATATTAGCTGCATCTCTTAGTTTCATTTTCTCAATATTAAATTACTAGCTTACGGCTAGTCATTTCTAATCTAAATAGGTACATCACCCTTGGGCACAAAATAATCTCTACACAAAAATTAAAATCTCACAGAAAGCCTCTATTTTATGGGGATAATCAGTACTCCTTCTTTAAATTCTAAAATATACGTATATGGATTTTTGTGATGATCGGTTAAGTGGTTACGGTGTCAAGAAGTAACAAACAAACTTTCACATATTTTTTAACCTTCAATAATATTAAACACAAAGTGGAAAATGTGAAATTGAAAATAACAGCCACGAGCAGGATTTGAACCTGCATCTCCTGGATACAGTCCAGATGCTTTGTCAATTCAGCCATCGCGACAAATGCTCTAGACTGCTAATCTCGATAACACATTGATACTTAACATCCTGGATGACGCCTGCGCCATCTGTCGGAAGTATTTACATGCATTATACCGACCAGGTAAACTTAATTTTACAATTACCTAATAATGACACAGCCCAGGATTTGAACCTGCATCTCCTGGATACCGTCCAGATGCTGCTCGTGACTGTTATTTTCGATTTCATATTTTCTACTTTATGTTATGTATAGCATGTCAAATGCTAAAAATACATATAATTTCTAAATCTTTAGTAATATTTCAAATGCTTAAGTGAGTTACTTGTTTGTTATATAAATCCATACAGTTGTTTAGGCGTAATTGGCGGATAAATTTCATTCACATTTTACAAAACTTAATATTGCAAATGAGCTTTTTTTTGTTACGCTTTAAACTAAGTAATTATCTTAATTCATGAGTTCATGTGACAAATTATATTTCGGATTACAGAATACGATCTAGGCTAGTTTTTATCTCGGACACTGGACTGCTCCTGTGGATTAATGTGCTTTTTTATTAGGTATATGACACCTTTTTCTTTGTTTAGGCGAGTATAAATGTACCAAACCGCACACTCCGTCGTTCGGGACTAAGAGCAAGGTAGTGTGGGGCCCTCACCCACTAAAAAACCCGCCGTGTGCCCTCTATCCGCCTTTATTGGCGGGCCACCGGAACCATATTACATTCCTTCAGTGGTATATGACAACACCCTGCACTGCAGGAATAAGATAATCCTTATATCAAGGAAGTTTTTGTTAACATACAGTTGAACGGGCACAAAGTACAACCAGACTCAGGACAACCATTTATAAATCACACAAAGAGTTGTCCTGTGTGGAAATCGAATCCACAACACTCGGGCGGGTGGTCGCTATCTATACCACTCCGCCATCGGTACCGTCTCAGGAACAGTTGATACTTGACCCAATTCTGGTAGATAGAATCTAGTTTATACTCGTAATATTAGTATCCTACTAATCATCCATCCATCCATCAGCCATTCGAAGTCCACTGCTGGACATAGGCCTCCCCAAGAGAATGCCACAACATGTGTTTCGCTCATATGGGCGATAGTGCCGTAATCGCCACGCTTGGCAGGCGGGTTGGCGATCGCAGTGGATGTTCTTAATACTCGAGGGAGTGCTGCTACCTACTTCCCCGATATTCCCTCAGTCGGCTCTTACGACTCCCATGGGTGGAGAGGGGTGGAACAATTCTAAAGCCGGCCTCACACGGCTACTAATAGTCATTATAGAATTTTATGTAGTCATAAAATTAATGCTATGTATCGTGGTCACCGATCAATATTCCGTGACACAGGCTAGTCGAGTGACTAATACTGTTAGCTTCGTCGAATGTCTAGACTAAACGATATATATTAATATAGTTTTGTTGGCTTAAGCTGAGTGAGTTTAAGCAAGGTTAAATGTAACATAAATACTAGAGAATCTACATTTGATGTAGGACGTGATAACCTCATGTTTATTATTAAAGATGGAACCGATATATTCATATCAATTAAGATATCAGCGATATTGGATGTATTCATGTATCAGTAATCCGACTTAATCTGTTATGCTAATACGGGCGTATTGTTAATTAATTTTATACTACGTGGGTGGCAAATATGCTTACAACCTACTTAGCCTATAGACGCTAGCAACGTCAGAGTTATCACTCGTACATTGCCATCTATAAGGAAATGGATAGGAGGTAGATATAAAGGACAAAAAGGAGAGGATAGGAAGGAAGAAGCCCAAACCCGGGCACTACCGAAGGAGTGTAATATAGTTCCGGTGGCCCGCCAATAAAGGCGGAGAGACGGCACACGGCGGGTTTCTTTAGTGGGTGAAGGCCCCACACTATCCTGAACGACGGGGTGTGTGGTTAGGAAGAATATTTAAAAAAAAAGGAAGGGGTTTTGGGCCTCCGGCGTTCTTATTCACTATACAAAACACATTGGTTTAAGTACCTACCATTGTTTCACGCTGATCTTTTGTGAGAGGGTGGTACTTACCAGATCGAGAATATTCATGTTGGGATAATCAAGGGTCTCCCACTTGATATTTCATTCTTTTACTCTCCCAACATTATGGTTGTCCATAAAAGGAAATGTACCAAATGCCCATACATTCTCGGCCTGGAAAGGACATACATAAAACAATATGTTTTTTGAAGATAAATGACTACCCTATTGCCCTGTGTAATTCTTTTCACACTAAAACTTTTAGATGATGAGATAAAAGACATCTAAGATGGATATAATTTTGAAATCGAAATACCTCAAAATCAGATATTTGATCAAAAATAACACCATAATTATAAATAAATAACATAATATCTACATATATAAACAAATAATGAGACTTAAAATCACTAAATATATAGCTTATACTCATAAAATCACAATACAATATTCACGATACACAATAACAACAGTAGATGTGTAGAATGACATGACAGATGTAAAATGTTTTGCCAATATTTTGAATCATATTTGCTACTCTTGATTAGAAATAATATCAGTTTTCACCAAATAATTATAAAAAATATTTTCTTAAATAGTCATATTCCTGTTCTCACGAAATTATTTAAAAAGTAACTACGTAATATTGTTTTGTAATATAATAGTACCAAAGTTTTTAATGTTGTCAATTCAGCGTAGTGGCAATATCCTATTTGATTGTCAATAGATAACAATAATTCACCAATAACCATTACGATAAAGTACAAATTCAATATAATAGCTTTTTAAATATAATCTTATTCTGAAGTTCTATCAAGAAAAGAAAACCACTGACGGATTTAATAAATTATTAGTTTAATTTTAAATGTTGAAATCATTATGGCCGCCACAGGCCGTAAATGGTACATGTCCTTTCCCAGTAATGCAGGTTTCCTGACGATGTTGAGGCTACTTAGGAAAGTAAAGAAATATCGCCCATTGCAGTATTGGTCATAGGCCGTGTGGGGCCGGTTTTAGAATGTCCCACCCCTCTCCACCCATGGGAGTCGTAAAAGCCGATTGAAGGAATACCGAGGGAGTGGGCAGCAGCACTCTTTCGAGTATTAACAACATCTACTGCGATCGCCAACCCGCCTGACAAGCGTGGCGATTACGGCACTATCAACCATTCTTGGGGAGGCCTATGCCCAGCAGTAGACTTTCAAAGGCTGATGGATGGATGGATGGATGATGCAGTACTGATGGTAGGATTGCGGACCACGTGGGAGTACTCCCTTGTTATCGGATCTGAGAGGGTCAGTTCTACTCTCTTCCGTATGATCGACGGTGAATCATCTTACTTTGTTTTAATTGTAGCGTATATCCATTCAATATTTGCCTATCTGTGAAATTAAATGGTAAGCAGCGGCTTGTCAATGTTCTTAGTATTACTGGGTGGGGGGTTATATGTGTGTAGCTCTTCTGGAAGACTGGGCACAAGCATTAAAAAAATATATAAATACACACATTTTTTTATGTAGTATCAAAACCTATTTTTTTTAAGGTAAGAAAAAATTTACCTTATCGCACACCCCGTCGTTCGGGGCAACAAACCGTTGCTTTTTCTAGATGAAGTGGCAGTTCTTGAATCTCTTCAGGCTGCTCTTCATCCCAAATGCGGCAATTTTGTTTGTTTACATACCCATTGAGCCAGAAATGGGCCTCATTACTTTGTTGTTATCAGCCGAAATGCTTGAACGAGTCATCGAAAATTGGACTCAACGGATGGACCATCTGCGACGTAGCAAAGGCCAATATTTGATTGACATAATCTTCAAAAAATAAATGCCAAAGAATGTTCTTTCAAATGATAATAAACATTCTCTATTAAATTTGAATTTTCTGTTTTTTTTCTTTAAAAAAGTAGGGAACCTCGAAATGGATCACCTCTTATATCAAGATACCTGCAGAAATAAATAGGGTGGTGAAGTAATTCCCTGATGTCGTCACCACAAACGTACTAAATGAAGCCGATAACAGTAAACCTAATGTCAAAAGCAATCTATCTAACCACAAAGTGATCTCTTTAATTTATTATACAATAAAATTTAAAACAGCTCCATATTTCAAGTCAATATGATATTACAAGTTAGTTTGATTGTAATATTGCTCATAGCACAAGAAATTCAAAGTGATGGACTAGTGAGAGACGCATCAAATAAAGTTTTTAAAAACGCGGATCATATTCTGGCTGGCAGACAGAAGATTGATAAAACAGAAGAAAATGCCTGTTCGAAAAATGCCTTCCATGAATATCTTGAAGCTCAAAAGTATTTTAATGAAAAGTTATTTGGGAAAGTTGCAGCGAGAAGTGGCAATCATTTTGTTTTCTCTTCTTATTCAATCTGGTTATCTCTTTCTGCTTTAGCTGAAGGTGCTGATCCTTCTATGAAAAATGAAGTACTTAGCCCTCTATACTTGCCTTGGCAGAGATGTATGCGGAATAAATTTTACGATATTGCATTACATCTCGAGGCACCAGGTGTTGATGTCAGCCTTTTAAGACAACGTAGACTAATTCTTGATGAAAATTTAGTCATAAACCCAGATTGGGCCAGGTTTGTTAAGGAATTTGGTCTTCTCTATGTGGCTTTTTCACCATTAAAATCCAAACCTGATGCAATTTCTATGTGGTTAAAGGGATTCTTAAACACTCAGCATCACATTCTTCTAAGAGGCAAATCAATTATCCTTGATACTTTGCATTACCAAGGATTGTGGACAACAGCTTTTGATTCAGCTACCTATCACGCTCCATTTTACAATGATCTGGGCCAGCCAATCGGAACAGTCGATATGATGAATCTGAAAAAACAAGTTCGCTTAGCTCACTTTCCTTTGAAGGGTATTAAAGTTTTGGAGCTTCTTGTTGGTGCCAATGGCCGGTATACCATGTTAATAATTCTCGGTACACGCAAGGCCCTTATGAAAAATGTTGTTGAGGTATTCTCGAGATCAATTTTTGATATTTTCCAAGCGTTGAATATGAGTTCGGTTCCTGTGGAAGTTTCTATTCCAAGATTTGAAATGTCTACGGAATTTGACGCAAGAGCTGTGCTTGAGGAAAGTGGAATTATTCAAATCTGGCGAGACCCTGTGGCGACCCGGTAACTGATCAATTTTAAAAGCTTATAAATGTATCTCATCTCATGAAACTTATTTCGAACTATGACGAAATGTTAACATGACACTTTATGGACCTGATAAACTAATCGATAAAATCATTAGTGTACTACAAGAATATTAAACAATGATTAACAATATGACCGCATGACCGCGAATCACTCGTAATTTGAAATTCCTAAATAATTATCATCTTGTAAAATGTATAAAAGTTAAAGGCATTACTCAGAAAACGGACTGGAAATTCAGTCTGAGAGAAAGCGTTGGCAAAATGGACAAAATTTACTAATTTCTGCTATAGTATCATCTGTATCATTAGACTAAAAAGTACCTCTTTATATAATAAATATCTGATTTATTTTTATTATTTTAGCTACATATCTAATCCAGCAGCAATGCCTGGTAGCCTGATACAACATACCACTGTCAAATTCGACAGCAGGGGTGTAATTGGATCATTTTCTGGGACAGAAAACTTGGAAAATATGGACTCTTCCAAGAGTACTGACCTTGAGTCCGCCATCGTTGACAGATTCGTGGCAAACAGACCGTTTATATACGCATTATTTGACACCAAGACCTATACCTGTCTCTTTGCCGGTACGTTCTCCAGAATATAACAATAAGCATAGCAATAAAATGGACTACGTTACCAGATTCAGCAACACGTGAGAGAATCTTTAAGGCAAGAGTGAGTATGTTAATCCTAAGCTAGTGCCGTTTATTACCCTAGATTAATCATCACTGACCATGACATACAAGTCAAGTATAGTCGTAAAATAAGAACTGCAATGACATTGGTATCGAGTTCAATCTCCAGACCAAGACCTTGACCTCGTACAGTTCTCACTATTCGAAATTTTTCGTAATAATCTCTGCTGGGTGAAGGAAAACATCAAGAAGAAATGCCTGAGATATCGAGTTTTGTAGTCTCTTGTGACTCAACGGCTTGTAGTCTTTCAACCCGTGCTGGCACAGCATGGTGAACAACGGCTTAAATCTCACTTTCTTCTCACTCTCAGAGGAATCCGAGCTTAACAGCGGTAATGAGTTAAGATAAAAAAACTTAAGAATAATGAAACGATAAACGATGCATAACGTTAAAAGCAATTACTTCGGTATAAAGTTAAATGTAAATGTATTTTAATGTGAAATCTTATTTTTTAACCTTGTTTTATTTGTTCTTTAATTTTCATAAGTGCATAAGTATAAAAATAAATTATCTATATACTACATTACTTATGTGTAATTTCTGTTGACCTTAAACTTAAAATGATGAATCATAGCATCACGCCTGTATTCCCCGAAGGGGTCGGCAAAGGTGTATTACATACCCACGATTCGAGAGCTATGTTTAGGTCCCACGTAATAGGGGGCAAGCCTATTTCCGTCTACTGAGTACATTTTCAAACTCCGGGCTGCTACTAAGAATTTTTATTTTACGAAAAAGCTCAATTACATTGCCCGACCGGGGATCGAACCCGAGACCCCATAATCAGCAGTCGCACACACTACCGCTGCACCACCGAGGCAGTTATTATGCATCAAAAATAGAAATTCTATCCTTGATCATTTGTTATTATTTTAAAATAAGTTCTCAAAGGTAAAATCAGACATTTAGAGATTGTTGTTGGTATGTACATACGAGTATGTCTGTTATATTTTTTTTTACAAAAGTACTGGACACATTTCATTGTGATTCTTCGCATTTAAAAGGTAACATTTTAGAGAGGTTCTTAGAATTTAATGTGGTAGACCATCATGGCGAGCTCCAGGCATGAGCTTTTTCAAGGTTGCGATTAGTCTTAGTAATTTATGATATAACCAAATGTCTGTTACAAGCAACTTATTTTATAGAACAAATTATTTGTGAGTGTGGAAAAAGAGAAGTTTAGTGCGAGCGAGATTCGAACCTGCATCACGAAATACTCTAAGCCGCTAAGCCATTGCACTGACTGACGGCCATTCCCAATCTCCACATCACATTTGTATTTATAGCCCATGTAACCTATCGGATGCATTCACATGCATTATTCCAATATAGTAAGTTGTTTTTAAAAGTAGCTGAGCATGTCAAGTGCTAAAATACAAAACAAAACATATTTTAAGATTATTAGGTAATACTACTTAAGCTTTTGGTATCATATTGTACATTTTCGCCGCCAAATTATGTTTTTTTCTGACGTAATTTCCAGCCAAATCTTAGCTTTACCTCTTGATAGAAGCATTCTTACTTTAGAACATGCATATTCATTTTTTTTTAAATACTTTTCCTAATCCTAATAATATTATAAACGTGAAAGTTTGTATAATTATTACACCATCCATCCATCCATCAGCCTTTCGAAATCCACTGCTGGACATAGGCCTCCCCAAGAGAACGCCACAACATGTGTTTCGCTCATATAGGGGATAGTGCCATAATCGCCACGCTTGGCAGGCGGGTTGGCGATCGCAGTGGATGTTGTTAATACTCGAGAGAGTGCTGCTGCCCACTCCCCCGGTATTTCCTCAGTTGGCTCCTACGACTCCCACGGGTGGAGAGGGGTGGGACAATTCTAAAGCCGGCCCCACACGGCGAATTATTACACAATCTAGCAAAAACATCTGAACAGATTTCGATGATATTTGCCCGCAGGTAGTTTATTATTGTATTGTATTCTTTATTGATAACAATTTAGTTACAAGTCATGTATTTTAATGTGAAATCTTATTTTTTAACCTTGTTTTATTTGTTCTTTAATTTTCATAAGTGCATAAGTATAAAAATAAATTATCTATATACTACATTACTTATGTGTAATTTCTGTTGACCTTAAACTTAAAATGATGAATCATAGCATCACGCCTGTATTCCCCGAAGGGGTCGGCAAAGGTGTATTACATACCCACGATTCGCCAGCTATGTTTAGGTCCCACGTAATAGGGGGCAAGCCTATTTCCGTCTACTGAGCACATTTTCAAACTCCGGGCTGCTACTAAGAATTTTTATTTTACGAAAAAGCTCAATAACATTGACCGACCGGGGATCGAACCCGAGACCCCATAATCAGCAGTCGCACACACTACCGCTGCACCACCGAGGCAGTTATTATGCATCAAAAATAGAAATTCTATCCTTGATCATTTGTTATTATTTTAAAATAAGTTCTCAAAGGTAAAATCAGACATTTAGAGATTGTTGTTGGTATGTACATATGTCTGTTATATTTTTTCTTACAAAAGTACTGGACACATTTCATTGTGATTCTTCGCATTTAAAAGGTAACATTTTAGAGAGGTTCTTAGAATTTAATGTGGTAGACCATCATGGCGAGCTCCAGGCATGAGCTTTTTCAAGGTTGCGATTAGTCTTAGTAATTTATGATATAACCAAATGTCTGTTACAAGCAACAAATTATTTGTGAGTGTGGAAAAAGAGAAGTTTAGTGCGAGCGAGATTCGATCCTGCATCACGAAATGCTTTAAGCCGCTAAGCCATTGCACTGACTGACGGCCATTCCCAATCTCCACATCACATTTGTACTTATAACCCATGTCACCTATCGGATGCATTTACATGCATTATTCCAATTAGTAAGTTGTTTTTTAAAGTAGCTGAGCATGTCAAGTGCTAAAATACAAAACAAAACATATTTTAAGATTATTAGGTAATGCTACTTAAGCTTTTGGTATCATATTGTACATTTTCGCCGCCAAATTATGTTTTTTTCTGACGTAATTTCCAGCCAAATCTTAGCTTTACCTCTTGATAGAAGCATTCTTACTTTAGAACATGCATATTCATTTTTTTTTAAATACTATTCCTAATCCTAATAATATTATAAACGTGAAAGTTTGTATAATTATTACACCATCCATCCATCCATCAGCCTTTCGAAATCCACTGCTGGACATAGGCCTCCCCAAGAGAACGCCACAACATGTGTTTCGCTCATATAGGGGATAGTGCCATAATCGCCACGCTTGGCAGGCGGGTTGGCGATCGCAGTGGATGTTGTTAATACTCGAGAGAGTGCTGCTGCCCACTCCCCCGGTATTTCCTCAGTCGGCTCCTACGACTCCCATGGGTGGAGAGGGGTGGGACAATTCTAAAGCTGGCCCCACACGGCGAATTATTACACAATCTAGCAACATCTGAACAGATTTCGATGATATTTGGCCGCAGGTAGTTTATTATTGCATTGTATTGTATTCTTTATTGATAACAATTTAGTTACAAGTCATTATTTTGATACACTTTTATAACATATTCGAGTTTAGACACAATTAACATCATAACTAGATATTTCTAAATATTCCAAGCATTCATATTACATTAACATAAAATGATAATACATTAACAATAAATCAAAATAATACAAATTATATGGAAAGACATCACCAAACATACATTTTACATACATTTTATTTCTAGTGTGACACTGATCACCGTCCAGGTACCTTATAAAATTCATCCAGACTGTAGAAGGTGTTATACAATAACCATCCCTTCAATCTCTTTTTAAAAGTCTGAAACGAGGGAGCAACAATAATCCTCTCCGGCAACCTGTTATACACAGAAGGGCCCAGTATGTAGACGGACCTTTAAGATTTCGTCAGTCTGTGCGGAGGCGTAACAAGTCTGTGTTGCAGCTTGTTACTACGTAGGGCGCGTGTTTCGTTAGTACCTCTACGACGAAACACCTGGGGGTTAGTGTGGACGAACAAGGCTACCCGATAAATGAGCTCACAGGGTAGTGGCAGTATACCGAGGCTACGAAAGTATTCCCTGTACGAGATGTCATCGGTGACGCCTGCAATAGCGCGCACTGTCCGTTTTTGCATAACGAAAGCGCGCTGAGTGTCCGCGGCGCGCGCCCAGAGCTCGGCGCCGTATGTGAGCGCGCTGTGCACTGTCGCGAAGTAGCACGCGCACACTGCGCTACGCATCGCTGATCGAGCCAGCGTAGCAGGCACTACCTAGCTTGGCGCATACATTTTCAATATGCATCTCCCATGTAAGGGAACTATCTAGATAGAAACCCAATAATTTAATTGTGGAGAGCTGCTTCAGCGTGGTATCACCTGCGACGACTTCAAACGGTGGTTGGGGTTTGCCACTTAGATTAAAGGTCATATAGGACGATTTACCCCTGTTCAGTGCGAGGCCATTTGACCGAAACCATGACTCGAGACGATTCACTGTGTCGTTCAAATCGATCTCGAGATGATCATAAGTGGATGCAGTGACCACGGCGACCACATCGTCCGCGTACATATATATATATCTGGACCGCAGATTGCTGCGGGTAGGTCGTTAAGTAATAGACTGAACAAAGTATTCGAAAGACACGATTCATGGGGAACTCCCATTTTTTGTATTGTATTGTATTGTAAACGCGGGCTATTTTTCCGCAACTCGACGTCGTATGTGCGCCTATATTGCGTGACGGGTTGCTGGCACTACTCCTGCCAACCCAGCATCACCAGAAAGCCTAGCAGACCCTTAACGTTGCCGACGACTTCTGGGAGCGACCTCGGAGAGCCGAGGTATAGTGCCCGGTATTCCGCCACCCCCGGACATTCAAGGATGACGTGGGCGGCCGTTTCGTCTGCCTCCATGCAAGCTCTGCAAAGAGGACTATCAGTAACACCTAGAGTAAATAAGTGTTTATTCCATAAAGCATGTCCAGTAATGGCTCCCATTAAGAGCAGGAGCTGAGGCCTCTTCAAACGCCGCAGCTTTAGTGACAATCCGGGGTAGATTGTCGGAAGGGCCTCTCTGGCTTGCCTGCATGTACCTAAGTTAGACCAGTATTCTTGGTGTTCTACCTTGGTGTTTCGTCGTAGTGTGTTTCGGAGCCAAGCGAATGGCAGGGGTAGAATGGGCTCAGGTCCTTCCACTATCATCTCCGAACCCCCCCTTGCCAATTCATCGACAGCGTCATTACCGCGTGAGTTGCTGTGTCCTTTGATCCACTGTAGGATTATATCGTTGTCGATACATACCTGTGACAAGGCTCGATGACGAGGTTATAGTGTACCTTTGAAGGGCCTGTAGGACTGATCGGCTATCAGAGAGTATACGGATTTGTTGGTTCTTTACCTTTCTAGAGTCGATTGCATACGCTGCCATTAAGATGCACACACTTTCTGCCTGGAAGACCGTGTTATGAGCTCCTAATGGTGTAGATATCTGAATGTTCAGGTCCTCGGAGAATACACCCGCACCAGTACCTGACCTTGTTTTAGATCCATCTGTGAAGATACTCATCTCTCTTGGGTTAAGACCTTCACCCGGTTGTTCTTGCAATTGTATCTTGTACTTCTTGTCAAATACAAACTGCTTGGGTATCCTGTCGGTCACCGCTGCCATGAGCGGCTCCTTACCTGTTACCTCACTGAGGATTTCGGTGTGCGATACTCTTGCTAGTCTCCAGAGACTCAGGTTTTTAAATCTTACCGCTGTAGCTGCTGCCTCTTGTTTTATGAACAGATGCAGTGGCGGCAGGTCAAGAATAGCTTCCAGAGCAGCAGTTGGAGTTGTCCTCATGCATCCCGTGGCCGCCATACAGGCCAATCTCTGGAGTCGTTGTAGTTTAGCTATGACAGTGGATAATTCGGTCCGTGGCCACCACACCACCGCACCGTAGCTAATCATTAGTCGGATTACTACCTGGTATAGCCATAGAATGATTTTAGGGTCTAAGCCCCACCTTTTACCTATCATTCTGCGGCATTGCCAAAATACGACCGTAGCTTTATCTATTTTACTATTTAAATGATTACTCCAGTTTAACTTACAGTCAAGATTTACCCCTAGGTACTTAACCTGTGTTGATAACTGGAGTTCTGTTTTGAATAATTTGGGTAGTAGTGTTTTGAATAAGTTGAGTAGTAGTACACCACCGTTCCACGATGACCAGCGCAGAGCGTGTAACGTCGCATACTCTACTTGTACTGTTGCCGCATGTCAGTATCACCAGATCATCGGCATAACCAACCGTATAATAGTGATTGTTGTTCAGTGTAGCAATTAGATAATTTACCACTAAATTCCACAGTAGCGGTGAAAGCACACCCCCTTGAGGGCATCCTTTGGCCACCAGTGCCTTGTGTGTTCCGCCTGTGCTAAGCTTAACGATCCTTTTGCTTAACATATTATTTATCCATTGGATTATAACTGCATTTGCTCCATGTCTTTCAAGTGCTGCAGTTATGCTAGTAAATTTGGTCTTGTCAAAGGCCCCCTCGATGTCTATGAAGGTGCCTAGACATATAGACTTGCTTGAAATCGCTTCTTCAATTTTGCATACCACTGCATGAAGTGCCGATTCTGTAGATTTACCTTGACAGTAGGCATGTTGATGCGGGTGCAGGGGGGTGCCTAGTAGAACCCCCTCCCTCAGGTTCCTATCGCACAACCTCTCCAGTGTCTTCAACAGAAAAGAGGTCAAGCTGATAGGTCTGTAGGATTTGGGGTCCGAGTAATCGCTCTTACCTGGCTTGGGTATGAAGAGCGCCTTGACTTCTCTCCAACTTTTCGGCACGTACCTATGAGCAAGAGAGGTGGCCAGAATAATGGTGAGTATTTGAATGAGTTCCTCCCCGCCCCACCTCAGCAAGGCAGGGAAAATCCCATCCAGACCAGGTGATTTGTATGAATTAAAGCTGTTAATGGCCCACCGTACTTTTTGTGGGCTAACTACATCAAGTGTTTGGTGCCATTCTGCTTCAGATGGGATGACCTCCTCATCTGTCCAGCGGACTGACTGCACCATCTCGCAGTCGGGGAAGTGCGTCTGTACTAAGATGTATTCTGCTTCCTCCCATGACCACTAGGTCGGGTGAGGGTGTCGTCTGGCTTGCGTAGGGATCCCAACGTAACCGTGGGCTGGTTACAAAGAACCTTACTTACCCTGTTAGCCTGTGCTCCATTCTCTATATCGGAACAGAAGTTGCGCCATGAGCACCTGCTTCTGTACCTGAGACGCTTCTTGTACCTAGACTTAGTTGACTTATAATTATCCCAGTCCTGGTCAGTACCTGTGTTCATTGCTCTGTTGAGTTGTCGCCTCATCCTTTTCCTGAGTCTATCCAGCTTGGGTCCCCACCAGTCGGCTTTTTTGCCTCGACTGGGCGGTGGAGTGGACAAGGGACACGCCTGGTGATAGCAATCCAGCATGGTATTTGTGAGGACGCTTACCTGCCTCTCTATTTCTGCAGCACCTTCCAGTTTTGTGGGAACCTCTGTCTGCACCAGGGCTAGGCACATTTGTTCCGCATACCGGATACAATCCGTTCTGCGGGGGTTCCTCCACGGGGTTGCTGCGATTGTCTTTACTTCAATATCGAATCGAATCCACCTATGGTCTGAGCATGATAGATCTTTTGATACATGCCAGTTCGAGATGTGATTCGAAACCTCTTCGGTTGCCAACGTCAAGTCAATGATTGTCTTGCTACGTCTGTTTACAAATGTCGGTTCTGAGCCTGTATTAAGTATATTAAGGTCAGTTGTGAAAAGGTACTCAACAAGTTTCTTACCTCTTTCGTTACTTGTCTTCATCCCCCATAGGGGGTGGTGTGCATTTGCGTCAGTGGCCACGATAATTTCGAGCGCGGTCTCTTCGCAGTAGGTGATTAGCCATGTCAGCTCGTGGGTTGGCGGATCGTCAGCCTCCGGCATGTACACGGATGCAATAACCGCCTCCTAAAGGCTTGAATCCGACGCCCCGTGCACTATAATGGCGCACAGGTCTCTAGAACAGAAACTCGTTAAGGGTTGCGCATGTATATTTCTAGACATGTAAATACAGGCTCGGGGATTGTCCGGTCCTGTTTGTGCAATAAGCTTACCTCCGATGTTCCGGAGTCCGCAGACGGTGCCATTCCTGACCCACGGCTCCTGGATCAGGACTATGGCCGTGTCGTTGACCTCCAACCATTTCCGTATCTGAGCCGTCGCGGTTTCGCTGTGGTGGAGGTTGGCTTGGAGGATATTACAAAGCGGAGAAGGGGGTAACACTGTTAATGTCATCCTCCTCCGAGTCCTCCCTCCGCCTCCTCCTCACCTATGGCCAGCTTCTCCAGACCCCGGGCGCAGTCCCCCCCAGCCTCCGAGGGATCGCGAAGAAGTTCTTCCTCGTCCCCCTCAGAAGCAGGAGCAGTCCGCGCCGACGTCTGAGACCCAGGCAACACCTTCACTCCTACAGTGCTTGACCTGGTCCCCACGAAAGTGTCCATAGCTTCGGATTCAGCAGGTGCCGTATTTTCCCGAGAGACGGTGTCGCTGGGTGGTGGGTATTCCACGTACCTGCCACGTGGTCCTTGGAACTTTACGTACACCGAGCCTAGCAGGAAGCCAAGCCGCCGTTCGCTCTCAACTCAACATCTCAACTCCCATCACGCCCTCGAGCTCCGACGACGATACGCGGTCCCCGTCGCCTACCACTACCTGGCTCCGTTGAGACATAAATGACATGATGAGGGAGAGTGCCGGACCGCGAATTTATAGAATTCTAATTTTTTGACGACGAGCGCGTGATCAGCGCTATCGAAAGCGCGCAATAGGTCGCAGCACTCAAGCGCGACGCACGAGCCACCCTCGCGCGCGCTCAGCTTGCGCCACACGATCTCGCGCAGTACATCTGTAGTGGACCGCCCGGGCCTATAGGCGTAATGCCTGTCAGACAAGCGTGCGTCGCGTGTCATAAATGACAATAGTATAGTGTTAAGTCCCACCTCGAGAACCTTACTAAGGGCCGGTACCAGTGATATGGGGCGATAAGATTGAGTATCGTTTATTTTTCCCTTACCTTTATAAATTGGACAAATCTTAACCCTTTTTAGTGCCTTCGGGTATTTGCCGCATCGCATGCAACATTTACTTAAGTGACTAATAACAAATGCTAAAGGTTTAGAGACCATCTTTAATAGACGCGCTGACAGCCCATATATATCGGTACTTGTTTTAGGAGATTATATGTGTTAATAATTTTGGTTATCACCTGCGGCGTGCATGGTACCAGTCGCATAGATATGTCACTGGGCACGAGGTCCGCTGACAACGCGACCACCGCTCGCCTTATATCAGCGGCCGGCGCGCCACAGTTGGTCGCTGCGGATACGAATTCATCGTTCACTGTATCTACTAGCTCCATCTTGGTCGGGAATGGTAGCCCGTGGCTACTTCTTATCAAGTCGGTGTACTCGTATTATCCGGGTTAACACAGGACACTAGCCTGGAAAAGACAGCATTTTTGCATAGAAGTAGGTGAAATGTATAATCATAGAGTTGAAGTACTTATATTATAGTGATGCAATTATGTGGTCCGTGCAGACAAAGTCAAGAGCAGTAGCTAGTATACAAATAAAGGCTCCAGTATAAATGGTTTTTAAATAATGTTCTACAAGAATCAACAGTAGTGCACGTCAGTAAAGATTGCTCTTACACATATTTTTGAAATATGAGTACTTTATTGACTTCCTCTGTGGTGTAGCGGTAGTGTGAGCGACTGCTGATCATGAGGTCTCGGGTTTGACCCCCGGATCGGGCAATATTATTGAGCTTTTTCGTAAAAATAAAAATTCTCAGTAGCGGTTCGGAGTTTGGAAATGTGCACGGCAAACTGCAATAGGCTCACCCCCTATTACGTAGGACTTAAACATATGGCGAACCGTAGGGGTGTAATACATATCTGTCTACCCCTTCGAGGAATACAGGCGTGATTTTTTTTGTTAGTATTATGAATTTGCCATACCTATATTAACACTCTAAGAAAAAAACAATTCAAATATCTATAGATAGGTTTACACCTACGTAGATTTTGAGGTGATTGGTTTAAAACCTTTTTGAGGCTTTAGAATTGTCCCACCCCTCTTCACCCATGGGAGTCGTAAAAGCCGACTAAGGGAATATCGGGGGAGTGGGCAGCAGCACTTCTTCGAGTATTAACAACATCCACTGCGATTGCCAACCCGCCTGCCAAGCGTGGCGATTACGGCACTATCCCCCATTCTTGGGGAGGCCTATGTCCAGCAGTGGACGTTAAAAGGCTGATGGATGGATGGATGGTTTAAAACCAACACTTTTTATATGTTCCTCATTTTATCCTAACTATAATAAATCTGTAACAGAGCTGCGTCTGTACTTTTAAGATATTTGAGAGAAAAGAAAACTGTATTAAGCTATATAGGTGTGTCTGAACACAAAACAGCTTTTTTAGAGTTTTTGTCTGTTATCTATTAGTTCGTTCGCGCATCACGCAAAAACTACTGAACGGATTTTGATGCAACTTTTTTTTGATAGCTCTTCAGTAGTTTTAAAAACTGGTATACATTTTATCCCGCTACTATATTGGAAACCTGAGATATCATAAGATGAACACTAGGTTTTAACTGCGGCGGAGCTGCGGGCAAAGGCTAGTATTTAATATAACAGGAGAGCATCATTGGTTGAAGACAGTGAATTCCAATTAGTAAAACTTATCTTATTACATATATATTCGTAATAATTAGAAGCACCCGTTAGCTGAAGTCATTACATCTTACGTAAGTAAGTAGTTCCAAACTTATACGTAGTTGAGACACACGGCAGTAACTAATGATGAAGGCGTCTCGGCTCGGAATAACCAGTATTTTTTTTATTGCTGTGGCAGAGGAGCCACGGCCCACCTGATGGTAAATGTAACCATCACTCTACTGAGAGTATTGTCAAGCCGCTGCTCACCATTTCATTTCACATCTATGAAATGAAAGAATTAACGGCCATCTCCTGCTACAACCAAAACACACCCATGTGCTTCATGGACGGTCACACAGGAGATGGTGGTACCAACCCACTGGAGCCTGGTGCAAGTGAGTACTCTCACTTGGTACCCAGCCCTGCCATTAATAAAGCAATGGGTAATAATTGCTTACTTCCCTTAGTCGACTCGTACGACACCCGTGGGAAAATATGGGGTGGTGATACTTATATTTTTAGTCCGTTACCACACACGCATCCAACGGCTCCCCGCGGCTTTGACCAGATCGTCGGTCCATATGCTGCGCCGTCTGATACGTGGTCGCCACTCGAGAACCTTCTTCTCCTTCTTTTCCCAAACGGTTGTCGGTTCGTCGAGCGATGTGGCCTGCCTATTGCCACTTCAACATGGCAACCCGGCGGGCTATGTCGGTCACTCTCGTTCTCCTATGGATCTCCGTATTAAGGATACGATCACGTAGGGAAATACCAAGCATAGGCCGCTCCATGTCCCGCTGAGCGACTTTGAGCCTTAATACGAGGCCAACATTCAGACCACGCCTTTGTTCCGTATGTCATCACGCGGACAAAAAAAATTTGCTATTCAACCAATTGTCTCCTGCTACCTTGAACGATTTTCTGGTGATTATGAAGAAGTTTGTTTTGTAAGAGAATCAAACCTATATTTATTTAATAGTGGCAGACGCTATTTTAATATAGCTTACTTACTTATCATCTCACCGAGACGGTGAGATGATAAGTACCCTTGCAGGGTAGGTAGCGAGTCACCACCGAAGGAACGTAACATAGTTCCAGTGGCCCGCCAATAAAGGCGGAGAGATGGCACACGGCGGGTTTTTTTAGTGGGTGAAGGCCCCAAACTACCCTGTTCGTTGCCCCAAATGACGGGGTGTGCGGTTAGGAGGAACAGAGAGCCAAGAGGCTCTATTCTTGGTAACATCTCTCACTTCCTCAACATTCAATTCTCTTCATACAAGTACGCTCGCCGGTTTCGGATACTTTTGACTCCACCTTCCTTTAATACATGACCGATTTGGTAGATGAGTGTCGGCCTCTCCCTGTACCTACATCCTTCCACTTTCGCATTGGACATCTTCTTAACCAGTCGATCGTCCGGCATCCTTTGTACTCTCTTTCATACCTACTCGCTCTCTTACGTCGTTGTAACGATTAAATACTGTACTG
Source organism: Leucoma salicis (assembly GCA_948253155.1). NCBI lineage: Eukaryota > Metazoa > Arthropoda > Insecta > Lepidoptera > Erebidae > Leucoma > Leucoma salicis. Next base: position 13,098,960 of record OX411828.1, on the reverse strand, counting down.
TAGGATTAATATGCCAGATCCTACAAAAAAATTACATTGAAATAGGTATCCTCCATCCTGCTCGTGACTGTTATTTTCAATTTCACATTTTTCACTTTGTGTTTAATGTATCCTCCCATGTTTTTCCTCAATGATAATCATAGTAATACGATATTATTATGGACAACTCAGAGGTATTATATACGGCAACCACGTTTCAGCTGATGGTTAGATGGTAAATATGTGGGGCACAGCCAAGAAGATCAAGGTTATTTAAACAAACTGTGTACTTTTAGAGTTATCATTGCTGTTTTAGTTATTCTGTGGTGCCATACCACAAAGAAAGACAAGGTTTTTCGTTGGTATATTATTATTTACTGCCTCGATGGTGCAGCAGTAGTGTGCGACCGCTGATCATGAGGTCTCAGGTTCGATCCCAGGTCGGGCAATGTTATTGAGCTTTTTCGTAAAAAATAAAAATTCTCAGTAGCAGTCCGGAGTTGGAAATATGCCCGGTAGACTGCAATAGGCTCGTCCCTTATGGTCCTCGACCACCTTGAGCCCCGCCTCGAGGAGCTGTTCGGCGCTTGCCTGGTGTCCGGACGGTTCCCTGACTGCTGGAAGGAGGGGAAGCTCGTGCTCCTGCCGAAGCCGGGACGGCCTCCGAATACGGTCTCGGCCTTCAGGCCCATCGTGTTGCTGGACGAGGCGGGCAAACTCCTCGAGCGGGTAGTCGCTGCCCACATCGTCCGGCACCTAGGAGCGGTTGGCCCCGACCTGTCCGACGCCCAGTTTGGATGTCAGGCGGGTCGGTCTACGGTCGACGCCATTCTGCGCCTGAGGGCCGCGGCTGCGGAGGCCGGTGTCGCTTGACGTCGCCAACGCCTTCAATAGTCTGCCATTCGGCTGCATCAAGGAGGCACTCCGGTACCATGGAGCGCCCCTCTACCTAAGGCGGCTGGTGGCAGACTACCTGGACGGCCGCAGCGTCCTTTTCATGGACCGGGAAGGGGACGTTGTAAGGAGGGCTATGTCGTGCGGCGTCCCGCAGGGTTTGGTTCTTGGGCCGCTCCTGTGGGACATCGGCTACGACTGGGTCCTCCGTGGCCGGCTCCCCCCCGGGCTGGGCGTAATTTGCTACGCAGACGATACGTTCGTCACAGCCCGGGGCAGGACCCTCGAGGAGGCGGCAACGCTGGCCACCTTAGGTACCGCGGAGGTGGTCAGGCGGATCGAGGCGCTGGGGCTTAGGGTGGCCCTTGAAAAGTCGGAGGCCCTACTCTTCCATGGGCGCCGACGGGGCCCGCCCGCCAGCGCCTCGATAACGGTCAACGGTGTGGGCTTCCCAATCCAGGCCCACATCAAATATCTGGGCCTGGTATTGGATGGACGGTGGCACTTTAACGAGCACTTCCGTCGTCTTGCGCCAAGGCTCGTCAACACGGCGTCCGCCCTCGGGCGACTTATGCCGAATTTGGGCGGACCGAGTCTTGCGTGTCGATGACTCTACGCGGGGGTAGTACGGTCGATGGCACTGTACGGCACGCCCGTGTGGGCGGAGTCCCTGGCCGCTCGCAATAGGGCCCTTCTGTGGCGTCCACAGAGGGTCGTAGCAGTCAGGGCAATACGCGGGTACCGCACGGTCTTGACCGATGCAGCCTGCGCGTTGGCCGGAACCCCCCCGTGGGATCTGGAGGCGGAGGTGCTCGCCGACGTCTATCGGCGGGCGTCAACGGCGCGGGCGGGGGGCAGCCGCGGGAAGATGCCCGCCGCGCCACCGTCCTAAAGTGGAAGTCTCGGCTGAAGACGCCCCGGGCCGGTCTCTGGACCGTGGGGGCGCTCCGGCCGATCTTGGAAGAATGGGCAGGGCGGCAGCACGGGGTCCTCACCTTCCGGTTGGTGCAGGTTTTGTCGGGGCATGGTTGCTTCGGCAAATACCTGCACACGATCGCAAGGAGGGAGACGATCCCAGGCTGTCACCACTGCGACTGCGACGAGGACTCGGCGTAGCACACGCTCGAGTCGTGCCCGGCCTGGGATGTGCAGCGCCGGGAACTCGTTGCAGTCATAGGCGTGGACCTGTCGCTGCCGGCCGTTGCGCGAGCGATGGTTGGCAGTGACAGGGCCTGGACCGCGGTCGCCACCTTCTGCGAGGCTGTCATCTCGCGGAAGGAGGTGGCGGAGAGGGCACGTGAGGAATCCTCCTTCGCGGACCCGATTCGCCGCCGGTGCGAGGGGCGGCGTGCGCGCGCTTACTTGCGCCTGATGCCGCCCTAGCCGGGGCTGCGGACGGTGGGGTCGGGGAGTACCCTGCCGTCCGCGGAAGCCTACCGCGAAGGTGGGACGCCCAAGTGCGCGAGGCGTCGCTCAAGAGAGGGTGCCCGTAGGGGCTGCCGCCTGCGGATCGCGGTCGTAACGAAACAGTACCCGTGATCCGCCGTAGCAAGGGCGGGTGGAGGCGCACGGTGGGTTTTTAGTGGGTGAGAGCCCCATTCACCCCGTTGTCTCCCCGGGCAGCGGGGTGTGCAGTAGGACATTTTTGCCCACCTAAAATAAAATAAAAAATAAAAAAAGGCTCGCCCCTTATTACGTGGGACTTAAACATTGTTGGCGAATCGTGGGTGTGTATTACACCTCTGCCTACCCTTTCGGGGATACAGGCGTGATGCTATGTTTTTTTATGTTTATTTACAAAAATATATATTGTTGGATATACTCGTAAAATGAGCGAATTAATTATACGAGTTATGTTTTTAAGTCTGTGCATCGTGCATGACAATTATTCTTAAATCAAGTAATTTTTTGAATTAACATAGAATAAGAATTTACATAATTAATGCATTATTATTTTATTTTTAGTTATATTTCTAGCTTGTGTTTGAAGGAGTGATAAATAATTATTAAAACAGTGCAAAATGTCAACAACCACCTTCAAAAAATGAAATAAGACGTATCGGCCGGCGCAATGTCGGCCTCCCATCCAGTCGACGGATGATTTAGTCAAAGTCGCAGGCAGTCGTTAGATGGAGGTGGTACAGGAGCGTACGTTGTGGCGCTCTTTTTGGGAGGCTGTTGTGCTGGGCATAGGCCCAGCAGTGAACAATAGAGGTTGATAGATTGATAGATAGAATGTACAAGCTACGGGTGATAAGGTGGTAACCTCTGCTCGTGAACTGGCCATACGGCGAGTTTATTTAGTGGGTGACGAATACTACCCTGTTCATTTACCTCGAACGAGAGGGTATGTGTTTAGGTACATTTAGGTTCGATTCCCACACAGGACAACTCTGTGTGATCCACAAATGGTTGTTCTGAGTCTGGGTGTACTTTGTGTCAGTGAAATTGTATGTTTATAAATTCCCGCGCGATTCAAGGATCTTTCCTTAGTGAAAGGAGTCTTTAAAAAAAAATTGTTAACCTACATTAAGATATGTAGGTAATGCTACTCATCATGAAGTAATTATATTCAAAACACGAATGCCCAAAAATTCAAATAATCACTGCAGTAACAATGCTCATAAAATTTCTTTCATGTAACACGGTTACTATTTATATAAGTAGTCAACTATGCCAAGGTTTCGTCTTGATGGTCTTCCTTCGCCAATTAAACAACAATTTATCATCTTGTATAATTTAAATCTATTGAATTTCAATTTAATTATTTAATTAAACCTGACCAATTAAAAGGTAAAGGCTTTGTATGTAAAACATTTGAGATAGTTTCACACCTTTATTTTACAATTCTGTGATGGACTATTTTTTGGTCCAATCTTGTCACGAACCACTATTCAATGACGTGGGAACGAGGTCTCTTAATATTTTGTTTCTGTAAATTTCATACAAACACGGTCCATGACGTCATAAGACATTCATGACACGGGTAATGTATATTATCGGGATAATGAAAGGATAGGGAGGGGGTATGGGCATCCGGCGCTCTCACTCACCATACAAGACACAACGGTATGATTACCTAATGAGTATTTCTGGTGGGATAGCTATTTTTACATATTTTATAGTTAATGTGCTAGTGATGGATTTATATTTTGAAGACCATGCGGATGAACTCTTGTGCAGAATCTAGTAGAAAAATAAAAGCTTCTAAAATGTAAATAAAATAGGGGGTTTCTTCACTCGTCACCGTTGTGAACATGATCTCTGAGAATCATTGAAGTAGTTAATAAATTATAAAAATAAATGCAATTAAAATTTTTGATATACATATTTTATTACATAATCCATAACTGATTACATAGAATTAAAATTAAAACTTTGTTATACCACGTAAGCACGTAGGAATAAACTTATATGTACTAGGCTTGCTAAAACGTACGGCAACTAATGGTGTATAGTCTGCATTGAACAACCCAAATAGTATGGGTTGATTCGCAACGAAATCTGTGGTCGATTCTGGATTAAACTCTTTAAGACTTCTTGGTAACAAAATATGGTCGGCAGGAGGCGGTGCAACACTATGTTTGTTGAAAGTTATAGTTGCTCTTTGCACGTAGCTGGTCGGGAAGGCTGGCGGACACGAGATACCCCTGTAATATTAAAATGTTATTAAAAATAAAACTACTGAACTACAGACGCAGGTCTGTACATTTAAGAAATTTGATAAGAAGTTAATGTGTTAGACTATGTGTGTCTGAAAACAGCTTTTGTTTTAGATTTTTGTTTGTTTGTCTCTTTGTTTGTTCACGCATCGCATAAAATCTGACGAGATGACGATGATACAACTTTTTTTATTTGATAGCTCTTAATTAGACTAAAAAACATATAATATATAAAAACATATAATATACTGGTCAATGGGTTGACATTTTTTTTTATTGTATTTTATGTAGCCGTCCTGCAGGCTTTGTTAAACCATGGACGGCTGCGACCGCCAACCGGTACTTTGGTGTTGGGGATGAATAATTTCATTCCCATTGTCGGCGCACCTTCCACGAGCGGCGGCTGGACGAGGATCGGGAGGGGGGAACGACCCGCGCGCGAGCAGCGCGCATATGTTAAGATTCGCTACACATAACTGTCGCGCAGATATAGATACGGGCATTTCTTTCATTTGAATTGTATTGCGATATTGATTTGGTATTAAACCTATATTATACAGTCCACTATATTATTATTAAAAACCCGTTAGGGCCTAAAAGTATATCTGCGCGACAGTTATGTGTAGCGAATCTTAGTAACATATGCGCGCTGCTCGCGCGCGGGTCGTTCCCCCCTCCCGATCCTCGTCCAGCCGCCGCTCGTGGAAGGTGCGCCGACATATTGCCCGGGTTGAAGGGACGTCTTCAAGAATCAACCGGAAGAGGGCAAATGCAGTTGAAAGCACGACGAATGGTGCCCCTCTTCGTCTTAACTTCTGCCAATCTCGTCACGCCGTCGATGCCTGGATAGGTCTTCACGACCCGACCCAAGCACCAGAGTAAAGGCGGCGCTGTTTTATCCTTCACCAGGACTAGAGATCCTGGCTTTACTTCGCCTCTGGAACGAAACCATTTAGACTTGGCCTGTAGCAGAGAAGTATATTCATTATGAAACCGTCTCCAAAAGTGCTGCCTGATATATTCTATTTTCCTCCATCGATCCAGCCGTGTGATATTGGCGTCAGTCACACGAGAATAAGGTACAGTTAAAAGTGGTCGTCCAATTAGGAAGTGAGAAGGAGTGAGTGCCGAAAAATCGTTGGGGTCTGATGAGAGAGGTGTTAGAGGGCGCGAATTGAGAATCGCTTCAATGTGAGTGAGGCATGTGACCATCCACTCCCTAAAACTCTTGAAAACCATGGCCAGAAAGAAGTATAAAAAGAGTAGATTTTCTACGGCGGACTCCACATCCACATTAACAGTGGAATTTTGCAATATTAGGGGACTACACAGTAATCTCGAACATGGTGACCTGTCTATTTTGTGGCTACGCGTAGAATATGGAGGGAGTACCTGCATCTACGCGTGCCTGTACAGGTCCCATAGCAGTGATTCGGGGTCAACTCATCTCTTTGAGAACGTTGAACGGGGTACGGACGAAATATTGGAGCAGTATCCATCTGCGGAGGTGGTGGTCTTAGGTGATTTCAATGCTCATCACAAAGAGTGGCTGGGGTCGCGGACCACTGACCTCCCGGGTCGTGCCATCATCAGGCACATCATTGAATATGTGTCGTTTGTCCGACAAGATGAAGTCAATCTCGTTTTTAACTGAACAATCAGGGCTTATCCAGGTCCATTTCCGCTGGGGCTGCTTCCTGAAGAAGGAATTCATCATGTAGAGGCCTTCCTTCTCCAGAAAATCAGCCAGCATCTGGCCCCTGTGATTCCTCTGCCCGAAACCATAGTGCCCCACTTTCAGCTCATCGTCTGTCCTTTTGCCTAGTTTCGCGTTAAAGCCTCCCATAACCACCGTGAAGTAGGTTTTAGACGAGTGGATGGCCTTCGAGATATCCTCATATAGGGCCTCCACTTCGTCGTCGTAGTGTGTCGAGGTCGGTGCGTAATCCTGTATGACCTTCAACGAATACCGTTTGGTTAGTCTGAGTATAAGGTACGCTACCCTACTCGACACACTCTCAATCCTCTCCACGTTGCCTACGAGAGACCTGCGAACGATAAACCCGACACCTCCTTGGGACTGGTGGTCGCCCTCCCGGTGGAAGAGCAAGTTCCTGGACTGGAGGATTGTCGTGCCCTCACCCTCTCTTCTGACAACCCTTTAATGTCCCAGCGGATCTTGCTCAATTCCTCTTCCAGCTCGGTGATTCTCTCGTCGGTCCGAAGTGTCCGAACGTTGTGCGTTATCAGCGCCAGAGGTCGTTGTTTTTGGTAGCCTTTCCGCGACCGGAGATTCTGCGGACCTCCTGCTCCGCCGTTACCAGGCCCGCTACCGTTAGACCACGGAATAGCGGAGCTGCCGTGACTGGGGGCCATTTGAAATTGTGTGCTCGTCATGGGGGTTAATGCCGTAATCGCCACGCTTGGCAGGCGGGTTGGCGATCGCAGTGGATGTTATTAATACTCGAAGGAGTGCTGCTGCCCACTCCCGCGGTATTCCCTCAGTCAGCTCTTACGACTCCCGTGGGTAAAGAGGGGTGGAACAATTCTAAAGCCGGCCCCACACGGCAAACGACGGCAAACACGAGTCATGCAATGGATGATAATTGCTTACTTCCCTTAGTCGCCTCAATACGACACCCATGGAAAAGAATGGGGTGGTGACGCTTATATTCTTAGTCCGTCACCGCACGGACAGGGAGTTATTGGGTTTTATTTTAAAATAGCCCTAGGCTACGACGCAGCTAAAAGCTAGTTTTAGGTTATATTATCTCAGGTTTAAGATATAGTAGCGCGATAAAATGTAAGCAAAACAAATATTTCGAAAATAGGCTCATATTCTAAGCTACGAAACCTTCATTATTGTCGAGGTTTAATAACAAAAATTATATACTGTATTTCTCCTGAATTATATTATATAATATTATATACTATATCCTCAAGAGTTATAACAATAACAAAACTATTAACAAATAACTTAACACGTACCAAATAAAAAACTTAACATATTCAGCAAGGAAATAACATGCAATCACAAAAAATATTTAGAAATAACAATCTTGTTAATCAAAATTAAATATGGCGGATTTACCCGGGCAAAAGGAAACGTCAATTTCAATGTAAAATGTTTACATTAACTGTAATTTATCTATCTATCAGTCTTCTATCGTCTACTGTTAGACTTAGGCATCCCCAAAAGAGCACCAAAATGAACGGTCCTGTGCCGCCTGCTTCCAACGCTGCCTGCGTCTTTGACCATGTCAGCGGTTCACCTGGTGGCTGGTCAATTATGTAATTTATAATTTTATACAAATTAAGAAATACATTAAAGATATTGTGACATTCAAATGCAAAAAAAAGGGAATTTTGGATAAATAGTACTAATATAACTATACTATCTACATTGTTTTGGTGTTTTTATATACTTATTTAAATATTTGTCATGTTTAGCTAAATAAATAAATATAAAGTACGAATATGTGAAATCGAAAATACGATAATCGATGGATACCTAGAAAGTACGAAAATGTGAAGTGGAAATATAGTCACGAGCAGGATTTGAACCTACATCTGGATCACTTGCTTTTAATTTTACGTTTTCGCACTAAACATATGAAATATGTAAAAAATATATAAAAATAAATAAAGTGCTGCGTCATTATTAACTGTGAATCTTAATTATAATAATTTTATTAATCCTACATGTTGAATAATGTACGGAAAAGCATCCGACAGATGGCGCAGGCGTCACCCAAGACACTAAGAAGGAATGTGTTATCGAAAATCATAGTCCTGGGCAGTTGTTACGATGGCTGAATTGGCAAAGCACAGACGGTTTTCCAAGAGTTGCAGGTTCAAATCGTGCTCGTGACTATTATTTTGATTTCACATTGTCGCACTTTGTGTTTATCAACAGTTTTATTTTATTAGTGTGCTGTAACAGTTATTTTTATTAAATACTAGCCTATGCTTGCGGCTCCACCGCAACCAAAGCTAGTTTTTAAGTTATATCTCAGATTCCCGATATAGTAGCGGGATAAAATGTATACCAGTTGTTAAGTCGAATCGAGAGCTATCAAATAAAAAAAATGCATTAAAATCCGTTCCGTAGTTTTTGCGTGATGCGCGAACAAACAAACAGACTAAAAATTAATTTTTTTGTGTTCAGACACGTCTATATAGCCTAATACAGTATTTTTTTCTTAAATATCTTAAATGTACAGACATAGCTCCGTTACAACTTTATAATGGTATAGATTTTCGAATAAAAAATTACCCTTTTTATAGTTTATATGCCTTTTGCCTCACGGCTTCCTAGTATTTTCATTTACTATTCTCCTTCGAAATAATATCCGACCAAACCTTGGATCGAAAAAATGGTTACACAAGGAGCAAAAATGGATACATGGTAAATAGCCAGAGATTTGTACCTTTTTTTTTCTTTTTTTTTGTTAAGGCGGGAAAAAAATTTCCTAACCGCACACCCTGTCGTTCGGGGCAACGAACAGGGCAGTGTGGGGCCCTCACCCACTAAAGAAACCCGCCGTGTGCCTTCTCTCCGTCTTTACTGGCGGGCCACCGGAACCATATTAAATTCCTTCAGTGGTAGGGATTTGTACCTAACAATCCCGTGATTGTTTAAAGTTATAAGTTTGTAGTTATAAGTGGAGTTAATAAGAGTGATTGTTAATATTTTACAGGATATAAAATATTAATAATCACGCTTCTTAACTCCACTTATAACTACACATTGATTAAGTTAACTAAACGACTAAACTATAAAGCACTAGGCCACAACTTCATCTGCTTGGACTGAATTATGTCCAGACAATAATTAAAAATGTACCCGCACATCAGGGGGTGGCTCCGCCCTTCCGGGCCGATATACATGGGGTAATAATTATAAAATGTGCGAGAGTTTATATTTTGCTACAACTCGCTATGAAGGCTCGCATGAGATACTTCCAACTTTGCCCAATATCTTATTAATATATGGACTACTAGATGGCACGGTTAACACTTCGTATCACCTACAATTAATTTTATCAGTGATTATCAATATCAATCCTAATCAATCTGCATCGTCTAAAGTTTGAATTTGAATTAAAATAGATTATAATAAATATAAATAAATTCAAAAGAATTAGAAATAATTACAGTAGCTGTCATTTTGTCGTCTGTTGTTAGGTCCATAATCTAAAAGAGTGACAAAAGTTCGTATTTTTAATTTTTACAACAGTTTTAGGTATGCGTTTTCGCATTTATTCTGTTTGCCGAGATCTGTTTGCCGATTATCGCATTTATTCTGTTTGCCGAGATCTGTTTGCCGATTATCTTTTAAACTACACTTATCAAAAAAAAAAACAATTATTCAACTAGACCAAGCCACTTTTGAGTTTTAGCGAGACTAATAAACAGCAATTTTAAATGTGAAAATAATTTTAATTTTTTTTTTATTAAAAAATCTGAATTGGTAATTTTGTACGGGAATCATCTCTTTGGATTATAGACCTCACAACAGACGACAAAATTACAGATACTGTCATTCTTTCTAATTTATTTGAATTACAAGCAAGTTTTAATAACCTATTTAAATTCAAACCCTAGTCGATGCAGATTGATTGGGATTGATAATCGCTGATAAAATAAATTATAGGTGATATGAAATTCACTATCTAGTTGATTTTATATATACTTACCTATAGATAGTAAACCGGAATATTTTACCTTTTGAATGGTGAAAAAATATTTTAAGCGGTTAATCACTTATTAACCGCGCCGCTCTGAAGATTATTCTCAACATAGAAACAAACTAACAAAATTCTAACTTTATAATATTATGATTAGTTATTGAAATTATATATAAATTAATTACATCGTTTACAAAGCAGCATAAAAAATATTATTAAAGTTTTTTGTTAATTCCTTAATGTATTAATTTAACAATAGGTATGCCTAAGCATACCTATTGTTAAATACTTACTTTAGCTTTGATACTGTGGTATAATCTTTTCTCATCATAAATAACTTAAAGTAATTATTTTTATTACTTACTTAGTGGCTTCTGGATCTGTCCAAAGATTTTTCACTCCAAGATCTTCAATAATTTCCCTCATATCTATCTCACTTGTAATTTCAAAGCGAGGTATCGCTATATTTATAGGATGATGGCTTTCTTCAACTGCATTAAACGCTTCAGGAATGACAACATCACTCATATATTTGATTATTGTTGAAACATCTTTTTTATCATACATAATAGTAAATAGCATACGATATTGTCCACCAACACCAATTGGTAGTTCCAAGGTTTTGGCGTTCAAGCTTTTGATATAACCCATCTTTGCACGACGTTTTATTCGCATGAGGTCTACTTCACCTATTACTTCACCCTCTTGATTGTAAAATGGAGAACTTTCTATTACTGCATCGTGAAATACTGTAGCCCAAAGCCCGTTAAAGTCAAGTGTATCTAAAAGAACAGAATTTCCACTCAAATTCAATTTTGGATTATTTCCTGTTATAAGACTCTTAATTGCTTTAGTTGTGAACACAGGATCGCTTTTTATTGGTGCTGTTATAACATCCAGAAGATAATTCTTCGATACCAAGTCAAACCAAGCCGGATTTATGCTATCATTTTCATCGATAACTAAAGTCCGTGTTTCGATCAAATTGACACCATAAGGTGTAAGCACTCTTGCATTAATTGTACGGTAATAACTTTCGCGAGCATGCACATCGTCAGGTAAATTTAACAGTTTAAAGATCTGCTGTTGAGTTTCATCGTTGCTTCCTTCAGCGATGGCAGCCAACATAAGCCATACTGAACGTGCCGAAAGCACGTAATTAACATCGTTTCGCAGAACGATTGCTTTGTATAACGGAACAAAGAAAGCGAATGTTGAATTATAGAAATTTTGTTTTACATTATTATGAGTGTCACAATCTTTGAAATGTTCGGATACAAAGTGTCCGTTACTAACGGCACAAGCCGTTATTATTATTGTTATAATAATAAGCCCTCTCATGGCACGTCTTGATTGTTTCTCGAATAAGCCACAACTATTACTCGACAGCGTATTTTTACACAGTGATTATCTCTCTTTATTCTGTACCTATATTTGATTGTTAAATCATCAAGGTCATTTAATTAAGTCGCAAAACATTATTTAAATTATTATTTTCCTGTTCTCTTTGCATAGTGATTCAGATATTAAAGTAATTAAACAAATTAAATACGACATTAAAGGTCTTTACTGGTATAATTTAAGTACATATTGCAAGGAAATAATTGTTATAAGAAATTGTGCAGTCACCACAAAATTATTGAAATATTATTTATAATGTTCAATATATTTAAAGTAATATAACAACATTGGCCAATCTATGATCAGTATCTATTGCCATGTATGAGATAAATTGTTGTATCACGTAATAATTGCTGAACGAATTTTGATTAAGCATATTTTACAAACATAATCCTAACTATTATAAAGCTGTAACAGAGCTGTCTTTGCATTTAAGAGTTTTAAGAAAAAAAAGACAATATCAGTGTATAAGCGTGTCTGAACACAAAACATTTTTTTTAGATATTTGTCTGTTTGTTTATTCGCGCATCACGCACAAAAACAACTGAACGGATTTTGATGCAACTTTATTTGATAGCTCTTGATTAGACTTAAAAACTGGTATATATTTTATCTCGCTACTATATCGGGAACCTGAGATATAACCTAAAAAGTAGCCTTTGGCTGCGGCAGAGCCGCGGGCAAAGGCTAGAACGACGGGCCTCGTGGCGTAGTCGGTAGTGTAACCGACTTCCGTGCACGAGGTCGTGGGTTCCATTCCCACTCAGGATAATTATTTGTGTGATGAACACAGATATTTGTACTGCATTTGGGTGTTGTCTATCTATTATATGTATGTATTTACAAAAAAAAGTAATATATGTATTATATCCGTAATCTGGTACCCATAGCACAAGCGTTAAGCTTAGTTTGGGACCAGAGGACGTTGTGTGAAATGTCCGTTAATAGTTATTTATTAAAAAAAAAAGAATAACTAGCCTTTGTTCGCGGCATATATGCATCTAACAATGTATATTTCTAGCACTGATGCTAGTTAATTGATTGACAAAATTTTAAATGGGTGTTTCAGACTGTTTGTCATAAATATAATATATCTACCTATGTATAGTCTGTGCATGGTACCAATGAAAACCTTTTTCAGTTAACGAGGTTATTTATAAAAAGTGTTAATTTGTTTTGGTTCGTCATGCATAATACAATTGAATAATTTAATGTATTAAATTTTATACAACCTTCAACTTGACCGTAATCTAGGATCTTTGTATAATAACATTATAAATAGTGTTTCTAATATAAAACTAATTTAAGAAATAAAAGCTTATAAGAACATGTAATTTTATGTAGGATAAGATTATAAATAATAATAATAATAATAATGTTTATTGACACAAACTTAATGATAACACTTACATACAATAAAGTTAGTAAACATAAAAATAGTACTGCATGCCTTTTTATTTTTATTTTAGGTGGGCAAAATTTTTCTACCGCACACCCCGCTGCCCGTGGAGACAACAGGGTAGTGTGGGGCTCTCACCCACTAAAAACCCACCGTGCGCCCTCACCCGCCCTTGCTACGGCGGATCACAGGAACCGCGTCGTTTCTCCGCGATCCGCAGGCGGCAGCCCCTTCGGGCACCCTCTCTTGTGCGACGCCCCGCGCACTTGGGCGTCACACCTTCGCGGTAGGCTTCCGCGGACGGCAGGGTACTCCCCGACCCCACCGTCCGCAGCCTCGGCTAGGGCGGCATAAGGCGCAGGTAAGCGCGCGCACGCCGCACCGCGCGCCGGCGGCGAATCGGGTCCGCAAAGGAGGATTCCTCCCGGGCCCTCTCCGCCGCCTCCTTCCGCGAGATGACAGCCTCGCAGAAGGTGGCGACCGCGGTCCAGGCCCTGTCACTGCCAACCATCGCTCGCGCAACGGCCGGCAGCGACAGGTCCACGCCTATGACTGCAGCGAGTTCCCGGCGCTGCACATCCCAGGCTGGGCAGGACTCGAGCGTGTGCTGCGCCGAGTCCTCGCCGCAGTCGCAGTGGTGACAGCCTGGGGTCGTCTCCCTCCTAGCGATCGTGTGCAGGTATTTTCCAAAGCAACCGTGCCCCGACAAAACCTGCATCAACCGGAAGGTGAGGACCCCGTGCTGCCGCCCTGCCCATTCTTCCAAGATCGGCTGGAGCGCCCCCACGGTCCAGAGACCAGCCCGGGGCGTCTCCAGCCGAGACCTCCACTTTAGGACGGTGGCGCGGCGGGCATCTTCCCGCCACGCTGAGATTGCGCTTGGCGAGGGGTGGCTGCCCCCCGCCCGCGCCGTCGACGCCCGCCGATAAACATCGGCGAGCACTTCCGCCTCCAGATCCCACGGGGGGTTTCCGGCCAACGCGCAGGCTGCATCGCACGAGACCGTGCGGTACCCGCGTGTTGCCCTGACCGCTACGACCCTCTGTGGACGCCACAGAAGGGCCCTATTGCGAGCGGCCAGGGACTCCGCCCACACGGGCGCGCCGTACAGTGCCATTGACCGTACTACCCCCGCGTAGAGTCGTCGACACGCGAGACTCGGTCCGCCCAAATTCGGCTTCAGTCGCCCGAGGGTGGACGCCGTGCCGACGAGCTTTGGCGCAAGACGGCGGAAGTGCTCGTCAAAGTGCCACCGTCCATCCAATACCAGGCCCAGGTATTTGATGTGGGCCTGGATTGGAAAGCCCACACCGTTGACCGTTATCGAGGCGCCGGTGGGTGGGCCACGTCGGGGCCCATGAAAGAGTAGGGCCTCCGACTTTTCAAGGGCCACCCTAAGCCCCAGCGCCTCGATCCGCCTGACCACCTCCGCGGTTCCTGAGGTGGCCAGCGTTGCCGCCTCCTCGAGGGTCCCACCCCGGGCTGTGACGAGCGTATCGTCTGCGTAGCAAATTACGCCCAGCCGGGGGGGAGCCGGCCACGGAGGACCCAGTCGTAGCCGATGTCCCACAGGAGCGGCCCTAGAACCGAACCCTGCGGGACGCCGCACGACATAGCCCTCCTTACAACGTCCCCTTCCCGGTCCACGAAGAGGACGTTGCGGCCGTCGAGGTAGTCCGCCACCAGCCGCCTCAGGTAGAGCGGCACTCCATGGTACCGGAGTGCCTCCTTGATGCAGCCGAATGGCAGACTATTGAGGGCGTTGGCGATGTCGAGTGACACCGCCAACAGCACTTCCCTCGAGGTGACGGCCTCCGCAGCCGCGGCCTTCAAGCGCAGGATGGCGTCGACCGTAGACCGACCCGCCCGAAATCCGAACTGGGCATCGGACAGGTCGGGGCCGACCGCACCTAGGTGCCGGACGATGCGGGCAGCGACTACCCGCTCGAGCAGTTTGCCCGCCTCGTCCAGCAACACGATGGGCCTGAAGGCCGCGACTGTATTCGGAGACCGTCCCGGCTTCGGCAGGAGCACGAGCTTCCCCTCCTTCCAGCAGTCAGGGAACCGTCCGGACACCAGGCAAGCGTTGAACAGTCCCCTGGGGCGGGGCTCTAGGTGGTCGAGGACCAGGGCCAGCACTCGGGCGGGAACCCCGTCCGGCCCGGGAGCGGCGCTTCTCCGCATACGCGCTGCCGCCGCCCCCATTTCCGTCGTCGTCACGGGCGGTACCTCCCCGTCGTTGGCCTCCCGGTCGTCATCTGGCGGAGCCATGACCGGGGGCGTGTGCACCGCCCGTGAAGGGGAATAGTCCCTCAACCACCTCAGAGAGGAAGCCCGGCTGAAGGGTCTCCGTAAGGGGGGGGCCCTGGGCGCGGAGCTTGTTAAGCGCCGCGCGGTACGGGCGTCCCCAGGGGTCACGCTCGAGACCCTCCAGCAAGTACTGCACGCCTGGTTCAACTCTGACTTCCGAGCTAAGATTGAACTTGTGTTACGGAAGCCAGCGTTTTCCACATAGCCGGACACTTTTAAAAAAATAAGTTGGTTCAGAGGCTGCTAAACAATGCAAGTGCTTCTAGAATGATTTAAAATACTCTGAGGTGTGTGGTGTGTGTGTTTGTATGCGTGTGTCTGTACGTGTGTGTGTGTGTGTGTGTGTGTGTTTGTGTGTGTGTGTGTATTGGAAATGAGTAAAAATAAATATTACTATAAGGGAGACAGAGTTAGAAGATCCTCCGTTTCACTGTAATCAGCACTAGACAGCCTATTAATCATCTGTTTTATATATAAAGGTAATGTAAGTCTCTAGATTTCATAAAAGAAATGAACCTGCCCCCTTAGAATGAAAAAAAAAACGTTAGACGAACTTTCGTTGTCATTGTGATTGATCAACAGTCCGACGTGTGATTCCTGAATAGTCGAGTTTTTAACGTGTGATTCAGGCGACCAATCACAATGAAGTGAAATGAAAGTTCGTCTAACGTTTTGTTTTTAATTCTAAGGGGGCTGATTTGTTACGCTATCACGCTGTAAGTACTCTACCGATCATCATGAAATTCTGCATACGTTTAGTCCAGAATCCAGAAAAGGACACAAACATTTTTATACCAAAAAATGGATTGTTCCTGCGAGATAGCAATGTTTGCATAGAAATCATTAGTATAACGTAGAGTGACGTATTCATATTATGAAAAACACGCGGGTGACGTCACGGTAGAAGAATATAGTAATATAAGTATATAAACACAGTGTGAAAATCTAAAATCGAAATACCGTCCCAAATGCTTTACCAATTCAGCCATCGTGACAATTGCTCGGGACTGCGAATTTCGATAACATATCATTCTTGACGCCTGCGCCGTCTGTCGTAAGTATTTGCAGACATTATTCTCACCAAGCTTAATTTTATAATTAGGATTGATACCAAATAATGAGTCAGTCCTATAAATATTATGATATTTTTATATATTTTTTGAGCATTTGACATGCTTAGCCATATAAATTAACACAGTGAATCCAAAATAATAGTCACGAGCACGATTTAAATCTACATCTCCTGGGATACTGTCCCAGAAATATATGCATGTCAAACGCTCAAAATATATATCCTAACCATTATAAAGCTGTAACAGAGCTGTGTCTGTACATTTAAGATATTTGAGAAAAAATGATTGTATTAGTGTCTGAACACAAAACAGTTTCTTTTCGATTTTTTGTCTGTATGTTCGTTCGCGCATCACACAAAAACTACTGAACAGATTTTGATGCAACTTTTTTTATTTGCTAGTTCTTGATTAGACTTAGAAACTGGTATAAATTTTATCCCGCTGCTAAATCGGGAACCTGGGATATAACCCAAAAACTAGCTTTTGGCTGCGGCGAAGCCGTGGGTTGCGATAAATCCTAACAATAACTAATCCGTTTCCACTTCTTTGAGATTTCCTGGTAATTAAGTCTGTTCCACTGCATGAGGAACAACGCTGTGTTTGCTGGTCGTAGTTAATTATGCATTACTCGCAAATATACGGGTTAACTTGAGATTCTTCTTACTACTGAAGTCACACAGTTCCAGTGGTCTGTCAATACAGGCGGAGAGACGCGGCGGGTAATTAAGTGGGTGAGGGCCCTACACTACCCTGTTCGTTGCGCTAAATGACCGTGTGTAGTTAGCTCCATTTTTCCCGCGTTAAAAGAATAAGGTTTGAACGATACCTTGGATTGTAAACTTATACCATGTCTGCGGAAGGTCCACAGCAAGATTCGCTAGCACGGACCTGTGAAGTTGTTATATCATTGCTAGCGAGTCCCTTCTATTATGTGCTTCTAAGATATTCTATCGGAATCTGGGTAGCATAGCAAGTCATGCAGAGTGTTAACACTTGGAATGTCTAACATACGCCTGTGATGCGTATGTGTACTCTCTATGGTTGCCTATATATCTGTATAATAACCGATTGATTTTCGCGTTTTAATTCTACTAATATGATGAATTATTGCGAGTTTGTGAAGATGTTTACACGCCTAAACAACTGGATGGAATCGGATGAAATTCTTTATTCAGATAGAAGATTGACTTGATGATTACATCGGAAGATTTTTTATGACCAAAAAGGAGTGATTCCCTTAGGATAGCTATTTTAACGTTTGGTATTGTAATAAATTATGACTAAAATATTTAAGTTCCTGTGAGCCTAAACTACTTAACGGATTTGAATTCTTATTCTGTTAGTAGTAAAATAAGTAAATAAAGTAGGTTATTACCCATTTTCATGATACTACCTAACATCGAAAACTTGTTACTGTTGTGGTATATGTGACAAAACTAAATTGTCCGCGACATCGTCGTTCAGGATATAAATACGACATTCTATAGCGACTGCTGATCATGAAGTCTCGGGGTTCGATCCCCGGGACGGGCAGTGTTACCGAGCTTTTTCGTAAAAAAAAAAATTCTCTGTAGCAGCCCGGAATTTGGAAATGTGCCCGGTAGACGGCAATAGGCTCGCCCCCTATTACGTGGGACTTAACATAGCTGGCGAATCGTAGGTGTGTAATACCTCTGCCTAATAGAGGCCTGATGCTATATGCTAGAGTCTACTCGTGACCACGGCTGGTGCAACTCAGCTCGTCGAGTTTAGTCAAAATAATAGTTTTCATAAGTTTAATGCGCGTATAGATCCGTTAAATATGTTATAATGAATATAAAAACGCGAAAGTTTAAAAAGTACTATGCTATTTTCTATATCATATTAATTATCTCTATGCAAAATTAGCTATCCCATGGGAATCATTATTTTTTTTCAGGATATAAAGTAGCCTATGTCTTTTCCTGGGCTCTAAGCTATATTTATGTAAAATTTCATGATGATTGATTAGGCAGTTTTGGCGCAAAAGCGTAAAAATAAAAAATAAACAAACAAATTTAATTAAGCATTTACAATGTTAATGCAATGGGTGATCATTGCTTACGTCACTTACTTGCCTCGTATGACACCGGAAAGAATGGGGCGGTGACACTTGTATTCTTAATCCGACACCAAACAGACAAAGATTCGTGAAACCTTTCGTATTATGTACGTGTGTGCATTATTTTCTATATTTCATGTTTTTTTTAATGTTTTATCTTGGTATCTCGACTCACCTTAACCTACAAACTAAAGTCACCTTGATGGACATTGTGTGACAAAATACCAGTGAATCCTCGAAATGAAACTTAGCCCTATTTACTTCTTTTATGATGAATTAGATATCAGTATAATTCCCAAAAATAAATATACATATACTTAAGTACCTACTATATATTTTAATAAGATTTTTAATTACTAGACAACGTTATGACCTTTTTTCCAAGACTATATAACTAGAGCACTCGAACGAATGTTTCGAACGCCCTATCAAGTCTAATATAATGTTTAATGATAAATTATATATATACTGCCTTACTAATAAACGTTGTATAACCTCTGAATAGTTATTCAGTGTTTTGTCTTTGACACTTTGACGTTTAAAGAACGGAACAAGACACTGAATAACTATTCGGAGCTTATACAATGTTTATTAGTAAGGGGGTAAATGTTTATTGATTTATTGAATATATAAATATATTTGAATTAATTTAGATATTTTTGTATACTTTTTTAGCATTTGACATACTTAGCCATATAAACCAAGACAAAGTGTGAAAATGTGAAATCGACAATAACAGAAACAAAAAAAGCATCTGAACGGTATACGGGAGACGCAGGTTCAAATCCTGCTCGTGACTGTTATTTTCGGTGTTACATTTTCATACATTTTGTTGATTTATTTAAATTCATTTTTCAAGCGAGTATACTCCGCATAATAAACATGATATCAAGTAATTCTTAAACAACACGAACGTTGAATAATAATTTACATTATGAATGCAATATTGTTTTATTGTTTAACGCTGCTTAAAAGTTTTATGATAAGCCTTTGTTTCCTCTGGAGGCAATAAAAATATCAAAACATCGTGGAGTTTTCCATGTCAAGTGCTGTTTGTGGATACGAGCAGGTAAATAGCTCAAGTAAAACGAAAATACAGATGGTTTTTCTTAATACTAACTAGCCTTTGCCCACAGCTCCGCCGCAGCCGCTGGTTTTTAGCTCATATCTCAGGTTCCCGATACAGTAGCGAGATAAAATGTATAACAGTTTTTAAGTCTAATCAAGACCTACCAAATAAAAGAAGTTGCATCAAAATCCGTTCAGTAGTTTTTGCGTAATATGCGAACGAACAAACAAACAAACAGATAAACAAACTGACAAAAAACCTAAAAAAAAATGGTTTGTGTTCAGACAGCCTTCAGTATTTTTTTCTCAAATATTTTAAATGCACAGACACAGCTCTGTTACAGCTTTATAATAGTAAAGATGATAGACAAACGTTACTTATGAACTTGGCAATAACAGGAACATAACCATTCCTCTGCCTACTATAAGGTCAACTATTAAGTACAATGGAGCGACGGGGCCGCCAAAGACATATATATACTTACTTAAAAATCAAACAGTTATGGTTCATACGCAAAATATTTGCTATAGTTTCACGTACTTTTAAACTTAGACAGACTTTAGCTTGATTGTAAACTAGCTGTGCCCGCAACTTCGTCCACGTAATGCTTTGCAGTAATGCTTCTCTCTACACGATATAACGTGATTTGACGTGATCTTTAAATTGCCATAACTTTTTTATTTATGAACCGATTGACAACATTAAATGTTAAGTAAAGCTTACCACAATATAACAGTCAAAACTAAATCTAAATCGGATAAGCCGTTTCTGAGATTAGCGTGCACAAATGCACAGACAAACAGATAAATATTCTAACAATCATTGTATGGGGTGCTATTGCGTTGATAAATATCCCAAATCATATTTTTTCTCATACATCTTCCATGTACAGACAGCGATCCGTTACATTTTTATTATATGTATAGATGTAGTACCTAATACGAAGTCCAATCAATCTGGATTAATAATTAGATGTTTATCCATAGTAAAAATTTGTGTTTCAGTCGAATTGGCACCGTAGGTCAGAAGCACTCTTATATAAATTGACCAGTAGTACATATTTATGTACCTAAGCTTAAGAATGTAAAAATTTGTTATGAAATTTAGCGAAAATCATATGGGCGGCAAACAAGCATACTCTCACTACGGTAACTGGTTAATGTAGCCTTTTTTTTATTTTTGTTAAGGCGGGAAAAATATACCTAACCGCACACCCCGTCGTTCGGGGCAACGAACAGGGTAGTGGCCTTCACCCACTAAAGAAACCCGCCGTGTGCCGTTTCGCCGCCTTTATTGGCGGACCACCGGAACTATATTACATTCCTTCAGTGGTTGGTTAATGTAGCCTACAGATTAAATTATATTTAGTCCTAGTGATAAATTATGTATAAGTGCATTACGAGTATTAAGGCTATAGATATAATTAACCAAAAAAAGTAGCGGAGAACAATTTGATGTGTAGGTAGATTATAGATTAGAGGTAGACATTGCAATTTCGCTGTCCTTTCCGCATAGTGAAAGCATTAAATATATATTCAACAAAAGATAAAAAGCCTAAGAAAAAGCCGCCGGTCTTAAAAGCTCTTCAGAGGCTGTTCGATTCCGTCGTTCTCGGGGGCGACGTTCCAGAGTCGTGGACCAGAAGCGTGGTGGTGCTGTTCTTCAAGAAAGGTGACAGTACCTTCTTGAAGAACTATAGACCCATCTCGCTCTTGAGCCACGTCTATAAGTTGTTTTCGAGGGTCATTAAAAATCGACTCACGCGCAGGCTTGACGACTTCCAGCCTCCCGAACAAGCCAGTTTCCAAAAAGGCTATAGTACCAAAGACCACATCCACACGCTACGCCAGATTATACAGAAAACCGAGGAATACAATCGGCCTCTGTGTCTGGCGTTTGTGGACTATGAGAAAGCCTTCGATTCGATCGAAACTTGGGCGGTGCTGCAGTCTCTTCAGCGGTGCCAAATTGACAACCGGTACATCGAAGTGTTTAAGTGCTTGTATAGAAACGCCACCATATCTATCCGAGTTCCAGGACAAGAGCATGCAGAAAGGTGTTAGACAGGGAGACCTCCGTGTCCCCAAAAATCTTGTGCTTGTATAGAAACGCCACCATGTTCAGGACAGGAGTACGAAACCGATCCAACTGCAGAGAGGTGTTAGACAGGGAGACGTTATGTCCCTGAAACTCTTCACCGCTGCATTGGAAGATGTCTTCAAGCTCTTGGACTAGACCGGATTCGGCATCAACATCAAAGGCGAATACATGACTCACCTTCGATATGCCGACGACATCGTAGTCATGACAGAATCGCTGGAGGACCTTGGCACCATGCTCGATGATCTCAGCAGGGTTTCTCGACTGGTGGGTCTCAAAATGAACATGATCGAATCCGTAATACGAAGATCCGTAGGAGAACGAGAGTGACCGACATAGCCCTCCGGGTTGCCATGCTGAAGTGGCAATGGGCAGGCCACATCGCTCGACGAAACGATAACCGTTGGGGACGAAAGGTTCTAGAGTGGCGACCACGTATCGGACGGCGCAGCGTAGGACGGCCCCCCACCAGATGGACCGACGATCTGGTCAAAGCTGCGGGGAGCCGTTGGATGCGGTCGGCACAAGACCGCTCGTTGTGGCGTTCTCTTGGGGAGGCCTATGTCCAGCAGTGGACATTGAAAAGCTGATGGATGGAATGTATTAATAACGAATACCTACTAGTTCCATTGAGGCTCCAGCTGTGCAAAAACAAATATTATGATGTGACAGCAATATAAATTGTTTTAAAGGTTATTCACGCAAATCACCTAACACGCAAGCTTGATGACTTTCAGTCTTTCAAACAATCCGGTTTCCAAAATAGTTATACCCAAACCATAGACGTTGTCCAGGAATGTTGTGTTATGGATATGAAATTTCGGATCTGGATACGGATATAGGTATAATATTACAACGGTTCAGAATACAGTTCCGTATATGAAATTATTTCTGATTATCTGCTAGTTTCGGATAGTTTTGGATATTGCATGGATACAGATATTGCATTTTTAAAGAATTCTATGAGTAAAATACAAAATGTCTTAAATTTTAAATTATAATGTAGGTAATCACAAACTAGTTATGAGTAAGCAATAGAAATAATAAACAATGAAAAGAACGTGCGCGGATTGTGTGTCAGCTCAGCGAAGCAAAACCAAAAACCTGTCATAATAATTATGTATCATTTACTCTTGCCCCTATCCGAAATTAATCGAATATTTTATATCGGTTTCGTTTACGGATAATTATTTATTTCAAATGTCCGGTAGTTTTGGTTATGATTGCGGAGCTCCATAACGTCCTTGATGTGGTCTATATATGCTACACTAGATTATACAGAAGACCGAGGAGTATAATCGGCCTCTGTATTTAGCATTTGTGGACCTTTAGAAAGCCTTTGATTTGAGAGAAACTAGGGAGGTGCTGCAGTCCCTTCAACGGTGCCAAATTGTCTATCGGACATCGAAGTGTTTAAGTGCTTGTATAGAAACGCCACCATATCTATCCGAGTTCCAGGACAAGAGCATGCAGAAAGGTGTTAGACAGGGAGACCTCCGTGTCCCCAAAAATCTTCACCACTGCATTGGAAAACGTTTCCACGCTCAAGCAAGCAATAAATGAACGTACGAGATGGCAAAAGTGCATAAATAACAAGGTTATATACTTTGATTGATTAAATACATAACTTCATAGTTTATGGAAGGGGATCCATGGATCATGTGTTTTCTCTGTGCAACATTGTGGAGAAGCATCTGGCTGTAGGCCAGAGAGTATTCTGCAGTTTTGTGGATTTGGGTAAAGCATTTGACACGGTTGTACGAAAAGAACTTTGGGACATTTTGCCGGAGTATGGTACTAATTGTAGATTGCTACAAGCGGTGCAGTCCAACTACATGGACTTCGGAACTTGTGTGCGGCTGGATCATGGGATATCACCCTAGTTTGACGTCAATATCGGCGTTAAACAGGGCTGCGTTCTATCAGCCAGACTGTTTATCATATAGGTTGAATGAAATGAATGTGGGAGTTCAGATGGGCGACTCAGTGGTTAACTCTCTGCTATATGCAGACGATGCGGTTTTATTAGCGCAGTCCACGACTGGCCTGCAAACCCTAGTCGACGTAATGGCAGAAGATTGTAAGAAAAGAGGCCTACGTGTGAATGCGAGCAAAACCAAAATAATGGTTTTTGAACGAGAAGAAGCTAGAACAGATGTTAATGTAGCAATAGGAAATGGTGTGGTAGAACAAGTGGATGAATTTGTATATCTTGCATGTGGATTCAGTCTGGATGGAAGGCACACTACTGATGTAGAGAGAAGAGTGAATGCGGGAAATAGAGTGAACGGAGCATTGGGACAACTTCTCGGTAGTGATCACCTCAGCCAGAGGGCACGTGTCGCAATACATAACGCAGTGCTTGTCCCAACGTTATTATATGGAAGCGAGAGTTGGATATGCAAAAAGGAGCATGAGAGTAAAATCAATGCGGTCAAAATCTCTGTGGAGTGAGACTGACTGACCGCATTCGTAACGACGACGTAAGAGAGCGAGTAGGTATGAAAGAGAGTATTGGTGTAAAGATGCGAAAGGGAATGCTCCGATGGTTCGGACATGTGGAAAGAATGCCGGACGAGCGACTGGTTAAGAAGATATACAATGCGAAAGTGGAAGGATGTAGGTACAGGGGGAGACCGAGACTCACCTACCTAGACCAAATCGGTTATGTATTGAAGGAAGGTGGCGTCAAGACACTCCGAAACCGGCGAGCGTGTATGAAGAGAGTTATGAATGTTGAGGAAGCGAGAGATGTATGCAAGAATAGAGCCTCTTGGTACTCTGTTCTCTCTGCCTACCCCACAAGGGAAATTGCGTGATGATAAGTTAGTTTAGTTAGTTAGTTTTCATAGTTTATTTTAGTATCGTTTTCACATAAAACGCCAATATCAAGGATCTGTTAATACTTATGGTAAAATACCATATCTATCAATAGATGCTGGTGGTAGGGCTAGGTAACAAGTGGTAGAGCTCACTTGCTATCAGGCCAGAGCAGGTCGGTACCACCATCTTCTGTGTAACCGGCCATGAAGCACATCGGTGTCTTTTGGTTGTAGCAGGAGATAGCCATTAATTTATTAATTTCATATATGTGAAATGAAATGGTGAGCAGTTGCTTGACAATACTACCGGTAAAGTTGAGTTCATGAGCGACGGTTACCAGATGGGCCGTGGCTCGTCTGGCACCATAAGCAACAAAAAAATGCATAATGCAAATGCATGCAATGCATGGCCGTCTGGGGCCGGCTTTAGAATTGTCCGACCCCTCTCCACCCATGGGAGTCGTAAGAGCTGACTGAGGGAATACCGGGGGAGTAGGTAGCAGCACTCCTTCGAGTATTAACAACATCCACTGCGATCCCCAATCCGCCTGCCAAGCGTAGCGATTACGGCACTATCCTCCATTCATGGGGAGGCCTATGTCCAGCAGTGGACTTTAAAAGGCTGATGGATGGAAATGCATGACCTAGAATAAACTAAAGACAGCTCTCTTATTCTGAGGTAAACAAAATCTTTCCAGACTTGTTATTGTCGTAATCATCAAGAAAAACCCTGAAGACTAGTTTGTTAATTAACATAAAATACCAATTGGCACACTTAAATTCCACTCTGCCTCGTTGATTTAGCTTTATTACACCAAAAACACTAATTAGTTTCTTTGTTTTCAATAGCAACTTCAAGAGAGGAATATATTATAGGACTGCATAAACGGCGGAGTGGTTTAGATACCAGCCTCCCACCCTAGTGTAGTGGGTTCGATTCACACCGGACAACTCTTTGTGTGATCCACAAATGGTTGTTCTGAGTCTAGGTGTAATTTGTGTCCGTGAAATTGTATGTTTGTATAGTCCTCCGCGAATCCCGCGATACAAGGATTAGTCTTTAGTGCAGGGTGTTCTCATGCCGTGTGGGGCCGGTTTTGGAATTGTCCCACTCCTCTCTACCCACGTTGCGTTCTCTTGGGGAGGCCTATGTCCAGCAGTGGACGTTGATGAATGGACGGATGGTTCTCTTAACCTCCCGCGAAGGTGCGACGCTCCCTGTGCGGATGCGTCGCTCAGTAGAGGGTACCCGAAAGGGTAAGCCGCCGGCGGGCCACTGAAGTAATCCAACGCAGTAAAAAAAAGTGTGTTCTCTTAAGAAATTTTAAAATTAAAGAAAAAATATACCCCCTTATACATCTGCTTTATCACTTTCTGGTCGTATTGGATCATCATCTGATCGGATTACGAGAAGAGAGAAACTTACTTTACGCAAACAACCATTGTTCACAATGATTATGTTTTAGATAATTGGCTAGTTTATGTTAAAACTGGCTACGGTGATTTTGAATAGGAATCCATAAATGGTTGTTCTGGGTCTGGGTGTACATTGTGTCTATGTTTGAAATTTAATTTTATTTAATTAAATGTGTATTCAAATTTTTTTTTTTATTGGTGCGAACTGAGCAACATCCTCCTAATCGTCTCAGGAATATAGTTTTTAATAGTTTTAATATAATATTAGGTACATAAGTGATTACCTACTTGGGTTCCTTATTAAAATTAGCCTTATAATTTTTTTTCTTACAATATTTCACGCAAATACGTAGTTCCAAATTTACTTGTAGTAGGTTTGCCAAAACCAACGGCAACTAAGGGGGTATACTCTGCGTCGAACAACGCAAACAATAATGGTTGGTTGGCAATGAAATCTGTTTCCACTTTAGGGTCCAACTTTTTAACAGTTGCTGGTAAAGAAGTCTGTTCAACAGCAGGTGGAACAACTCCATGTTTGTTAAAGGTTGCTGTGGCTCGTTGCAAGTAGCTGGTCGGGTGTGCCGGTGGCGATGAAATGTACCTGTTACATAAATGTAGTTGAACATATACTCATCATACATGACGTTATACCTATTTAACCAGTATTCTCGTGACCGTGGTTGGCGGAACTCAGCCAACACGTTGAAGCTTGTCACTTATATTTTGATAAGTATGATGCGCATATACACCTGTTATGTGTTATAACGAATATAAAATGCGACAGCTAAAAAATGCTTTGCTTGTTTTAGAAGCCGAGAAACAGACATATGCATACAGCGATTTCCATGATATTATATTCATGAGATATTTGACATACTACACGGGAGCTGAAATTTCTGGATTACGAGAAAATATCAGTATAGACCTATGGAAAAAAAACAGTATCACGCCTGAATTCTCCGAAGGTGTAGACAGAGGTGTATTACACATCCACGATTAGCTAGCTATATTTAAGACCCACGTAATACGAGCCTATTGCCGTCTACCGAGCACATTTCCATACTCCGGACTCTTACTGAGAATTTTTATTTTTACGAAGAAGCTCAATAACATTTCCCGACCCGAGGATCGAACCCCAGACCGCGTTATCAGCAGTCGCTCACACTACCGCTGCACCACCGAGGCAGTTAGTAGTTAAGACCTATGCAGTGAGACAATAATGATAATGGGTACATCAAGAGTAATGATGACATTCCTAATCCCACTTTTGTAAATAACAAATGAATAAGTCTATAAAGCCCTGATTATTTTCAATTATTTAAGATCTAGGCAGTCTTTATATACCCCTATTATTATCATATTGTATAAATTTATTCAGATTAATAATAATTAAAAAAATATACAGAAAATAAA
Organism: Leucoma salicis; assembly: GCA_948253155.1. NCBI lineage: Eukaryota > Metazoa > Arthropoda > Insecta > Lepidoptera > Erebidae > Leucoma > Leucoma salicis. Next base: position 13,071,652 of record OX411828.1, on the reverse strand, counting down.
ATGTCGTCTCCCAAGAAATACACGTTGAGCTATGACATGATTGACCCATACAATCATATTATAATATAGGTTTTAGTATTTAGATTCAGGTAGTTCGTCGTAATTTAAAAATGTACTTTATAATGTTGTTTTTAGAAGGCTACCAAAAAAATCTAAAGGGTGTTATAACAGAACACAAATTGATTATTACTTACCTGGTTGCTCCTGGGTCTGTCCACAGATTCATTACTCCAAAGTCTTTAAGAATCTCTCGCATATCTATTTCACTCGTGATCTCAAAGCGAGGTATCGCTATATTTATGGGGACGTCGCTTTCTTTCACTGAACCAAATGCTTCAACAATAACATTAGCTTTTATATTTTTAAGAATGCTTGTAATATCTTTGATATCGAGGAGAATAGCAAATAGCATTCGGTATTGTACGCCGAACCCAACTGGAAGTTCCAAAATTCTTGCGTTCAAGCTTTCTATATAACCACTCTTCGCTCGTCGTTTTATTCTCATGAGATCTACTGTACCTATTTGTTCCCCTTCTTGGTTATAAAAAGGAGAACTCTCTATTATTGCATCACTGAATGCTGTATCCCAAAGTCCATTATAGACAACCGTATCTAAAACAACAGAATTTCCCCTGAAATCTAGTTTTGGGTTATTTACATTAAAAAGACTTGTGATGACATTTGCTGTGAACAGGGGGTTACTGTGCATTGGTACTGTTATTACATCCAGAAGATAATTTTTTGCCACAAGGTCCAACCATGCTGGATTTATAATTAGATTTTCATCAAGAAGTAAAGCCCGTGTTTCAATCAAACTGACTCCGTATACTGAAAGCACTTTTGAAGTCATTAGTCGGTAGTACTTCTGACGCGTGTACGCATCTTTGGGTAAGTTTAATAGCTTGAAAAGCTGCTGTTGAGTTTCTTCATTACTCCCTTCGGCAATCGCAGCCAACGCGATCCATGCTGAATGTGGCGAAAATACGAAATTTACGCTGCTGTGGTGCGCGATTGCTTTGTATAACGGAATGAAGAGGCTGGATGTTGAATTTCGATAATTTCGTTTAAAATCTTCTGTATCACCATCACTTAAAATATCCGGGGAAGCCTTTGCGTTACTAGTGGCATACACTGCTATACACAATGTTAAAATAGTTAATGATTTCATGGCACGTCTTGCTTATTTCCCCAATAAACTAGAACTATTATTAAACACCGCATAATTATACACAAATGCTTAGAATATTATTTTATACCAATCAAATTTTAATTATTTATGTCTTACTAGCAATATATTATATCACACGGATGTAATTAGACTCAGTTATGCCAAAATGTACCAACTCATAATTGTTCAAAAAATCGAGTTAGTGATACTAAATGTATAAACTAGTATTCAGCAAAAACTACCCATATAAAAAATTTACATAAAAAATTTACAAACATATATTATGTTTGAACCAATGCATATGTATGAACTTTGTATATACGAGTTTAAACGTCATTTCTTCGAAATTAATTTTTATGCAGTTACTATATTTTGGCATAAACTGACTAACTGTTTGTTTCTTTTGTTAACACAAAAGAAACAAACAGTCAAGGTTCTTCATTATTTAAATTTGTTCCTTTTAATTTATTCCTATTAACGTATAACTTTTGAAATAAAACTACGTTTACAGAATCTATTACGATACGATCATATCAGCCTTGGACGTCTATCATCTAAGTCCACCCGTGATCATGAGTGCTCTAAAGTATTCGAAACGTCGGGATAGTAGAAAATCAAGTAAACGCGATAGATTCCGTAAACGTAGTTTTATTTCAAAATGTGTAACATACGCGTAAATATCAGAAATTATTATAACGTACTATATCGGGAACCTGAGGGGAACCTGATATAACCGAAAAACTATCTTTTGGCTGCGGCGAAGCCGCTGGCAAAGGCTATTAACGGATAACTTTGAAGCTAAATTAAAAATAAAGTCGATTTAAAGGATAAACATAAAGAAAATTTTAGATGTTATGTCTTTCTGTATGCTCTATTGACTCTTAAATAGGCAGTAATCTAAGGAGCTCTTCGAGGTGTTACTGACATCGCCTTTTTACCACCGAATCTCGCGAAATTACAGTAGAGTTAAATGTATGCATTAATAAATATAATTTAACTCAGAAATATTTAAATAATTTCATCAAAGACGGTTGTTTTCAGCGCCATATTCTTCCACGTATACATTGACCCCGAATTGAACTCCTTGTTGCAATGTTTCCCTAGCGGTGCATGTCCTTCTTTAAAAGAGAATATCACTTTAATCCTGGTGCCTCATATGTTGCCAAAATCCATAGGAGCGACAGTTAAGACTGGCGTTAACATATTTTTATTGCATGACAAGCCACCGCCACCCGATATAAAGGGGTAACGTCGCTCATGGACTTATACTTATACTATACTAAGAGTTGTTAAAAGCCGCTCTGCTCATCTACTCGCGCTCTCTTCTCGCTCTTACGTCGTCGATACAAATGCGGTCAGTTAACCTAACTCCACAGATTTTCCGCAGAGATTGCATTTCGAACGTATTTATTTTACTCTCATGCTCTTTTTTGCATACCAAACTCTCGCTTCCACATAATAATGTTGGGACAAGCACTGCGTTCTGTATTGTGACACGTGCCTTCGCTGAGGTGGTGGCTGCTTAGAAGTTGTCCCCTTCTCTCTATCAGTGGTGTACTTTCCATCCCGGCTAAATCCAAATCCAAGATATATATATTCATCCACTTGTTGTACAACACCATTTTCTATTGTCACTACTATCTATTCCGGCTTCTCCTACTTCAAAGACCATTATCTTGGTTGTGCTAACATTCACATGTAGGCCCCTTTTCTTACATTCTTCTGTCATTACGTTGACTAGGATTTGTAGGTCAGTCGCTGACTATGCCTATACTATAACCACTAAGTCGCCCATCTGAACTCCCAAATTAATTTTATTCAACCTTTGGAGACATTTATTTACATAATTATATGATACACAGTCTAGGTGATAGAAAGCAGCCCTGTTTAAAACCGATATTTACATTAAACCAGGGCGACATTCCCTCATCCACCCTCACACAAACTCTGCAGTCCATGTAATTGGACTGCACCCTTGCAGCAGTCTACCCCTAATATCATACTCTGGAAAAATGCCTCAAAAAGTTTCTTTTGTACATGTCAAATGCTTTCTCCAAATCTATAAAACTGCAGAAAACATTTTAGCTTAGAACCAGACGCTTCTCCACAATGTTGCGCAGTGAAAACACTTGATATCATGCATCTCCTTCTACACCTGAAAACCCCTTGTGCCTCACATAGTAATCCACCAGACATTATCCTTATTCTCCTTTCAATAAATGTACAATACACTTTGGCTGCTAAACTGGTCAAGTTTATGGTTCTGTAGTTTGTTATAACGCGAACCCTTGATTTTTAAACAAGGGCTGCAAGCTGCTTGTACATCATAGTTCCAAACGGGTTAGCGTAGCACGAGAAGGTTAATCTTGCAGTAGGTAAATTTGACAAAAAACGGTGAAAATAATAAATAGTAATAATAATAAACCTTAATTTTGTCAAACATATTTTAATGTCAGCACAGTCGTGTTAAGTATCTGCATAGGATTGTAAATAGAATAAAGTATAATTTTTGAAATTATAAAATCCTACGTAAATATGTGGCCCCAAATTTATTTGTAGTGGGCCGGGTAAAACCAACAGCAACTAAGGGTGTATAATCTGCGTTTAATAACTTCAATAAAAACGGTTGATTTGCAATGAAATTCGTTTCCATTTCCGGGTTTAAATCTTTGAGATTTCCTGTTAATACAGTCTGATCAACAGAAGCTGGAACGATACCGAGTTTGTTGAAGGTTGCTGTAGCTCGTTGCACATAGCTGGTCGGATACGCCGGCGGAATTGAGATGTACCTGTTATGTTACACATATTATTAAAATTACCTGAGTAACAAATTATCACATCTTTTTGATGTTTTATTCATTATATAGTAATAGGATCTGTTATTTTAAATACTACTCAGTTACCTTAATTCAAATCGAACTCAACGATAACGTAAAAGACATTTTTCAAAAATAGCTATTTTCCCATTTAGAAATAGAAAGAAATAGATAGTAAATTAGGCAAGCTCTGTGAATTTCAAAGATAACATTTCAAAAATCCGTCAGACAGTTAGTGGTAGCACCTATGCCGTTCCACGCCTTGGTGCTAACGATAAATCCTAACAAATGGGACAGTCTGTTTTAAAAAGTTATAGTTACTTACTTGGTTGCTTCTGGATCCGTCCAAAGATTTGCAATTCCAAGATCTTTAATAATTTCTCTCATATCTATCTCACTTGTAATCTCAAAACGAGGTATCGCTATATCTATGGGGACATTGCTCTCTTTCACTGAACTCAGCATTTCAGAGAGAACATCGCTATTCAGATTGTTAATTAAATTCTCAATATTTTTTCTCTCTAGCAGAATAGTAAACATCATTTTATATTGACCTCCTAACCCAACTGGAAGTTCCAAAACTTTAGCGTTCAGACTTTTGATATATCCTATTTTCGCTCGACGTTTGATTCTCATGAGATCTACTGTTCCTATTTCCTCTCCTTCTTGATTATAAAATGGAGAATTCTCTATTACTGCATCATTAAATGCTATATCCCAAAGACCATTATAGTCCATCGTATCTAAAAGCACTGAATGTCCACGAAAATCTAATTTTGGATCATTTACCGTTATGAGATTCTTGAATGCGTTTGCTGTGAGCACAGGATTACTATGCATTGGTACTGTAATAACATCCAGAAGACAATTCTTTGCAACAAGGTCCAGCCAAGTTGAATTTATGTGTAGATTATTATCTAGAAGCAAAGACCGTGTTTCAACCAAACCAACTCCATATACGGCGAGCACTTTTGAAGTAATTAGCCTGTAGTATTTTTGGCGAACGTACGCGTCTTTAGGTAAGTTCAAGAGTTTGAAAAGTTGTTCTTGAGTTTCATTGTTGCTTCCTTCAGCAATAGCAGCCAGCATAATCCAAACTGAACGCGGCGAGTAGACGAAGTTCATTTTGCTGTGATATGCAACTGTTTTGTATAACGAAACAAAGAAAGCGTATGTTGAATTTTGAAAATTTCGTTTAAAATCTTCGATGTCACCATCTTCATAGGGTCTTGATGCAGCCTGTCCGTTGCAAGTTACATATACTACTATTAATATTGTTATAATAATTAATGCTCTCATGACACGTCTTATTAGTTTTCTGAATACACTAAAACTATTCCCCAGCAGTGAATTTTTTCATTGTAGTTATATTTTTAATACTGATATTAATTTTAAATACTAAGGCCACGCGGAACACAAGCGGAAGATAAGTTAAAACTCTTTGCGTTAATTTGCAATATGTGCTAATAGCCCAAGAATAAACCCACTTTAGGTAATATTTATGCTCATCTGTTTTTTATTCAGAATACAGATAATTACTATACTACTTACGCCGTGTGGGGCCCACTTTGGAATTGTACCACCCCCCTCCACCCATGGGAGTCGTAAGAGCCGACTGAGGGAATACGGGAGAGTGGGCAGCAGCACTCCTTCGAGTATTAACAAGATCCACTGCGATCGCCAACCCGCCTGCCAAGCGTGGCGATTACGGCACTATCCCCCATTCTTGGGGAGGCCTATGTCCAGCAGTGGACTTTAAAAGGCTGATGGATGGATGGATGGACTATATGAATGAATAATTATTATGAATTTTGAATAAGTTCTAGAATGCCTACTTCTATACTATTATAAAACTGTAATAGAGCTGTGTCTGTACACTCAAGATTTTTGAGAAAAAAATGGTTGTAATAGGCTATATAGGCGTGTCTAAACCTAAAACATTTTTTTTTAGAATTTTTGTCTGTTTGTTTGTTCATGCATCACGCAAAAACTACTGGACGGATTTTGTTGCAACTTTTTTTATTTGAAAGACCTTGATTAGACTTAAAAACTGGTATACATTTCATCCCGCTACTATATCGGGAACTTGAGATATGACCGAAAAACTAGCTTTTGGCTGCGGCGAAGCCAAAAGGCTAAGGACCCCTATTTTTTATTTGTTAATTATAAACTTTATTTTTTTTTTGCAAGATTTTTACTCTTACTTTGTCATGACTTAGAATAAAAAAAAAAATATTTTCTCGATTTTCCACCCCTCTACAATCAACCCCTATTTTTCTATCGCGATTTTAATTTTTTTTTATTTTTAATAATTTCCTTTAATTATGATTTTTTAAACACAAAGTGAAATTGATGAATTTTTTCTCAATTCAATTTGATCTTACGCTTTCACCGGTCGATAACTGATCAACTATCAATCGATCAGTTATCCCCGCTAGATGTCTACTGTTGTCACCTCTCATCCAGCAAACATAACGGAGTAAGGATGAGAACGAAGCCGGTCTCCTGTCTTACTCACTATACAGTTTTCAACCATTTTTTTTTGGTTTTATTTGGGTATCGATCGTAGCAGTGACTGTTACAATAACATTGCCCGACCCGGGGATCGAACCCGAGACCTCATGATTAGCAGTCGCATACACTACAGCTATACCACCGAGGCAGTTCAAAATAAATTAAAAATTAAATACAAAAATAATCATGGCCAAATAATATATTCGTCTCACAGCTTTCAAAATTAATTGATGTGCAACATGTCAGAAAATAACTGAGTTTTAACTAACAAACGTGGAACTTATCACTACTGTGATATCAAATTTGTAACTTAGAAGACTTCGGCCAAAATTAAATAGATTCTGCCCGAGACGGCATCTGCGAGATTTGGTGGACGAGCCACGGCCCACCTGATGGTTAATGGTAACTGTCGCTCATGGACTCAACTATACCGGGAGTATTATCAAGCCGCTGTTCACCATTTCATTTCACAGATATGAAATAAAAGAATAAACGGCTACCTTCTGCTACAACGAAAACACACTGATGTGCTTCATGGCCGGCCACACGGGAGGTGGTGGTACCAACCCGCTCGGGACCGATAGCAAGCGAGTACTCCTACTTGGTACCCAGCTCCACCACCAGTAATGCAATGGGGGATAATTGCCTACTTCCCTTAGTCGCCTTGTACGACACCCGCGAGAAAGGATGGGGTGGTGACACTTGTATTCTTAGTTCATCACCACAAGCATAACAATCAAACACACACATAAACAAACTCAATTTCGCATTTGTAATATTAGTAAGGATGCTACTCGTATAGTAGGTATAGGTTTATAGTAGGTTCTAGAAGCTATTTAGTTAAAAATAAGAAGATAGGTCCATTATTATTAAAATAAAAACAAATCCATACATATACTGTATATGTATATACACATAAAATAACACCGGAGATTTTTTATTTTATTTTATCTCTTTGTTTGTTTGTATAAGTTAACCAGATAAAAGAACGAATCTCACGAACGAAAGTCGAATCTGCACGAAACCGCTTGTTGCAGAGTTTTTTATAAAAGGTTGACTGTGAACGGATCGAACGAGCTCTAGAAAGACCGGTCATATTTGAGTAAAATCTCTTTTATTTTTTACAAAAAAAAACTCTAGATTACGATGCAAATGATACAAGATTCGCAATTAAGTTCGGACTGGTTTAGTGTGTAGTGTTGGTTTTTTTAATTACTCATTATTGACTTGGCACAGGCGATTTGTTTATAAAACTAGATTTGACCCGCGACTTCGACCGCGTGGACATAATTTCATAATTGGGTTAAAACGTCACAAAACGGCATTTTAACTATTCCTATTCAAAAATTGATATCCCACGGAATCCATTCATTTTCAGGGATAAAATGTAACGTATGTCTTTTTCTGAATTCCAACTTATATTATTCCAAATTCCATGATGATCGATTGAGAAGTTACGACCTAACAAACATACAAACGCACTCTTCTATTACAGTAAAGAACGATAGGAAGGATTAAAGTGTTTTTATTCATTACGATAAGTAGGTTGTGTGAACAATGTAACCATCAAATTAGTATATGTCTCGGCATCAAATAATGCAACTGTGAAAGGTCTGTTCGCTACAAATTCACTCCAGAATCGATCTTCTTCTTTGACGGGTTTTGAAGGGTACAGCACTGGTGGAGGGTTGACACCGTCAGTGTCAAGAGTAAACTTCGCTCGCTGGATGTAGCTGCTTGGTTGAGCTGGCGGGTCTGAAATATACCTGTTGAAGAACAGATTTATGAAAAAAAAAACAGATCTTTACCGCTGATATTAGCACTACTATTACGTAAAAGCCTCTTCCAATTGGAGGACAATCGGCCCATTAAAAAACAAACTAGATGAGTTTAATCACACAATTTCATTCATCAGAAAACTTAGCACCAAGTTAACAAAAATATTGAAGTATCTAGAACCTCTATCTTTACTCTAAGGGTCTAACCAAGCCAGCCTCTGAATTTAGAAATGAGACGCATATATGATTAAAATATGTTATTACTAAAAGTTTAAAGGAGGACCTTGGCACCATGCTCAATGATCTCAGCAGGGTTTTCCTACTAGTGGGTCTCAAAATGAACATGGACAAGACGAAAGTCATGTCTAATGTCCATGTCATTTCAGCACCGGTCCTAGTCGGGAGTGCGCTTCTCGAAGTTGTCAACCATTATGTCTACCTGGGACAAACAGTCCAGTTAGGTAGGCACAACTTCGAGAAAGAGGTCAATCGACGAATCCAACTCGGCTGGGCAGCTTTCGGGAAGCTAAGGAAGATCTTCTCGTCCAATATTCCGCAGTGTCTGAAAACGAAGGTCTACGACCAGTGTGTGTTACCAGTGATGATATACGGAACAGAGGCGTGGTCTCTGAATGTTGGCCTCGATTCAAAGCTCAATGTCGCTCAGCGGGCCATGGCGCGGGCTATGCTTGGTATTTCCCTACGTGACCGAATCCGTAATACGGAGATCCGTAGGAGGACGAGAGTGAGCGACATAGCCCGCTGGGTTGCCATGCTGAAGTGGCAATGGGCAGGCCACATCGCTCGACAAACCGACAACCGTTGGGGAAGAAAGGTTCTCGAGTGGCGACCACGTATCGGACGGCGCAGCGTAGGATGCCCCCTCACCAGGTGGACCGACGATCTGGTCAAAACCGCGGGGAGCCGTTGGATGCGGTCAGCACAGGACCGCTCCTTGTGGCGTTCTCTTGGGGAGGCCTATGTCCAGCAGTGGACGTTGAAAGGCAGTTAAAAAAAGAGAAAAGCTGCCTAATAGAGTTTATCTGCTTGTGACGTCTGCCAACCAGCATTGGGTCACATTTACGTAGGTACTCCTCGTACTAAGGGGAAAATTCGTGCTCAACTACGAGTATGTAATAAATTATTAAACAATACTATGTACCTATAAATTAAAAATTATTCCAAATTATTTATTGTGAATAAATCATTTATTAGCTTCCTGTCTAACAAAAATTAATACAAATAACAAAGCTACCAAAATTTCAGTCGTATTTTTTTCTAATAACTAGATTAACAAAAAGTGCGAAAATGTGATATCAAAAATAAAAGTCACGAGCAGGATTTGAACCTGTATCTCCTGTATTACCGTCCCAGATGCTTTGCCAATTCAGCCATCGCGACAATTGCTCGGTACTGCATAGATAAATCAACATAAAATATATAAAAATAACTAGCTGACCCGGCAAACGTTGTTTTGCTGTATAAATGTTTTCTAGAGAATTTTAAGGGAATTTCTAGCGTAGAAAAAATATAACTAACTTATTGTAAGTGTGTGAGGATGTGGTATATAAGTGAAAGAGGCATGGAGCGCTGTGAACGGTGACTGATTATAAAAATAACAATACTAATATCGCTATTAAAAAATAGGGGTTGACAGTAGGAGGGTGAAAATTTAGGGTTCTATGTATTTTTAATGCCTAATCATAAAAAAGCAAAATAAAAAAAACTGCGCAAAACATAAACTTAGGGGTATGAAAAATAGTTTACATCCTATCCTCAAACCTACTGAATATACACACAAAATTTCATAAGAATCCTTTCCATGCCGTTTCAGAGGAGAACGGCGACTAACACTGACACGAGAATTTTATATAAGTATTAGGCGGCCCCTAGACGATCAATATTACGAATTGTGCAATATTATTGACCATCTAAGGTTAATATTGAAGATTGCGCAATGATTGAATGAAAATTTGAGCGAGTTTAATTTTTATTGCACCATATTTTTCCATGGCATCGTGTAGGGTCAGTATTGAATATTTTTCAGTCTACTATTCTCCAATTGAACACGAAAACATTGCGCAGTTCGTATTATTGTGCAATATAATTGATCGTCTGAATTCAAATCGCCTTTTAATCTTATTGTACAATAAAATGTATTGTACAATGTTATTGTAGGTCTAGGGGCCGCCTTAGAAGAATAACATAATTATGTAAAGTAATCTTAATTACATGCATACGTACCTAGTTCCTGCTGGATCTTTCCACAAGCTCACAATCCCCATATCTTGCAGTATAGTCTTCATATCAATTTCAGAATTGATTATAACTCTCGGCACAGCCACCTCTATTGGCACATAGCTATCCCACAATGAAGATGTGATATCAATTACTGCTGAACTATTCAAATTTATTACACTTTCTGGAATGCTTGTTTGATTATCAAGGTTTAGACCAAACAACATTCTATATTCTTCATTAGGACCAACCGGTAACTCTATTACTTTGGTATACCCTGCCCCTTGTCCAATCCTAACCCTTCGCTTGATTCTCATAAGGTCTATACTACCAATCGGATATCCGGATTGACTGTAAAATGTTGAACGTTGCATTGTGGCATCAGGAAAGGCCGTGGTCCAAAGGCCATTGTAATCAATCAAATTAATCAGTACAGAATTTCCGCTCAAATCAAGCTCATGGTCTTGTATTGAGATGGACTGCTTAATGATATCTGATGCTAATTCTAGTTTCCGTTTGATTGGTGTAGAAATTACGTTTACAAGAGAATGTTGTCTGACGTCATTATACCAGGCGGAGTTCACTTGTAAACTTTCATCCATAAATATAGCTCTATTATGAACGAGGCTTATGTATTTATTTGAGGTAATCCTTGAGGTAACTATTCGGTAGTAGTTTTGGCGGCTGCAGGCGTTGTCTGGAAGATTCAGGACTCGAAAGATTTCTTTTTGGGTGTAACCTTCAGATCCTTCTGCGATTGCTGCTAGTGTGATCCAAGTCAGAAGTGGAGATAGTGTCATGAAGTAATTTGATCGATATGCGGTTGCTTTAAACAACTTCATAGCAAAATCGTCATAACCAATGCGGAAACCGTATACTAAATCCTGGTCTTCTATGCACTTATTTTGGTTCGAGTTAAAGTACTTTTCTTGAATAATTCTTGTATCATGTCCTTGGGAAGTACAGAAAGAAATCAACCATAAAACAAATAACGACCACATATTTATAAATATAAATTACAAACTGCAGACCTGTAGCTAATGCACTCTTTATATAGGATAAAATATAGTTTATATTTTGTACGTTTTGTGAGGCCATACCTATATTGATTCCAAAAATAGACGAGTCAATCGCATAATTCTAACTGCTTATATTTTTTATTCGACACGAAGTCGAATGCCAATGTAGCAAGTATATATAACTATAGATATGATTAAGTTTAGTGACCTTCACTAATGTTGTAAATGGGAATATGTGTTTGTTTGTTTCTTATGCTTTCACGCCTCAACTATTTATGAAATTAAATTTAGCATAATATAATTATGTAGTTTAACTCAGACATGATACACACAGTTTCTCACACTCAGACTGCCTCTGTGGTGCAGCGGTAGTGTGAGCGACTGCTGACCATGAGGTCTCGGTTTTAATCCCCGGGTCGGGCAGTGTTATTGAGCTTTTTCGCAAAAAGAATAATTCTCAGTAAGCTCTGAGTTTAGAAATGTACCCGGTAGACGGCAATAGGCTCGCCCCCTATTACGTGCGACTTTAAACATAGCTGGCGAACCGTGGGTGTGTAATACATCTCTGCCTTCCCCTTCGGGGAATACAGACGTAAAACCTGCAAAATTAATAGGCTCTGTGAGATAGAAATTTTTGCATAGAGATAATTTGTGCGCTATAAAGTGGCGTAAGTATTTATATTCCGAAGACCAGGAGGAAGAAGCCGCGGGAAAAGTCTTGTCAAAAATAAAAGCAAGGACTGCAAAAATAGTGGTATCAATTCGATCCAAGGTTGAGATCTCACAAAGCAGGTCTGATTTTACGAGATTATGCGTAGGTACTTATTTTTATTATTTTGTATTTTATTTGTTTAATCATTTGTTTGTATATTTATTCACAAATTAATTCTGTAAAAAAACATAGTGAGGAACCTTACACTTTTTATACTTCAAGGGTGGCAAACAAAGATACGGCCTACCTGATGGTAAGCGGTAACCACAGTCTATAGACGCTAGCAACACCAGAGAATCGAGAGAAAGAGTGGTCAGGAAGTATAATAAGAAGGGAATGAACAGGATAGGTTTATGTTTCTTACTCACCATTCGACACACAACCGGTCTTCTGTGAGAGGGTTGCTTCCCTGATTCAGCCAGCTCATTCATGCTGGAAGCAAGAAGCAAGGCTCAACCACTGATGAGGGCCTAAATCCCCACTCTGACAGAACAGTAGTGTGTTGAAAAAGGAAATACTTTCTTTGCTGTTACGGCACCCATGTACCTAATGGAATGGAGTGATCACTTTTTCTTAATGCATCCCTACAAAGTCACATAGAGGCGATTAGTTTTGCAAACAGGTAACGAAGGCAGATATTTGTTAAATTTATTAAAATAATATTTAAACCAACAACATTCAATGTCAACAGTCTATTTTTGCTAAAAAATAGGAATTGTTTTTAGACGAATTATGGTAATGGCATTGAATTCAAACTCAAATTCATTGGATTACCGAACGAATTTGTGTCTTGTTTGTTTTTCGATAAATAATACATTTATTATTTTTAGTCTTAGACAAAGGATATTATACATTTTGATCTATATTTTAGCACTTGGCGTGCTCAGCTACTCTTAAAGTACAAAGTATAATTTGTGAATAAGGAAAAAGAGTATTTTAGTACAGGCGGGAATTGAACCTGCGTCCCTTCCTATCCGGGGAAGTGCTCTAATCCACTGAGCTACAGTACTATCTTTTAGACATACCCAATCTCCTTATCACATTTGTCTTAACGACCTACGCCCTCTATCGGAACGCATTTACATGCATTAATCCAATATAGTAGTAAATATTCAGTATTCTTTTGTTTATTTAATAACAATTAAACCACATCGAATCAGACCGTGAAAAGTAATAAGGCTCTATTCCTAATCATAATAATTCGTAAACGAAAAAAAGACTCGATTAGTAAAGTATTTGGGTCGTTATCGTGTCAACATACATTACCTACAACTCACGGACGTCCAAGCCAGATTTTTTTCAAACAGTTTTTTATCTAGTTTAAATAACAAAAATGGCATCAAAAATATCATGAGTGTTAAAAATAGTGTTTGTTCTTTATATGTGTGTGTGTAGATATTATTTTACAAGTGCAATATATGATAAATAGTTTGAAAAATCAGTTGTTCCGTGTAAAGCGGGAGTAGAACCCACCTCAACGCGTCGCTTATAAGGTGTGCAAAAACAAAGCATAATACTACTTATTAGCCAACTGGATCGAGCAGTACGAACAAATATTAAAAAAATCTCGTATAGGTAGATCCAAAAACCTTCAACGTATAATTTTGTTAACGTACAAAATTATATATATTACCTACTGTTTTTATAATTATGCTGTAATAATATTTTTATTACTACGCTAGTAAAAAATATAACAGACCACGCACGCTGTTACCGCCTATTTCGAAGTTAAATATTTTATTCTTATGTTACAACGTAAAAAATATATAATTCGCTTGTTGATTTTCTTCCTTCATCCCGCCATTTGGGGCCGGCTTTAGAATTGTCCCACCCCTCTCCACCCACGGGAGTCGTAAGAGCCGACTGAGGGAGTAACGGGGGAGTGGGCAGCAGCACTCCCTCGAGTATTAACAACATCCACTGCGAACGCCAACCCACCTGCCAAGCGTGGCGATTACGGCACTATCCCCCATATAGCGAAACACATGTTGTGGCGTTCTCTTGGGGAGGCTTATGTCCAGCAGTGGACGTCGAAAGGATGGATGTTGATTTTCTTACAAGAGTAACGAAAACGACTAACACGTATATTAATCCAGTAGCTATGTAGTATAAATATCTACAATTTGAAGTTAATAAAGGAGTCCTGAATATTATAAAGCTGTAACAGAGCTGTCTGTAAATTTAAGATATTTGAGAACAAAATACTGTAAAGCCTATTACAGTATATACATATAGGCGCGTCTGAACACAAAACAATATTTTTTAGATTTTTTGTGTTTCTCTGTTTATCTGTTTGTTTGTTCGCGCATAACGCAGAAACTACTAAACGGATTTTGATGCAAAATTTATTTGATAACTCTTGATTAGACTGAAAAACTGGTATACATTAAATAAATAATTAAATATTCCTGAACATTTCACACAACGTCCTCTGGTCCCAAACTAAGCTTAACGCTTGTACTATGGGTACCAGATTACGGATATAATACATATACTACTTATTTTTGTAAATACATACATATAATAGATAGAAGGGTGTTTTCTAGGGTCTTTTTAGACGCAGTACAAATATCTGTGTTCATCACACAAATAATTGTCCTGAGTGGGAATCGAACCCACGACCTCGTAGACGGAAGTCGGTTACACTACCGACTACGCCACGAGGCCCGTCATTCTAATCCGCTACTCTATCGGGAACCTGAGATATAACCTTAAAACTATGTAGCTTTTTTTATATTTTTTGCTGCGGGCAAAGGCTAGTCTATCCCTATATTAAAATGTTGTGTCAACAGATTCGTGCATTTGTTAAGTCCTCCGCAGTTATCAAGATAATTATCTCAAGAGAACCTTCAAAAAGTACATTAGTATGAAAGTATGCGACAGTTGATGACAAGTTGTAAACAACTCGAGTTTTGTTTCACTTGAAGTTGTTTCAATGGCCTACCCTTAAGAGTTTCAGATTTAAAGTTGGTTTGTGTTAATCTTGTTTTGTTAATTTGATGTAATATAAGAACGTTTCTGTTTTATTTAATGTTGGTTTATTTGACGCTGATTTGAGCCAAAAAATTATTATTAAACACAAAGTGAAATCGAAAATAACAGTCACGAGCAGGATTTGAACCTGCATCCCCTGGATACCGTCCAGATGCTTTGCCAATTCAGCAATCGTGACAATTGTTCCTGACCGCTAATTTCGATAACACATTCATACTTTCTTTGGGTGACGCCTGCGCCATCTGTCGGAAGTATTTTCATACATTATACCGACCAGGAATATATATAAAAATATCTAAAAAATAATTAGGCAATTTCTTAGGATGTTTCCGTTATTGCAACAATGCTGTGTAACAGTAACTGCAAATATAATATATTTAAACAAGAAAAAAATGTACCACCCCGTCGTTTGGGGCAACGAACAGGGTAGTGTGGGACCCTCACCCACTAAATAAACCCGCCGTGTGCCGTCTCTCTGCCTCTATTGGGAGACCACTGGAACTGCGTGAAATTACTTCAGTGGTCTGCCGGCTAAAGGCAAACACCCTACACTAAGGAATAATCCTTGTATCAGTAATAATGTATAAACAAAAAATCTCTAGAAAAAATATCTAGAGCTCGCAGTGTCCCCACGGCACAGTAAATATATTTTTACTGTGCCCCCGGTCATTTTATTGAATGATATCAAGTAAAAACTGCCTCTGTGGTGCAGCAGCAGTGTGAGCGACTGCTGATTATAGGTTCGATCTCCGGGTCGAGAAGTATTATTGAGCTTTTTCATAAAAAAAAAATCTCAGTAGCAGCCCGGAGTTTGCAAATGTGCCCAGTAGACGCCAAAAGGCTCGCCCTGTATTACGTGGGACTCAAACATAGCTGATGAACCGTGAGTGTGTCATACACCTCAGCCTACCCCTTCGGCGAATACAGACGTGATGCTATTTTTTTATATCAAGTAATATAGTCACTATGCATGTGAGAACGGGAGAGACATTATTTATACTTTCATTTTGAACACCCTGCACTAAGGAATAACCCTTGTATCACGGGGGACTTTACAAACATACAATTTCGCGGACACAAAGTACACCCAGACTCAGAACAACCATTTGTGGATGACACAAAGAGTTGTCCTGTGTGGGAGTCGAATCCACAACACTTCAGGCGGGAGGCCGGTATCTAAACCACTCTGCCATCTGTGCAGTTTATATTAATTGAAGTTGGCGTATAATAGGTAAATAAATTATTTTTAAATAAAAAAAACCGCCTTCAAAAAACTCCTAGGAACTAAAAAGCAAAAAATAATTGGTATTTACATACGATTCCCGTGCTAGACACCTACTGATGTGTTTGAGTAGGTGGTCTTAGGAGGTGGCGAGGTGTCTTTAGGAGGCGGTTTCTTTTTAATTATAAATAATTTATTTAATGCTTTTTGTGTTTTTTTATAAAATAGGTGCGTAGGTAGGGAGTAGGTGGTACATGATGGGGAGGCCTTCCTTGGGGTGTATCTCGTGTGAGAAAGCGTCGAACACAGAAGTGTGAAAATGACAAAGATGAGCGCCTAAAGCGCAGTAGAGAAAGAAATAGAGCACAGCGAGTCTTCCGAAGACAGTGAAGGAAGTTTGGCGTACCCATATTACTATATATGGGTATGCCAAACTAAACGGACTGCTCCAATATAACCAGATATATTTCGAAGTAAACGAAAAAAAATATAATATACAATTTTTTAGACTATTGTTGATTTTTTAAAAACCGATTGACCGATTTTTATACAATTTTAATGGGCCCACTTCTGAAGGCGGAATAATTGCGTAACAAACATACAGCAAAAAATACAGCCAAATCGAGAACCTCCTCCAAAATTATAATTTTCTATTACGACATCTAAAGGTAAAAAAGATGGCGTATTAATTGGGTTCTTTGATATAACGATACCAGCACTATAACAGTAATTTCCGAAGTAATTAGTTCGGCAGTATATGACAACTCAAAGCCGATACCAAACGCCATATTCCAGACTCAACGACAGACTGTGAGGTACAACTGTTAGCGATTTAACGAGTAGTACGATTACAATACCTTACGATTAAGCGATAATGAATTACTAAATATGTACGAAAAATACCACATTATTTTTACAAGTTTTATATTAACTTGCAATATTCGTATAACTTACATACGTTTCAAAACTTGAAACCATTTTTCAGAAAATTCCGCTGTAGACTCCTCTACAATTTTGCAACATAAATAAGACGGCGAATTTTAAAATGGTATCCATACAATGCGTCGTATGGGGCCTTAGAATTGTCCCACCCCTCTCTACCCACGGGAGTCGTAAGAGCCGACTGAGGGAATACCGGGGGAGTGAGCAGTAGCACTCCCTCGAGTATTAACAATATCCACTGCGATCGCCAACCCGCCTGCCAAGTGTGGCGATTACGGCATTATCCCCCATGACAGGACCGCTCGTTGTGGCGATCTCTTGGGGAGGCCTATGTCCAGCAGTGGACGTTAAAAGGCGGATGGATGGATGGATGGATGGATCCATACAAATTGATACTACTGATATTGGACATGTATGTTCATGGTTCAATTGTAGAATGACTATATTTTTTGTAATAAAACCTTGTCTTTAAAAATATTTTCTCTTTTATTTTAAATTATGTAGGCGATTATAGCTACCTTATGGCGCGATGGCCACTGTCAAATTGTAGGTACCTAATTGCTTTGTTTTCTTGAGAATTGTTTGCTATTTTCTGAGTTTAATCCGGTTAATCAGCGATATTGTTAAAATGTATAGTACCTGGAAGATCAAAGAATCTAAAGACGCTATGCTGTGTAGCCACTACATTTTTGTGACTTTTCCCACTTGTTTAATGTTGGGTCTTAGGGAAATAAATGCATAAAGGGATTATTACATTTTGGTACAGCACACAGAGACATATATTATTACGTGAAAATTAAAATTTGCCAAATTATAAGTTACAAATTGTTTGGAAAATTACAGTTTTCAATGGCCACGTCGATAATACGCCATCTACCGTGAAGTAATGGTAGTATACTTACAACCCCGTTGCATCGCAATACCGTCAATATTTCGCTGCAGGATAAACACAGTGTGATGCCGTTTCTATGCTCTGTCTTCACAAAGTTGTCATGTCCTTGTGACTAGACAGTAAAGGCTTGCTTCCACTACAGATAGAATTACTTTGTTGAAACAGAATTCAGTAAATGACCTTCTCGCTTGTTTCAAACAATGGGACCACCGCCTATCTCATTATTTACTCAGAAATAAGGCGCTATATAAACGTCTTTTCTAGACAGGTCTCGTTTTTCTTTCATTAATATTAAGTACAGTAATTTCGTGGCTAGCAGTTGTACGGAAAGTAATTAACCGAAACATGCGGTGTTAATTTTTTTCATTGAAAGAAACGACGACCTGTGGTAGAAAAGTTCTGGGGTACCAACACAAACATGCTGAGCACAAACCTAGTCTCTGGTGGTCCAATAGTGAGACCTTAGGCAACCGTTAGGTACAACACATTGTTTTGGAGGGCAAGTTTTTTTGGGGATGTCTATATTGCATCGAAGTCCCAGTATTGGACTTTAAGATGAATTAGTGTGCATTTATTGGACTTGTTTACAAATTGTCACAGCTCGGTGAAGGAAAACATTGTGAGGAAACCTGTATGCCTAAGAGATTTTCTCGACTGTTTGTGAAGTTTGCCAACCCGCAAGCCAGCGTGGTATACCATAGGCTAATCTCTCTCACCATTAGAGATGTGCGCCCAATAGTAGGACAGAAAAAAGGTTGATAAAAAACAGGATGGATTTCAACTTTCACGTAATTATCCTAATAATAATGATCTCCAGACTGTAGGTAATTTTGGCCATGACGACCAGCATAACAGACACTAACTAGTCATATACTTACGCCCCCTGCGTATTCTGTGGGCCTAGCCAAGTTGCATTCTATGATCGCTAACGCTAATAGAAAACTATTTAAATGTATGGGAATTTGACATCTTTAACCTTAGATAAATATATATCTAAGTCTTTAACAATATATATAACGCTAAGTCACGTGACTTAACGTTAGAGATGTCAAATTTCCATACATTTTCTATTAGCGTTAGCGATCATAGAATGCAACTTGGCTAGACCCACTGGTTAGAATGTATCTGACTAAGGGCCGGTTGTTTCAAACGATTGATTATCGTAGCATACGTACGTCAAAAAATAACGATTACGAACGATATTTAACGTATGTTAAATACAAAGCGTTGTTTCATTGCCTAAAAAACCAGTCGTCAAAGTTATTAGGGATGCCAGCACATAGCAACGTATTTTCGTAATAAAAATAGATGGGAGAATTTTCTAGTATGCCAACATTTGCCCGTATACGTCAGTTTATCTTTTTTTTATCATAGACCGAGGATGTTATAGTCTATGGTTTTTTGGTTTTTGCCATGGAAGTAATATGTATGTATGTAATGTCACTTGATGAATAATATGACCCACCTGTTGATTTCTGCAAACCTGATACATGCCCAACACATCTCATAAGCGATCCTGAACCATAACAATGTAGAGTAGCAAGTACCTGATCTTTAGGTAGGCTAGGTTTTACTGTCAAGTTTCTGAAATATTGTGGACAAATAAATTTTAAATCAAAGTATTCTTATGAGAAATTCTACTTTTCTGTAACAAATTTTATATCGTCTTCGATACGACGTGTCAACAATAGCGCTATTTCCTTTATTAGGTACACAATAGTCTCACGATACCTTGCAATAAATGAATTCCAACATATGAATTCCTGCTCATCCCAAAAATTTAGGTTGTTAACAGGTGTTTTAAAGACATTTTTCTTCCTTTCTACATTGTTTGTTTTATCGCCAGATGAACAACTATCATAGAATAAAGACGAATACAAAAGAATCTCCATAATGTTGTAGGTACCTACTGTTTGTTAGACGCATCCATATAGTACCTATATGCTGACAGTATATACTATATCTATGGCTAGACGCACCGAAAGTGACTTTAACCAGTGGGCGGGACATCTGTTACCGTAATCGTTATTATTTAACGTACATTAAGGACCCAATTTCGTGAAAAAACGCTTTTTTTGGTTTGACGATGGTTAACTCCATTTTTGACGTTACGTGTGCGTCAAGTATAGCTGAAACAACCGGCCCTCAATCGTATCGACATCGCATCGTGTCATTGTTTGGTTGAGAGATCACCGTGATTGGCCGAGGAATTATTGCTACATCACGCGTCGATTTCTGTACCAATCATATGGGAAACGATACGATGTCGATATGATTTACTAAGTCACAGAGAGAGATCTGACGCACAGGAATATCTTTACGTGCTTTCCAAAGCACAGGGGTGAAACACCGCCAGCTTCATAATACCGAGCTGCTATTGAGAAATTCTTATAAATCTCAGTAAATTTTCTGGGCTGATTCGGGATCGGACCAGACCAGGTTTGGCTAGGGGGGTTGAAATACCACTGGAGGAATGTAACATAGTTCCAGTGGTCACCAGTACAGGCGGAGAGACAGCACATAGTGGGTTTATTTAGTGGGTGAAAGCCCCACACTACCCTGTTCGTCGCCCCGAACGACGGGGTGTGCGGTTAGGTAAACTTTTTCCCGTCTTATCAATAAAAAAAGGGGGGCTGAACTGACTGACTGAAACATCATTAGATCTAGCGTGCCCATAAATTTTCCTATCGGTTCTGCATCCATCAGACCCTACTGCCACCTACATTACAACCACAAAGTACATTTCCTCCGTGCTCGAATTGAACATTTCCTCATGGAAAGCCAAATAACTATTTGTATTACTCTACATACTAACGCGGGGGCCTCAAGGTTAGTTTTTTAAATATATGCAACTAAATTCACACAAGTCATTTATCGTCTGATGAATTATAATTAATAAGTTAATTAAACACAATTAATGTAATAATACTTCTGCTAATTTTATATTTGGTATTGTTATTTCGAGCGTTTTAATCTTAATTAAGTACAGTTAATCGTTTTTGTGTTGATAAAGGTCTTTTGAGCATTTTGCGATATCAACCTCAAGGGGTAATTATATTCGGGTCGTAAAGACAAATGTGATGCGGCTTAGCGGTCTAGAGCGCTTCCCCGGATTGGAAGGGACGCAGGTGCGAATCCCGCTCACAGTAAAATTCCCTTTTTCTACATTTACAAATATAAATACTTTGGAAAATCCAAAGCTGCACGCCTCATAATCTTCATTTTTCACAATAAAATTGATTATTTGATGAGTAACTAATAATGTATTGGTCTTACTAAGTAGTTTTCAATAAATCACATAGATAGCGCTAATTTCAAAAAATGCTAATGTGTTTCTTATGTATTTAGATATTTTTATATATACTTTTAGCATTTTACATGCTTAGCAATATACATTAAACACAAAGTGAAAAATGTGAGATCGAAAATAACAGTCACGAGCAGGATTTGAACCTGCATCTCCTGGATACCGTCCAGATGCTTTGCCAATTCAGCCATCGTGAAAATTGCTCCTGACTGCTAATTTCGATAATACATTCATACTTAACGTCTTTGGGTGACGCCTGCGCCATCTGTCGGAAGTATTTTCATACATTATACCGACCAGGTAAACTTAATTTTACAATTAAGATTTTACCTAATAATGACGCAAACCCTATAAATATTTAGATTTTATATATATTTTTAGCATTTTACATGCTTAGCACAATACACTAACCACAAAGTGAAAAATGTGAAATCAAAAATAACAGTCACGAGCAGGATTTTCACTTTGTGTTTAATGTTTCTCATGTCTTATACGCCATCTAGCGCTAATTTTAAGAAGTACTAATATATTGGTCTATAGAAGTAGTTCTCACGAAATAAGGTATAGCGCTGGTTTTAGTGTACCACTGTGCCATCGAGTCGAGCGTAAATATTCACTATTTTTTGTTTATTTAAATAACAATTTAAACCACATCGAATCAGACCGTGAAAAGTAATAGCGCTCTATTCTTAATTATACTCAAGTTAAAAAGAAAAAAAAGACTCGATTAGTAAAGTATTTCGGTTGTTATTTACAAGTGCAATATATGATAAATAGAGACATTTTAAGTTTGAAAACGTGAGTAGTACCCACCTCAACGCTTCGCTTATGAGGCGTGCAATAATTTATTCTGTAATTATATTTTCAACCCCTTCACTGTCCCATTATTAGGTGTCTAAGTGAGGGTAAAGTAGACCGATCCACCAAGCTCGTCCAGTGCGGAGTGGCACTTCATAAAAAAAATTCATAGCGTTATTGAGCTATTTCGTAAAAAGAAAAAATCTCAGTAGCAGCCCGGAATTTGGAAATGTGCCCGGTAGATAGCAAAAGTTCGCCCCCTATTAGGTGGGACTTAAACATAGCTGGAGAACCGTGGGCGTGTAATACAACTCTGCGTACCCCTTCAGGGAATACAGGCGTCATGCTATGTTATATAAAAGAAAAACAATATTTTTTATAATTATATTTATAACTTAAGCCTATTATCACAAATTAAAACACTTTAATTACATCATTAATAAATTAATATATATAACATCTGAGAAAAAAATATAACTTTACTACAATGCTATTAAATAAAATTATTTAATAGATATTATTTAATACTATTATATAAATAAACGTATAAAATTAAGTACGCTTGCCATGGTCAAATAAAAAATGATGACAAAAACCCCTCCCTATGCTAACCTTATTATTATTTCTATCCACCTCCTATCCCTTTGGAGATGTCGACGTGTGAATGATGCCTCTAGTGTTGCTAGTGTCTATAGGGTACGGTAACCGCTTACTGTCAGGTGGTATGCTTGTTATCCACGTAGTATAAAAATAATAGAACACATAACTGAGCCCCATTGTGGAATTTAGATATTTTATTCCTTTGTGCCATATAAATATCGTCTCTTGCCGTGTGGGGCCAGCTTTAGAATTGTCCCACCCCTCTCCACCCATGGGAGTCGTCAGAGCCAACTGAGGGAATACAGAGGGTGTGGGCAGCAGCACTCCTTCGAGTATTAACAACATCTACTGCGATCGCCAACCCGCCTGCCAAGTGTGGCAATTACGGCACTATCCCCCATTCTTGAGGAGGCCTATGTCCAACAGAGGACGATAAAAGGCTGATGGATGGATGGATGAAATATCTTGATATTTTTAAGTATTTGACAAGCTTAGCTATATAAATGAACACGAAGTGCGAAAATGTGAAATCGAATAAAACAGTCACGAGCAGGATTTGAGCCTGCATCTCCTGAAATACACACAATGATAACGGCTTCTGTCGTGTTTAACAAAGAATTAATAAAGTGCTTAACATCGGAAACGGCACAGCAAATACTTCTTAAACACTGCAGATTTTATTATAAAAAAAAATATTAAATTAAAAAAGCAAGTCGGAGGCATGTTAAATTTAAAAATAATTACCTTTTTTCGAAGACCTATTCAAGGATACCCCACTTGACATAATTCGTCGACTTTAATTTTTTTTTGACAATATGGCGTCTGGTTGTCGCCATGTTGAATTATTATTTTACTGACATGACTAGTTGCCATGATTTTAAATACACGAGTCTTAAGTGATACTTACAATATTGAGGCAAATAGATTGACGTAAGAATCATTAAAATCGGCACACGCGCTTGATCATATAGCGCCAAAGAAGAGCAAACATGCGCAATATAGACTGACAAACAGATAACACTAGCGCGTCGCACAGTCGTGTAAATAGGCAACCAATGTAAATTAATCTGTATCATAGGGCGCTCATAAACATGTACTTAACGGACACTAAGCACACCCAGACTCGCGCAAATATTTGCCCTGAGGGCGAATGGAACACTGTACAAGGACGGTCGTTAACTCCGCTGCGCTATATACAGAAAAAATACCAAACTCCCTGAAACCCTGAACAAGTTGACTGAGTAACTTGCCTCAAATAAAAATAAATGTGCCGTCACGGGACGTCTCGCAGATGTGAAACCATCGAAATTATTGTGTAGAAATAATTAGTAGAAATAAAATGATCATAACTTTTTGAATGTGTGCTTGTATGATATTATGACATATTGTGTTTAATAACGGAAATGGACATAAAGGCAA
This sequence comes from Leucoma salicis, assembly GCA_948253155.1. Lineage (NCBI taxonomy): Eukaryota > Metazoa > Arthropoda > Insecta > Lepidoptera > Erebidae > Leucoma > Leucoma salicis. Next base: position 13,047,233 of record OX411828.1, on the reverse strand, counting down.
TGAACTTACAAGTGTAAATGTATCCTACCTGCTCGTATTACTATTATATATATTAAGTGAGAATATTATTTGAGTCTTATATAATTCTTGGTAAGCGCCCTCTCGTTATCCATAGACGAATAAATACTGTTTGGTATATTGATTGAAATTATACTTCCTAGTTAGAAGCTTTTGTCAACAGATGGCGTTGAATAAATTGACGGCAACACCCGGATTTACTCTCCATCTGCATTTTCACATCAAAAAAACACCTAAATATATTTTTCATGTCCCAGTTACACAGAAACATCTTTAAATAGGAACAAACCACGAAATATGTCGTGGCCCACTTTAACAAAAGCGTTTGAAATATACTCGTACTTCTTATTGACATAACCTGGCCGCATAAGTTTTCCTAAGAATCTGGTTGCAATACACATTACAAATAGGTCAGCTTGTTTTCATTTCAGTACGAATTCATGTAATTTTGATGACTGACTAAAAATATAGCTAACTAGACTTTTTAGGTTATATCTCAGACTCCCATTATAGGAGCGGGATAATACGTTTTTAATCAAACAAAAACATTTCATCAAAAACCGTTCAGTTGTTTTTCTCTCAAATATCTTAAATGCACAAACACAGCTCTGTTACAGCTTTATAATAGTTAGGATTAATAAAGGAAATATACTCTTATAAAACACCATGATATCATTGAAAATCAGTTTAAAACAAATTGCACTAAAGAAAAAAATACTTCTCAATTAACCTGACATATTTGGTATCCCCTAATATTTCCTACCTAGACAGATAACTACAACGGGTATAGAGTGTACAGGACCACATCTGAAACAAAAATATTGCTATTATTACAAAAGGTGGCAGACGGCAAACGATGCCAAGTGGCAGCCATTATGGACACTTTCCTAACATATTCTAACACACCAAAAATAGGCTTCTGAATCAAAACATAGAGATGTTTCACAGGAACCCATTTGTTTGTAAATATTTTTTTATACTACACTAGCCTTTGCCCGTGGCTCCGCCGTAGCTAAAGCTGGTTTTTAGATTATATCTCAATTTCCCGATATAGTAGCGAGAAAAAATATATACCAGATTTTAAGTCTAATCAAGAGCTATCAAAGAAAGGTTGCATCAAAATCCGTGCATTAGTTTTTGCGTGATGCGGAAACGAACAAACAGACAAAAAATTAAAGTATTTTTTTCTCAAAAAAACTTAAATGTACAGACACAGCTCTGTTACAGCTTTATAATAGTTAGGATGAGTGGCAAACAAGCATACGGTCCACCTGATAGTAAGCGGTTACCGTAGCCTATAGACGCTAGTAACATCAACACCAGAGGCATCACTCGCGCGGCGCCATCTCCAAGGAAAGGGATATAGTAGATGGATAGGAAGGATAATAAGGTGAGGATAGAAAGAGGGTTTGAGCATTCACGGTCTCTTGTCATCATCTTGAAGGGTTGGGTACCGAGTGGAAGTATGCACGAAATAGTGTCACGTTCCGAAAAATGTATGGCGACCGATGCATTGTTTGTGAAACTCTCAGAAAACATATATGACGTTATCACGTAAAATTATCGTACGTAAACCGACTTTACAGATAACCATATAGTTTTTTTTTTTAAAGAGACAGCGCCCTGCACTGAGGAATGACCCTTGTATCACGGGGGACTTTACTGACATACAACGAATAGAAAGTTTATCCAGACTCAGAACTACCATTTGTTGAACACACAAATAATTGTCCGTTGTTGTGCGTGGGAATCAAACTCAAAACTCTCGGCCGGAAGGTGTAATCCACTCCGCCATCTGTGCAATTTTAGCAGTTTAGCAGATATATTAAACGATAGAAAATGTATACACAAAAGCTCATATTCGTGATATAACAAAGCGTGGTCATATAAATATTATACCTTTCAATACATACCGTAGCCGGGAACAGTAACAGTGATGGAGTCTTGTAACGTAACATTCCTTATGTACTCTCCTGAGAACACGTTCTGAAATGCAATTTAAAACTCATCACTAAGAGCTTTTATTTACTCATGACTGTGAGCTATTATTAAGATCTCATCACTAAGAGCATTATTTAGCTCATCACTAAAACTATTATCTAGCTCATCACTAACAGCAATTATTTAGCCCATCACTAAGAGCTATTATTTAGCTCATCACTAAGAGCGATTATTTAGATCTCATCACTAAGAGCATGATTTAACTCATCACTAAAACTATTATCTAGCTCATCACTAACAGCAATTATTTAGCTCATCACTAAGAGCTATTATTTAGCTCATCACTAAAAGCTATTATTTAGATCTCATCACTAAGAGCATTATTTAGCTCATCACTGAAACTATTATCTAGCTCATCACTAACATCAATTATTTAGCTCATCACTAAGAGCTATTATTTAGCTCATCACTAAGAGCTATTATTTAGATCTCATCACTAAGAGCATTATTTAGCTCATCACTAAAACTATTATCTAGCTCATCACTAACAGCAATTATTTAGCTCATCACTAAGAGCTATTATTTAGCTCATCACTAAGAGCTATTATTAAATTGAGCCAAAAGTCTATAATAAGCATAAGCATCACAGAGAGAACATTAAATTTTAATTAGCAGAGCCTTTAGAAGAGCAAGAAAACTTAAGACTGACGTCTCTCTTAAAAACCAGATGTTGAACCAGCACACAGCTGATCTGAGAAGTGTTTTATGTGTGCCTCTCCTTCCTTCCCATGTCTTAGAAAGCATGTAAAATCGTTAGTATTACGCCTGATCTCTCTGTGGTCTTGTCGGAATTCCATCCCATCAGACTATGAGAGTGAGGGGACATAGAGTGCACTTGTGTTAGCGCACACACCCGTGCACTATAATATCTCCTGCGTACATGGTTAGTGTCTATTCACACTGGTCACCGTAATCTTGAGATCATTATTATTAACTCATTTCTCTAAATTTCTGTTAAAAGAACATTTCTGTTGAAACAAGAAAAATAAGTAAAGATTCAACGATTCGCGAGTTGCACAAATAACTGTCCTGGGGGGTTAGACGGAATCTCATATCTCACAATCGTCATCGTATCGGCGCGCTTGTGATTGGTAGAAAAACTGACGCGTGATGTCGCAATAATCCATTGGTCAATCACGGTGATCTCTCAACCAATCACAGTTATCACGATACGATCGACATGTGAGATATGAGATTTCGTCTAACCCCCCTGGACCCGTAGAACGTAACTCGGTAAATCGTATCGACATCGTCTCGCTTGCGATTTGTAGAGAAACCAACGCGTGATGTCGCAATAATCCCTCGGCCAATCACGGTGATCTCTCAACCAATCACAATGGCACGATGCGATGTCGATACGATTGAGCGAGATACATTCTAACGAGCACATTTCTAACTAGCCGAACACGGAACACGCGGCATCGTAAACTGTTATCTAAACCACTAAGCACTTACATAGACAGTGTAAGGATCTGAAGAATTCAGGCCAAACTGCATGGGATCGAAAGACACATCTTCATCAAATATATCCAGGTTGACGAAAGCGAACGAATGTGACGGGTATTTGTTACCCTTGATAGGATGGTGAGGTTTTATCCACACAGTCACATGGGGCATAAGCTGCAAAACAAAAAATGAATGAGCTTGATATGGACTGCAAGGATATCGAGTTCAGTCCCCATTCCAATGTCCAGCCCTCGAACATCGGACTTTTCAACATTGATTAACACAAAGTTATTCTAAGGTGCGAACATTTGAAATTGAAAATAAGTCACGAGCGGGATTTGAACCTGCGTTTCCTGGGTACCGTCCCAGATGTTTAGCCATCGTGGCGATCGGGACTGCGAATTTCGATAACACATTCTTTCTCAATGTCTTCGGTGACTCTTGCGCCTTCTGTCAGATGTATTTGTATCTTGTAATGTGAAATTAAAAATAACAGTCAAGAACAGAATGTTTATATATCGCACTTTGTGAATTTACATGCCTAAGCGTGTCAAATGCTACAAAAATATATAAAAATTAGACTTTACTCGCGGGTCTGCCGCAGCCACCTCCGAAGGAATGTAACACAGTTCCAGTGGCCCGCCAATAAAGGCGGACAGACGCCACACGGCGGGTTTCTTTAGTGGGTGCAGGCCCCACACTACCCTGTTCGTTGCCCCGAACGACGGGGTTTGCGGTTAGGTACATTTTTTTCCGCCTCACCAAAAAAAAAAAGGGTCTGCCGCAGCCAAAAGCTAGTTTTGTTTTTAGGTTATATCTCAGGTTCCCGATATAGTAGCGGTATAAAATGTATAGCAGTTTTTAAGTCTTATCAAGAGCTATCAAATAAAAAAAATCAAATAAAAATTTGCATCAAAATCCGTCCAGTAGTTCTTGCGTGATGCGCGAACAAACAAACAGATAAACAGACAAACTGACAAAAAATCTAAAAAAAAATGTTTTTTGTTTAGACACGCCTATATAGCCTAATACAGACATTTGTTCTCAAATATCGTGAATGTACAGACAATTCCACTGCTGGACATAGGGCTCCCTAAGAGAACGGCACAACGAGCGGTCCCGTCATGGAGGATAATGCCGTAATCGCCACGCTTGGCAGGCGGGTTGGCGATCGCAGTGGATGTTGTTAATTCTCGAAGGAGTGCTGCTGCCCACTCCCCCGGTATTCCCTCAGTCGGCTCTTACGACTTCCATGGGTGGAGAGGGGTGGGACAATTCTTAAGCCGGCCTCACACGGCAAACAAAATTTTTAACGTCAGATAGCGCTTATTAATCTATTTTTGCTCGGTCTATAAGGGTTTTAGCCTTTAGCCATTCCAAAATGTAGGCTTATAAAATGTAAAATAAGTTTTTCTAATCCGCTGGGTAGTTCCAGACATTAGCGCGTTTAAATAAATTATCCCGGCTGCTTTATTATAGGTATAGTATAGATGACTATTATAAAAGTCCTAAGTGAAAGTTATTGCACGCCTCATAAGCGAAGCGTTGAGGTGGGTACTACTGTCACTTTACAAAAAACAACTGATTTTTCAAACTTAAAATGTCTCTATTTATCATATATTGCAATTGTAAAATAATATAAGTATACACACACATATCAAGAAAAAACACTATTTTTAACACTCATGATATTTTTGATGTCAGTTTTGTTTTAGATCTATTCCTTTTAGCAATTAACATGCTCCGCTACTTTTTAAAGTACAAATTATTTGTGAATAAAGAAAAAGAGATTTTTAGTATTTCAGTTTTGTTATTTAAACTAGTTAAAAAACTGTTTAAAAAAGTTCTTTCTTGGACGTCCGTGTGTCTGTATGTGCGGATCCTATGTTATTACGATGACGACCAAAATACTTTACTAATCTAGTCTTTTTTTTTCTCTTGCGCTTAATTATACTGATAATTAGGAATAGAACCCTACCACTTTTCACGGTCTGATTCGATGTGGTTTAATTATTATTAAATAAATAAAAATAGTTTGAATAGATGCCTTACTTCTGCCATTCTTAGTTTCTAGATTATTGTTTAAAATTGCACATAGTATCCAGTGTTATAAAACTAACAGAGCTATGTCTGCACATTTGAGATACATGAGAAAAAAATACTGTATTAGACTCTATAGGCGTGTCTGAACACAAAACAATTTATTTTAGACTTTTTAATCTGTTTGTTTGTTTCTTTGTTCGCGCATCACGCAAAAGCTACTGAACAAATTTTAATACAACTTTTTTATTTGATAGCTCTTGATTAGATTTAAACATTGGGATACATTTTATCCCGCTACTATATCGAAAACCTAAGATATAACCTAAAAACTAGCTTTTTGCTGCGGTGCCGCGGGCAAATCATATCTAGTATTTTTGATCTAATTAAAATTGAATAATTAAGCTAAATAAACATCCGAATGGCGTCAATGTTCACCATTCGCTTTCTATATGGCCATTGTGTTTCTCTTTATGAGGAGACTATGACGATCGACAATGAGCTGCATATCTTTATCGTTCTGTTTGTCACTGAACTCCTTAACAAATAGACCGATTTTAATGTTGTTATTTTCGTATATGTTCCAATATGTCGAAATGAATCACTACGAGTATAACATACAATAAATAATAAAATAAATATATAAATATTAACGAACATTTTCACACAACGTCCTCTGGTCCCAAACTAAGCTTAAAGCTTGTGCTATGGGTACCAGATTACGTATTTAATAAATATATTACTTTTTTTTGTAAATACATACATATAATAGATAGAAAACACCCAGACGCAGTACAAATATCTGTGTTCATCACACAAATAGTTGTCCTGAGTGGGAATCGAACCCACGACCTCGTGCACGGAAGTCGGTTACACTACCGACTACGCCACGAGGCTCGTCTGCAATAGCTTATCGGCGTGTGAAGCGGTGTTTATTGAGATCCTAATTCAAATCATGTTTTCTTATACTACCATCCATCAGCCTTTCGACGTCCACTGCTGGACATAGGCCTCCCCAAAAGAACGCCACAACGAGCGATCCTGTCCGCTCATATGGGGGGATAGTGCAAGCGGGTTGACGATCGCAGTGGATGTTGTTAATACTTGAGGGAGTGCTGCTGCCCACTCCCCCGGTATTCCCTCAGTCGGCTCTTACAACTCCCATGGGTGGAGAGGGGTGGGACAATTCTAAAGCCGGCCCCACACGGCCACCTTCTTATACTACGCGGGTAACAAAATAAAATACGCCGCAACTGGTGGTAAGCTGTTATCGGAGCCTATAGACGCTAGCAACAGTAGGGGCATCACTCGCACGTAGCCAACAGCTCCTAGTAAAGTATAGTAAGACATAGGTGGAGGGGAAGGATAATATTATAGGATGGAGGATAAAAAGGGGATTTGGGCCTGCAGCACTCTCACTCACCATACAAATCACAGCTGTAGAAGTACTTCTGTTATTTCACGCTTATCTTCTGTGAGAGGGTGGTACTTCTCCGATCGAGCCAGCCCGTTCGTGCTGGGATAAGCAGGACTACTATTAGCACGTTATCTTTATAAATAAATACGGACATTTCACACAACGTCCTCTGGTCTGGTGAAGCTTAATTCACACTTGTGCTATGGGTACTAGATTACGGATATAATACATAATATTACTTTTTTTTTTGTAAATACATACATATAACAGATATACTGCCTCTGTGGTGCAGCGGTAGTGTAAGCGGCTGCTGATCATGAGGTGTTCGATCCCCGGATCGGGCAGTGTTATTGAGATTTTGCGTAAAAAAAAAACCTCATTAGCAGCCCGAAGTTTGGAAATGTGCCCGGTAGACATCAATAGGCTCGCCCCCTATTACGTGTGACTTAAACATAGCTGGCGAATCGTGAGTGTGTAATACAACCCTGCCTACCCCTTCGGGGAATACAAGCGTGATGCTATGTTTAGATAGAAAACATCCAGACGCAGTACAAATATCTGTGTTCATCACACAAATAATTGTCCTGAGTGAGAATCGAACCCACGACCTCGTGCACGGAATTCAGTTACACTACCGACTACGCCACGAGGCCTGTCAAATAATAATTTTCACATAAACAAAAAATACTCACTTCGTATGGTTCCGCCATTACACCAAGCGAGTCCTGTGCCAACGCAATTAAATCTAAATTGAGAAGTAGCTTCTTCTCGTAGGGTGTGATTTTGGACATGTCACAGCTGATCAGTAAAGGCGCCGACCACATCGCGTATATGGCTAGTTGCACGCGACTTTGACTATGTGTGAGGGCGTTTGATCCGAATATTAACTGAAATAATATTTATTATTGATCAAAAAGAGTAAACACAAAACTTAAAAAAAAACCTCACGGGATGTCGGGACAGTCTAGAGGTAAAGCACGCAATAAAATAAATGAGAATTTTGTTTGGTAAGCGCCCTCTCACTATCCACTGGCGAATTAAAACTGTTATTGGTTTATTGATTGACATCATGCTTCCTTGTTACATCCTTTTGTCAGCAGATGACGTTAAAAATAATCAATAAAAAGATGTACCACAACAAAAACATTTAAACGAATTTTCTGTAAACAACAAAATACATAATGAGTTAATAGGTACATAATATACACATGGTTATATTATAGAAGGGATATTTTAGGAGGAGCGAGGAGAGCCCACCACTCACCCACGGATTGTCAATCCCAGTTATCTTTGGACAGAATAACCTATGATTGCCAATCCGCGCTCTCACAGATAGAGGAGAATGTGATAATAGCAAAGTAGCATGCACGATAATGACAAAAAACTCATATAAGAGGTGATCCATTTCGAGGTTCCCTACTTTTTTAAAGAAAAAAACAGAAAATTCAATGTTATAAATTGGAGAATGTTTATTATCATTTGAAAGAACATTCTTTGACATTTATTTTTTGAAGAATATGTCTATCAAATGTTGGCCGTTGCGACGTCGCAGATGGTCCATCCGTTCAGTCCAATTTTCGATGACTCTTTCGAGCATTGAAGCCAACGAGATGAGCCAACGGATGGACCATCTGCGACGTAGCAACGGCCAACATTTGATAGACATAATCTTCAAAAAATAAATGCCAAAGAATGTTCTTTCAAATGATAATAAACATTCTCCATTAAATTTGAATTTTCTGTGTTTTTTTCTTTAAAAAAGTAGGGAACCTTGAAATGGATCACCTCTTATAATAACAATGGACTTCCGCCAAGTCGTCTCATTCAATCAATTACAAATGGTGTTTTAAAAAAATTCAGAACATATCATCATCCTCCTAGGCCAATCATAAGCTTTGTAGGGGTCGTCCTGTTTGGTTTTAGCTGATTCACTAGTTACACTAAGCGACTGCCTATCTAACCTCAGCCCATCTAAACGAATGACTGGCGATCTTAGAAAAAGACCAGAGTCACATTTATATTTCAGGTCTCTGACAACCTGTAGCGATTGCCAGGATGTTATTTGATACCACTGAAGCAATGTAACATAGTTGCAGTGGCCCGCCATTACACGGCGGGTTTGGCCCCACACTACCTTGTTCGATGCTCGTAACGACAGGGTGTGCGGGTATAAATATTTGTTCCCGCCTTAACAAAAATAAATGATGTTATTTGATAGCCGGGACCCACTGCTTACCACTGAAGTAATGTCACAAAGTTCCAGTGGCCCGCCAGTACACGTGAGGGCCCCACACTACCCTGTTCGTTGCCCCGGACGACAGGATTTGCGGGAAGGTAAATTTTTTCCCTTCTTAACAAAAAAAAAAGGGCCTACTGTATAACGTGCCTTTCTAAGCACGTAATTTCCAAAACATAACTTCAATGCTTTGTTTATGTATCCACGCTTCGAAGCAAACTGCTCAAAGAGGTGACATTAAAACGGGACTACAATAAAATCTAATGTAAGGAAATAAATTGCCACTAATCAGGTACTTAATTAAATTACGACTATTGGCTTAAATTAAAACACAAATAAACCATTTTTCATCTATATTTTTTAGCATTTGACATGCTCCGCCACTTTTTTAAAGTACAAATTATTTGTGAATAAGGAAAAAAAAAAACATCGCGGCATCAAATAGTATGAATTTTTTTTTTTTATTACTTGTAGTGGCAGACGAGCCACGGCCCACCTGATGGTAAATGATAACTCATATACTGAGAGTATTGACAAGCCGCTGGTCACCATTTCATTTCATCAATATGATTCATTTCCCGCTCGTACAAAAAATCTCTTTTACCTTATACACAAATAATTTGTACTTTAACAAATAAACCATACTAAAAGGCCTCGATAAGTACGAACATCTGAAGAATTTCCCAGCATGAATGGGCCGGCTCGACCAGGGAAGTACCAAAGAAGAACAGCATGAAACAACCTTAAGTACTCCTACTATTGCGCTTCGTATGATGAGTGAGAGCGTCGGAGGCCACTTCTTAATCCCCTCTTTATTATGCTTCCTCTCCACCGCGTATCGATTTTCTTGAAGTTGGCATCGCGCGTGATACCTCAGGTGTTGTGTTCGTCTAAGGCTACGATAACCGCTTTTTTTTTATGTTAGACCACGCATAACTTTTTACAGAGTAGACCTATTTTGATTATTCTTTTTTTAATGGATAGGGTATACTTCAAAGTTGGCCCTACAAAAATTTTGAACAAAATATCTGACACTAAGGGTAGAAAGATAGGGGATGATTGCGTATTCACTCACTCATTTCACTGAGTTATTTTGTTGGTTGAATTTTTTTGTTAAAAAGTTATTAGTAAATTGAAATGGAATTCTACATACCATATCAGGATCATTCCAGTGTCCAGGTCCGTGATATGGAGAAAGCTCTTTGTAATACTGTTTGTAATACATAATGGTGGCAACTACGGCGTTCCAAGACATTGATATATCGTGATAATTCCGCCACATATTGCAGTACCTCGATATCTTTTTGATGTCGGGCTAAAATAACATAAACAATTTTACTTTGTACAAGGTCATTATGTTACTTACTAGACGACCCGGTGAACTTCGTATCACCTACAATACTTATTTTATAAGCAACTAGCCTTAGCCTGTGGTTCCGCCGCAGCCAAATGCTAATTTAAAGTTATATCTCGGGTTCCCGATATCATAGCGGGATAAAATGTTTTTATAAAAACCAGTTTTTAATTCTAATCAAGGGCTATCAAATAAAAAATTTTGCATCAAAATCCGTTCAGTAGTTTTTGCGTTATAGGTACGCGAGCGAACAAACAGACAAACAGATATATAGACAAACAATCTAAAAAAGTTATTAAAAAAAAGAAAAAAAAAGTAAAGTAAAGTGTGTCGGGCCTCGTGGCGTAGTCGGTAGTGTAACCGACTTCCGTGCACGAGGTCGTGGGTTCGATTCCCACTCGGGACAATTATTTGTGTGATGAAAACAGATATTTGTACTGCGTCTGGGTGTTTTCTATCTATTATATGTATGTATTTACAAAAAAAAAGTAGTATATGTATTATATCCGTAATCTGTTACCCATAGCACAAGCGTTAAGCTTAGTTTGGGACCAGAGGACGTTGTGTGAAAAATGTCCGTGAATATTTATTTATTATTTATTTTAAAAAACATTGTTTTGTGTTCAGACACGCCTATATAGTCTAATACAGTATTTTTTTCTTAAATGTACAGACACAGCTCTGTTACAGTTTTATAATAGGATAGATTATCAATCCTAATCAAGCTGTATCGTCTAAGATTTGGACTTTGATAGGTTATTAAATTAAACTTGCTTATAATGCAAATGAATTAGAAAGAATGACATTAGCTGTCATTTTGTCGTCTGTTAACTAAATACTCAACTCAACGAACAGCAATTGATTTTTATATATATATATATATATATATATATATACCATTACCACCACTTATCACCATTTCATTTCACTAATCGAAAATTAATTAATTAATGGTTATCTCCAGCTGCAACCAAACTACACCAAGATTTTTCACGGCCGGTGAGACTCGGACGGTGCAGATACCTACCGACCGGCTTTAAATAATCTTAACTTGTACACATTACACCGACAAATATAAATTGCTGATTTGTAGTACTCATGTATATTTTAACGATTTGCTGCTTATCAGGAATATAGTAATTCAAAACAGCTGTTTTATTGGATACTCGGTTTATTGAAAAAATAGTACCTACCTTTTTTTTATTGCATATAGTGGCAGACGAGCCACGGCCCATCTGATGGTAAATGGTAACCGTTGCTCATGGACTCAACTATAGCGAGAGTATTGTCAAGCCGCTGCTCACCATTTCATTTCACAGATATGAAATGAAAGAATAAACGGCTATCTCCTGCTACAGCCAAAACGCAACAATGTGCTTCATGGCCGGTCACACGGGAAATGGTGGTACCAACCCGCTCGGCCCCGATACCAAGTGAGTACTCCCACTTGGTACCCAGCCCTACCACCAGTCATGCAATGGATGATAATTGCTTACTTCCCTTAATCGCCTCTTACGACACCCGTGGGAAATAATGGGGTGGTGACACTTGTATTCTTAGTCCGCCACCACACGGATCAAATACCTATAGTTATAAGACAATATAGTATAGATACCAATCTCACGTGCCGATTCTTGTGGGTTCCATACTAACACAACAACTCTTTGTGATCCGCCAAATATTTAGAAAATTATTCACCCACATTGAAGATGCAAATAATACACAGTTATTTTATTTCATTGACCTTTGTGGTGATCGAATTAATATACACGTGTCATCACCCTATTTCCCACGGGTATCGTACGAGGCGACTATGGGAAATAAGCAGTTATCACTTGTTGAATTACTGGTGGTAGCTGGGTACTAAGTGAGAGTACTCACTTGCTATCCGGCCCGAGCGGTTTAGTAGGTACAATTCTTTCCAGTCGTCCCGTCAAGTCGTTGTGTTGTGGTTGCAACAGGAGATTGCCGTGTGTTCTTTCATTTCTCAACTATGAAATGAAATGGTAAGCAGTGGCTCGACAATACTCTCGGTATAATTCCGAGTCAATGAGCGAAAGTTACCATTTACCATCAGGTGAGCCGTGACTCATCTGTCACCATAAGCAATTCAGTTTTGCGTAGTTAACTAACATACAAATATCAAAAGATCTAAAAGTACAAACATTCACAAAAGCTAAATACTTTTTGAAAATATATTCAAAAGTTACATGCCTTTTGGAAATGTTTTTAATAGCTGAATGTTTTTTAATCACTATATGTATACACAATAGTTATCCAGTAATTCAATTTGTATAGGTAATTCTTCTCCAGCACAATTATACTATCATGCTCAGTGATGGGGAACAAAGCATAGTCACATTATTTTATTTTCCCAAGTCAATTGTTATATGCATTTTATACCATACAAGATCCATAGTTACAAATCAAAGCATACCTTGTGTCCATGTATAAATTCTATGTAATAAGGCCAACTGCAAGAATACACCATTGATCGTCCAGTATGGTTTAAATATTTACCCAATGATATATAAGCTGCAATGAATAGAAAAAGTATTACTTACAATATTTTGAATGACCGACAAAGCAAGATTGGTATGGAGGTGGAGGTGGCGATTGAATGTGAATGCAATTTCACTATCCCCAGCATCCCCACTCAAAATCGTGTGAAAGAGTATTAATCTGGACCATTTGCAAGGTCTGGGGGGTTAGGCAGAATCTCATATCTCTCATGTCGATCGTATCGTGATTATTGTGATTGGTTGAGATCACCGTGATTGGCCAACGGATTATTGTGACATCACGCGTCGGTTTCTCAACCAATTACAGTGATCTCGATACGGTCGACACGTGAAATATGACATTCTGCCTAACCCCCCTGAATAGAGACAGATATCTAGACGGATAACTAGTATATCTACTTTACTGAATAATTCACCTGCCTGTATGGTCTATCACTTACCTAATTAGTCTATCACTTACTTTACTAGTCTAATTAGATAACTAATTCATCACATTACGTAAATATTATAAAAGAGATTACTTACCCTCATTAAGGTAACCTTCGCCAACAAAACATCCGTCTACTTTAAGGTAGTCTACATCCCACTCAGCAAATGTCTTGGCATCAATGTCAAAGTGGTCTTTTGAGCCAGGGAATCGCATACAAGTTACTTGAGCTATGTTTGTGTACATGCCGAATTTCAGACCTCTTGCATGTATCTGTAAAACACTAAATAGATAATATTCAGTAGACCGGTCCATAGAGAAAAAAAATGATGAAACTGAACTAACTGAGTTAAGAAACGTAAAAAGAAAAAAAATTATGCAAAATTAGGCTGTTGCTTTGGTTTTAACTAATAAGCTCTAAAACAATTGAACCTTCATTCTGATTCACCATTAGAAATGTGGCCATTGTCCATAAGTAAAATGGGCTATGTAATATCACACTATGACCTTAAAGGGGCAGAATAATAGTGCTGATAAAACCATGCTAAAAAAAGAACATAATAATTTTTTGTAAAGCCGGTCGACAGATTTGACGTATAATTAAGAATTCTTCTACGTAGTCGCTGACAACATTTTCTTAAGGATAATTTATAATTAAACTAGCTGCTGTGACTTTGTCTAAATGTATATCACAACTGGGTTACTTAATATTAGTATGGCACTATATGGATTAATTATCTCTACGGAGATATTAAGTGTCTGTGTGCCAAATTTCATCTGTTTAAAAGTTTTTGCATGACGGAGTAATAAACATCAAAAGAAACGAACTTTCACATTTATATTATGACAATACTTATTATACTACATCTATATCAAGTAATTTTGAGTAACATAAGAGGTATGCATACCTATTATATGCTATCATTTAAGAAACAATACAATAAAGAGAACATCTGAGCAATTATTGACCAAGCTGTTATATACTCTGGCAAGGTTATATATTTATTGTGTTGGAATTATATAAGTAAAGCCACAGTTTCATGTAAAAAAGGTTCTACTAGTTTTATGCAGAAAATCATACTAACATAATCAGCTATGTACTTCATCCCTCGAGGAAATCTTTTTTTGTCAGGCACTAATCTACCGTTGATGTCTCGGGTATTTTCAGCCCAGCAGTCGTCAATGATGATATATTCATATCCAGCCTCTTGATAGCCTTCAGTGTAGAAAGAATCTACTACTGACAAAATTAGCTTTTCACTGTGAAAATTATCTACATATATTTATTTTAATTTTCTCACAGGAACTATCCATTATTTGAATACAAAAATTAGGTAGCCTAAACATGCGTAAAGATGATTGGTTTAGTAGTTAAGGCATGATAGTGCAAAAAAATAACACTTTTGCATTTATATTAGTAAGGATTATCTTTTAAAATTTTTTCAGTTTCCTGATGCCCGTAATATAAGAATTTATAATATTCAATCCTTGTTAGGCAAAAGATAAATATATTGAGTCCAATAATTTCTTTTGGAGAATGACGTTTTCTGGGATATTTAAAATAAAATACTGGCAGAAATCCATCCATCAGCCTTTCAACGTCCACTGCTGGACATAGGCCTCCCCAAGAGAACGCCTCAATGAGTGGTTCCGTCATGGGGGATAATGCCGTAACCGCCAGGCTTGGCAGGCGGGTTGGCGATCGCAGTGGATGTTGTTAATAGTCGAGGGAGTGCTGCTGCCCACTCTCCCGGTTTCCCTCAATCGGCTCTTACGACTCCCGTGGGTAGAGAGGGGTGGGACAATTCTAAAGCCGGCCCCACACGGCAGAAATACGCCAGCTTAATTAAATTATTTTGTAAATTACCAAAAAATTTAAGAAAATCCAAACTTACTTCAAACATTTATCTGTCTCATTTTCACATTTAATACCGCACATGTAATATCCCCATGACATCCATCCCATAGGAGGGGTGCGAGCTAAGCCATTTTCTAAAAGATTCACTTTGTTCAAAGAAAATATGAAAGAAAACCAGAAAAGTGCGCGATAAAACATTTTGTTACGTTGTTAAACCATTACAAACATTATACTATTAAAATTTATAAATTGTAATAGTCACTTTTAAAGTTGTTGTAATAATAACAATTTATAGATACAACGCCGTCGTAGTAATAACAATTTATCGACACAGGGCCGGCGAACACATCAATTGTCTCACAAATTCTCACAACCAACAACAAATTATAATAATAAAAGTAAAATCAAACAAAACATTTGACATTGACATTAACAAAATCAAAACAATGTAAATGTCAAATAACTGTCAACGTTCCCATATGTTTTTTTTTTTTATTTACCTATATTAGTGAATATTAGCTCTTGAGTGTTGTGCTTACATCTTATGGCATTTTTCTACTTGCTTTGTGACACCATGTTATAAAACCTAGATAAATACCTTGCCAAATTCTCTCAGGATATTTTATTCAGCAATTCGTTCATTGTTCACAGGGTAACCGTGGCTTGTGTGTAGTTATGGGCTGCGATGGCATGGTATAGCGGTGAGATGACTGCGCCGCGGGTGCCGTTCATCGTGCTCCTCGCAGCGCTCGTCGTGACTGCCACCTCTCGAACTCCCACTCAGGAGCCTATACAATTCGAAGCAGCTTTTCAAGGTGAGGGTTCTAATAAATCAACTGTTATGATGATAACAATTGATTTATTTTAGTTGTAATTTATTTATATAGGTGTTTTCTATCTATTATATGTATGTATTTACAAAAAAAATTAATAAGTAACCCATAGCACATAGCATAAATACGCTTAGTTTGGGACCAGAGGACGTTGTGTAAAAATGTCTGTGAATATTTATTATGATTTATTTATTATTATTACTTACAGTGGGTAGAAAATCAGGTTTATAATGAGTGCTTAAAGTCATACCATAAAGACCAGAACAGGAATATGCATGATAAGTAAATATACTTAAAGCCAGTTAAAGCTAGATCTTACATTCATGGTCCAAACATATTTTTATAGGTACCTACCCAGATTTCTAATAAGAAAATATTTTCATATATACTTACAAAGTAATGTGAATGTTTATATGAAGTTTCAGATGTTTTATACATTTAAATGCAGTGATAGCATAGCTGGCCGTGTGGGGCCGGCTTTAGAATTGTCCCTCCCCCCCCCCTCTCTACCCACGGGAGTCGTAAGAGCCGACTGAGGAAATACCGAGGCAGTGGGCAGCAGTACTCCCTCGAGTATTAACAACATCCACTGCGATCGCCAACCCGCCTGCCAAGCGTGGCGATTACGGCATTATGACCCATGACGGGACAGCTCGTTGAGGCGTTCTTTTGGGGAGGCCTGTGTCCAGCAGTGAACGTTGAAGGGCTGATGGATGGATGGATGGATAGCATAGTAGTAGAACTAGGTGCTGCAAAGACAGTGCTATCGAGTTCGACCACCAGTCCAAGGGCCAGACCTCGTATGGCATACACCACTGACGTTTCCGGATTTTTCTAAATCATGTTTGTATTTGTTTACAATTTATTACTGCTTGCGAAGGAAAACGTCGTGAAGAAACCTGCATGCCTAAGAGATTTTCTCAAATTCTGTCTTTGGACTATGGCCCTCTCACCAAGAGAGGAGACCCGTACCCAATAGTGGGACAGAAAATGAGTTGGGAAAGCCATAATTAGTTCGGATGATATAATGTTCCCAATCTCCTTACCACATTTCTCTTAACTACCAACGATTGGGTATTTCTAACAAATAGTACGGTAGCTCAGTGGATTAGAGCACTTCCCTGGATAGGAAGGGATGCAGGTTCGATTCCCGCTCGTACTAAAATACTCTTTTTCCTTATTCACAAATTATAATTTGTACTTTAAGAGTAGGTATATAGAGCATGTCAAGTGCTAAAAAATAGATCAAAAAATTATTTGTGTATTTGTTTATAATATTTATCACTGGTCGGTAAAAGAAAATATGGTGAGGAAACCTGCATGCCTAAGAGATTTTCTCGATTGTGAAGTCTGTCAACCCGCACTGAGTCAGCGTGGTGGACTATGGCCTAATCTCTCCCACCATGAGAGGACCCGTACCACCACCATGAGAGGACCCGTACCCAATAGTGGGACAGAAAAAGGGTTGAAAAAAAAAACGAAGTACCTACTCCAATATCAGATTAGAACATTTTGATTTATATTTTTAGCACTTGACATGCTCAGCTACTTTTAGAGTACAAATTATTATTTGTGAATGAGGAAAAAGAGAACTTTAGTACAAGCGGGAACTTTAGTTGGTCGTTAAGACAAATTTGGTATGACCACCAGGTAGTAGGTACGGTAGCTCAGTGGATTAGAGCACTTCCCCGGATAGGAAGGGACGCAGGTTCGATTCCCGCTCGTACTAAAGTTCTCTTTTTCCTCATTCACAAATAGTAATTTGTATCATATTAGAATTTAACAATCTGAACTAGAAATTTAGAGTAAAGCAAGCGTACAAATCGGATGGTGTGCTTCTAATTTCGTTCGGAAAAATGATTATGCACTAGTATCTACATTTAAATACCTAATAATATAGTTCCGGTGGCCCGCCAATAAAGGCGGAGAGATGGCACACGGCGGGTTACTTTAGTTGGTGAGGGCCCCACACTACCCTGTTCGTTGCCCCGAACGACGGGGTGTGCGGTTAGGAACATTTATTCCCGCCTTAACAAAATACCTATGTTTTATTGGTAGACAAAATTTTTACTGGATAACTTCACTATCTAAAATAAGTTTTTATTTTACTGCCCTTCTTGACAGTTAAATACGCTTTGATATTTATTTATTTGCTAGAGAAAACAAAAAAATACGCTTAACGTTTCCGCTCTTGAATACTACCAGTTCTTTTCAAATGTTTTTCTAGAGGCTCTCAATTCTCTTGAGAGAAGCAGTCTGGTAATTAATTATTTTTTAGAAAAAAACCTTCGAAGCGTACCAAAATGTTCAGTTAGTGTCCTGAGTTAAGAATCATGTAATGGTGATTTTAAACAAACAAGTCTACGAAATTATTTTAATTTAAAATCAACCCAATGTTATTGCAATGCCCAACGGCAATACTTACCTTACTTGTCTTACTATTTTGGATTCTTCACTGCAAACAATTTTATTTATAAGTCTAAGTTATTATTTCTAGTATACATTTGTAGATAAGTAAGTAAATACAAGGTTTGAAATATTTTCAAAATCTTCGCTCCAGAATAATAAGCTATTACAAAATGTATAGAATGTATATTTTGTATGTTTTTTGCGGTCTTTCGGCTCACAAGTTACGCTGTAGGTAAGCTCAATTCACGCAGTTTACCCTGACGATAATCCGAATTTAATTATGTTCTGTTCTGTATTTACTCTTGGGGCGGCTTACTAAAAGTTCATTGTTAAAAACTTTTATAATAGGCAATACTTATAACCTGACAATTCAAGCAAGTTTAACGGTTTTTAAGAAATACGTAATTAAAAGTAAACTAACGTTCGATGTTTTAGATACCTAAATAAATAAGACATAGAGACATATTGGCCGTGTGGGGCCGGCTTTAGAATTGCCCCACCCCTCTTCACCCATGGGAGTCGTAAGAGCCGACTGAGGGAATATCGGGGGAGTGGACAGCAGCACTCCCTCGAGTATTAACAACAGCTACTGCGATCGCCAACCCGCCTGCCAAGCGTGGCGATTATGGCACTATCCCCCCATATGAGCGCACACGGCCGCTCGTTGTGGCGTTCTCTTGGGGAGGCCTATGTCCAGCAGTGGACGTTGAAAGGCTGATGGACGGATGGATGGATGGAGAGACATAGACCACGGAGCTTCGGCCCAATAGATGGTAAGTGGTAAAAGATAATGGTAGACTCAGTAACTGTAGAACATTCACATAGTGATGGGCAACCAAAATTCGCGGAATAGGACTATAATTCTCAAGGACTGAA
Source organism: Leucoma salicis (assembly GCA_948253155.1). Classification (NCBI taxonomy): domain Eukaryota; kingdom Metazoa; phylum Arthropoda; class Insecta; order Lepidoptera; family Erebidae; genus Leucoma; species Leucoma salicis. The sequence continues at coordinate 13,027,796 of OX411828.1, read as the reverse complement.
AGACCACGGTTATTAAATATGTGAGAAGATATACTTGATTCCAAATACAGTGCACCAGTATTTCACGTAGTAACCGCATTAATAAGAAAACAACATCTATCGTTCATAAACATAGCATCACGCCTGCATTCCCCGAAGGGGTAGGCAGAGGTGTATTTACGCACCCACGGTTCGCCAGCTATGTTTGAGTGTCACATAATAGTGGGCGAGCCTATTGCCGTCTACCGGGCACATTTCCAAACTCCGGGCTGCTACTGAGATTTTTTCTTTTTACGAAAAAGCTCAATAACATTACCCGTCCCGGGGATCGAATCCGAGACCTCATGATCAGCAGTCGCTCACACTACCATGCACTACAGAGGCAACTATCGTTCACTGCATCTTTTACTATAATGTTGGAAGTGCCTCGGTGATGTAGAGGACTCTGTAGCGGATCATTTACACAACTATGTGATTGAGGATCATGAGATCTCCGTCTCCCGGGTAAAGCCAGCCAACAATTATTGAGGTTTCTTTCAAGAAATTCTCAATAACAGCTCGGAGTTAGGATGTTGGTGATGTTTCCACGTCGTGTCTTAAAAAGCATGTAATGACGTTGATCCTGCGCGTGATCTCTCTACAGTCGTGGCGGAATGTCATCGGACAGACTGCACTTATTTCTTGCGCACAAAATCGTGCTTATTTAGCTAACTTCTTGACTCTGGCCCCCGTAACCAGCATCGGCCTGGAGATCATTAATTCTGTGCCCGTGAAGATGTCTGCATGGACTTCAGCATTTAAATATAATTCTACGGCTCACTAATGATCTCTATGCAATAATTGCTTATGCACAGAAACCATCCATTTTTTCGGGATAAAAGTTTATGTATGTTCTTCTGGGTTCTGGACTATAATATGCTAAATTTAATCATGATAAAGCGTATATATAATACATGATAAAGCAAACAAATGCACTTTCACATTTCTAATATTAATAAGAACTAGTAAACATAACTGCTGCTGACTACACAGACGGTGGAGTGGTTCGATTCCCACACAGGACAACTCTGTGTACCACTGAAGGAATGTAACCTAGTTCCAGTGGCCTGTCAATAAAGGCGGAGAGACGGCACACGGCGGGTTTATTTAGTGGGTGAGGGCCCCATACTACCCTGTTCGTTGCCCCGAACAACGGGGTGTGCGGTTAGGAAATTTTTTTCCGGTCTTAACAAAAAAAATGACAACTCTGTGTAGGTAATCCATAAATGGTGTTTCTGATTCTGGGTGTACTTTGTGTCCGTAAATTGTATGTTTGTAAAGTCCCCCGTGATCCAAGGATTATTTCATAGTACAGGGGGTTATCTTTAAAAAAAGGATGTTTACTTTTTGTTTTCTGAATATGACGTCATACGTACTGCGACTAAACCCTAAGTCATCTTCACGCTATATAAAATCAAATAAATCGTAATGATAGTAGCAACACAACACTTCAGGGAATAACGAGTCCCGCAACATGTTAAAGGAAATAAAGTGAAGTCTTTTATGTCCAATAAATATAAGATATAGAAGCGACCACAGCGACGAGCGAGCGGAATTAAACGTAATACTTTTGCTGTAGACTTTGGTCAAGTGGGATTTTCCACGGGACATAGAAATTGTATTTTCTACTTATATTAACCTGGCGAGAATGTGGAAGGCCGTTTTAAATGCCCATATTATGTCCATAGAAATTAATATTATAATTGGGAAATTTTGTGATATTTGTGTAAGTACCTATTCATATATTCATACATATTGTCACGCCTTTTTCCCGTAGGGGTAGGCAGAGACCACTTCTCTCCACTTGCTACGATCCTGACACACATCTTTCGCTTCATCTACTTTCATCGGCGTTTTCTTGCATGCTCGTTGGGTTCGAGTACACTTAACCAGGCCTTCGTTAAGAACGTCCGCGGATTAAATTGAAGTTGCGTTCAAAAACTAGATTAAAACATAGAATACAAAGAATAGACCCTATTCTGGGAAAATATATTTATTTTGAAACGCCTTACAAGATGACCCGGGCAGCTCAATGATAGTTGTTTGAGTGACATTTTTGCTAGGCGTTTGTGGCACTCCATACATTTAATAATTTGTCAAATTAATCTACCTACGACTTTCGCTCTGTTAGCATCACTTTTAATAAAATCATTTTTTTATTGTAATACATTTATTATTTATTTGTCTGTACGACCAACGCCATCTATCAGTAGTTATTACTAGTTCAGAACTGTACTATAGCTGTATTTTAACAAGAGGTATTATCAAAGTACCTCCTCGTAAAACTCTACCACCTGAACCTCTATCATTAATAAAATCTTATTAATGACTTGAAGGTCATGTAATTACATTCCTCAATCAATAATACCTAAGCCCTCATTGATAGAATCTAGAATGTTCTATATCACCTATTTAAGCTACATTCACTAAAAGTGGATTAAGATAGACTGGGCGTCACAAAACATTTATTGGCGAGCTTTCTCTTATATTTTTCGGTCAGTTATATCCGAAATCATTTTCACCGACGCCGACGGTCCTCTTTTATCTGAGCTTGATTGGAGATAAAATTCCGAGTGTGAATTTGTGACGACTTACGTGACCGTTTGGCTTGCGGATAAAGATTGTGACTTTTATATTTTATTTTGTATTACACTGCACGTTCTGGTATCCAATATCAAAGTATTCGGGTTTATTTAGCCCATCACTGAAGTTTCCAGTGGCCCGTCAATAAAGGTGGGGAGATGGCACACTGAGGGTTTATTTAGTGGATGTGGGCCTCACACTACCCTGTTTGTTGCCCCGAACGACGGGGTGTGTGGTTAGGTACATTTTGTCCCACCTTAACAAAAAAAGAATACTCGCAACGATGGAAGTGATTCCATGCTCCGTGCTGTTACCATTGCAACTCGCGGCATACGCTCGAATTGTGTCCGGCTTGGGCCGAGCAGCGCCGTTTAATCGTTGTACCTCGCTGCAGAACGTCGCTAGAGTGATGCTCGGTAGCAACAGGAATTAGGCCTTCTGCGAGGAAGTAATCTCACAGAAAGAAGTGGCAGTGAGGCCCAGGGAAGAAGGCCCCTTCGCTGACCCGAACCACCGCCAGTGACTGGGTCACCCAGGGGCGAGTACCTGCGCCTGATGCCGCCCTAGCTAAGGGCGCGGGTGGATGGACCGGGGCCACTTCCGCCACCCGAATGTCTCCCGCGAGGGTGCGACGCTCAGGTACCTGGAAGCGTAGCTTAAACAAGGTACCCGAAAGAGTAAGCCGCCAACGGATCACTGAAGTAATAAATCTTCCAGTTCTGCCAGAACAGGCGGAGAGCCAGCACACTTCAAGTTTATTTAGTGGGTTAGGGCCCCAAACTACCCTGTTTGTCACCCAACGACGAGGTGTGCGGTTAGGTATACTAATACTTACCACAGAAGGAATGTAACACAGTTCCAGTGGCCCGCCAATAAAGGCGGAGAGACGGCACACGGCGGGTTTCTTTTGTGGGTGCAGGCCCCACACTACTCTGTTCGTTGCCCCGAACGACGGGGTGTGCGGTTAGAAAAATTTAATTAGCCTTAAAAAAAAAGAGGTATACTAATACTTATGTTCATATAATAAAAAAACAATACATTTATATAAATATGTAACATTTTAAAAATATTTATGGCACCGGCTTCAAACACATCAGTAGGTGTCTAGCACGGAAATCGTATGTAAATCAATACCCATATATTTTGCTTTTTAGTTCCTGGATGCTTTTTAAAGCGGTTTTCTTTTTTTTAATCATTTTTTGTGCTTTTTAGTGTTTTCTTTTTATAAAATAGGTATGTAGGTGGTACATGATGGGGAGGCCTTCCTTGGGTGCATCTCGTATGAGAAAGCGTCGAGCACAGGAGTCTGAGAATTACAAAAATGATCACCTAAAGCGCAATACAGGAAGACATAGAGCACAGCGTCTCGGTCGTCATCTAAAATAAACCCCTTTCCAACAAAAAACATAAAACAATTTTGCAAATCCGTCTTTATATGACGGAGTATGCTTGAACATACATGAAAAAAATATAAACATCCAAATTGATAACCTCCACCTTTAGAAGAAAATCTTAAAAAAATATAGCGTCTTTTAATTTTTTTTCTCAGCCAATTATTATCTTTGTCACGGGTCTTCTCTTAGAGCGAATGAAATTCTCTTACCTAATATTGTGGATAAATAAGTAGGTAATACAATATATAGTACGTGAATAGATTTCATAATTTTCATTCTGCAATATTTTTTATACCGCATTTATTACGTAAAACGTGTTCCAAAGTTCAATAGGCTGAATATATAAAAGCTTTAGCCTCATTTAACTCAAAACCATTGTAGCTGACAATAAACCTATTATCTTACTTAATTGAATGAATAATTAAATCTTTGCCGTAAATTCACGTATAGGCCGTTTATACGAATTGGTTGAATTCATATTTCACTTCTATTTGACAATTCTATGTTATTAACACGGACCAACCAACCTCTATCCTAATAAACTACAGCCAAAGAGTTCCATTAACAAGTTATAATTATTTTTTAAATATTGTTTATATAAAGAGCCAATTCCGGAAACATAATAATGTGTTTATTTCGTTATTATCCAAAAATTCCTACTTACTATAATATAATTGATGGCTCCTGTGCCATAGTTATTATGGAATAGAGATAATGAATGTGCCGTAAAGCTATGATATTTTAATCACGGGGCCAGTAATACTACCTAATGAAAAAAACTACCTCTCAGTCGCTTAGGCGTGATCGTCGGACAAACCTTCTAATATTAGAAGGATACCCTTATCAGTCAGATTTCACCTGAAATTTGAAACGTGGTTAAATACAATGTAAATAAATAACACGAGGCAAAATAACAAAAGCATTTAATCATTTAACCTCAAATCTGTTGAATGTTTTTAAAATTTAATGAAATAACAAGCGCACGGTAGATTTTCACGTCAAAGTTACTGCAAACTGTGGCCGTCGACAGGGACTAATTGCAAGCGATATAATACTCGGGAAGGGCCTAAATAAGCACGAAGGAATGACCTCCGCTTAAAGCGAAACGAATAATATTGTGGTCTGGAAATATCTTTCGCGGAACAGTATTCATGCTGAGTAAAATTTTAAATTCTCTGAATTATTTTTTTAAGTCCTGCAAAATTATTTGAGCTCGTTCATTTTATAAATATTATTAGAATATTGCTGCATTTAAACAAGAAATATATATAAAATTGAAGTGTATGTTAATATGTCTGTGCACATGGTCATCATGTCTGTCGGGTCGACATTGGAAAACAGAAGTCACAAAACATAGTTTGTCACGACTGCTACGCCCTCATAAGCGTTGTTGTAGAACCTTCAAATAAACTAACCTTTAATTATACAGTCCACTACTTAATTTCAATCTGAGTTTTATCTATTTTTCATTTATAATATTTGGGTAACTGACATACTGTATAGAGTTACTCTATTGAGCAATAAGTCAGTTCATCGTGAGCTACACAAAATAAACTAAAATAAAATATAAAAGTCGCAAAGAAATGTTTATGAATAACATAAACATTTGTCTATTCCGGAGCCAGAAACTACAAAATTCCACCCAGGTGTAGCATAAAATGAATCTGCTCTATTAAGATGGAGCGTGTAGTCATACATTTAGTTGGGCTTTATTTGGTTATATTCTTTCATTGCTCAGCTTAGTGGCATTTTTTTTCAACCCATTACTGGGGGGATTTCCCTGTTGGGGTGTCAGAGTATGATGGATTTATATTCTTGGTGACATAAATAAAGTAAATTCTGTCTTCAATTGAAATAATTCTACTGACACGACGCCTCTACTGATTATGTGACAAACATTGACCTAATAAAAATGAACGTCGGGCCTAGTACAAAATTTACGAAAATAGTATCTCTAGTCACCTTATATACCTAAACGTAGTACATTATAGATATTAATACTAAAAATGATAAAACAATTGTCTACTTACTGAAAATATGATACACCATGTTCTTTTTTCACTTTATTTGAGTAGTTTTTACACGCTTTCACAATACAGTACGGAATACTGAACGTACAGTCAAGTCAGTCGACCAACATTAGTGGAAACATGTCGAATTTGATTTTGAAAAAGAATGTATATCGAAAGATGTTACTGGGTTTTTCAATTGGAATATTCTCAATAGTTACAAAACGTTTGATGCTCAGTAAAGGCAAACAGAACAATAACTGTGCCTCCATCCCTTAGGACTAATTTACATTGGGAGATCAACTCCCAAAACATAACTAAAATAAAGTTTCGTGTCCCTTAAGTTGTGTGCGTGTATGTAAGCTACTTTGTGATTTAAGGAACTTATGTATCTGTATGTGTTAAATAGTAAATAAAAAATAAAGACAAAAGCATTAGATAGGCAACTAAAATTAAAGCCAGCTAAGTTGTAAGTGGCATATTTTAAACCTTTTATAAGGGTTTGAGTTTATTTATTTAGATATTAGTTTATTTTTTTATCATCGGCCAATGTATAAAACCTTCTTGTTTATATTTATGAAAGGGTTATAATAGTTATTTATCAGAAAAAAAAACAATAATAATTACTTATCCATAATAATTATTCACCATCATTATTTTGTAAACAATTATTATTATTTTGATGATAACTATTTATCAAGCACCGTGATAAATACGATATGAAATATGATCTAATAAACTGTGAAATGCATAATGTATAAAAAACATTTTTGTTTTTTTAATTCCTCGCATGTAAAGTTATCATTATTATAATTTGAGTCCTTTGACATCAAAAGATATTTGATCTCTGACACTGGAAATGAGACATTATATTACTGTGAAAATTCGTTTAGAAGAAAAATTGTTATTACCCTAATGGCTTTAGGCTCGAGCGTTTTTGTACTTTTGGCGTCGGTTTCATATAACCCGATTGTTCATTTATTTCAGGGTACTGTAACAGAACCGGTAAATAATTAATAACAAAAAAATAAATATTTTGTCAGGTATACGTTCTCTTTACTTAATATTGTTTTTCTTTAAAGAACAAATTAATTGTGAATGTGGAACAACATAACTTTAGTCTGAGCGGGATTCGAACCTTTTTTTTTGTTATGGCGGGAAAAATGTTCCTAACCGCACACCCTGTCGTTCGGGGCAACGAACGGAGTAGTGTGGGGCCCTCACCCACTAAAGAAACCCGCCGTGTGCCGTCTCTCCGCCTTTATTGGCAAGTGGGATTCGAACCTGTCCCTTCAAATCCGAAGAAGTGCTCTAGACTGTTAAGCAGAGCACTTCCCTTTTTCCACATTCACAAATCATTTGTTCTATAAAGTAGCTGAGCATGTCAAGTGCTAAAATACAGATCGAAATTGTTTTTCTTTTTATTATAACTGCCAAAGACCAACGAGCGAGTTCGACACGAATCTGATTTGAAGTGGAGATTTTACGGTAGATATTTCAAGGGGATATATGTATTTATTTACTGCTCTTTAATCACCGTGTTTCTAATTACGAGGCAGTAAAAAATGTCCCGTAAATGAAAACACTCCGTGGTGTCTGTCGGCCCGCATTGGACAGCGTGTCCGTATAGTCCACCCATGGCCAGAATCCCTGCAACTCTGAATGCATTCACGCAGTTGTTTGTACAAAAGCTTTTTTGCATGCTATAAATTAATATACCTACTTATATTAGGTAATATAATTATAATGGAGAAACCATTTCAACTGGAATATTAATCACTGTTGGTAGGCATTGGTATTTGGTACCATGTGATAGATTTTATTGTTGGGCTAGAATAGATAAGTACCACCGCCAAATTAGTTCTAAATAGCCGTGAAGGTTTCAGACTAAATGTATGCAAAATTTAATGATGACTCGTTCAGCACTTACAGCGTCAAACCGTAACAAGCAAACAAACTCATTTTCGCATTTATTAAGTAAGGATAAGGATTTTGCATTATTTATTTTTTAAATAAGGGCCAAGTGTCTATGGAATAAAACATAGAAACTTAATTGAAATCTATCCAGCAGTTTTTCCATGATGCTAACCCAACGGCAGACTTCTATCATTTTGAGGTGAAAACATCTAATGTGGAGGGAGGGTAAAACCGGCGGTTAGCGTGGCGATGTCGCCACACCAATTTATTTAATTGTTTTTAATGCCATCTGTTGAAAAAAGCATCTAACTAGGAAGTATAACGTCAATCAATAAACCAATAACAGTTTCCAACAGTTACCAGAGCGCTTACCAAGAATTATATAAGAAACAATATTTGAAGGAAGAAAGAAAATCGATGTTTTCACAACTGCGAGACGTCCCGTAATGGCTCATTTTTTATTTATATAGATTTCTCATGTAGTCATGGAGTGGCAGACGAGCCACGGCCCTTCTGATGGTAAATGGTAACCGTCGCTCATGGACTCAGCTATACCGAAAGTATTGTCAAGCCGCTGCTCACCATTTCATTTCACCGATATGAAATGAAAGAATGAACGGCTACCTATCTCCTGCTACAGACAAAACGCAACAATGTGCTTCATGGCCGGTCACACGGGAAATTGTGGTACCAACCCGCTCGGGCCCAATACCAAGTGAGTACTCCCACTTGTCTCAGCCCTACCACCAGTCATGCAATGGATGATAATTGCTTAATTCCCTTAATCGCCTCATACGACACCCGTGGGAAAGAATGGGGGGGTGACACTTATATTCTTAGTCCGTCACCACACGGAATTACTAGTTATATATTTTGTCCTCTACTATAAAAACTTACAAATGGCCTTGGCCTTTATATTTATGATTACTTACTACTATAGGTATTACCTAGCTCCTCCCGTGAGCGTAATCGTGAATCGTCCGATGCAGCGGCTTAACTATGTACCATGTATAGACAAGACCATGGGTTATGATCCACCATCAGATTAGCGATAAATCGTTAGCAAAATACCTAGGATACATACTACCAGTGTGGACTTGATAATATTGTAACACACTAGAAACAATATTGTCTAACCATCCACGCGACAGACGATCAAAGAGGCTTTGATTAAAACGATCACTCACTGAACCATGTCGAATTAGGGGTGATACTTCCTTTGTATACCAGACATGACGTCTCAGGGTTGACACTATTGTTTGATAGATCAATTATTATTAATTGTATGGGGGTGTTATAGTTTACTTGAATTAATTTTAAGTGGTATCAATTCTATTTTAATACTAGTATACTCCTCTACACTTACTTCATTTAATTAATATAGGCTTTAAGGACCAAGAGGCAAAAACAACAGTTTGAAAAAAAAATTATCTGTTGTTTAAAAAAAGCTAGGTTGTTTAATGGAATATTAATTTTAAATTGCTGAGGGATGGTGATATAATGTTTTAAGTGCAATATACTCGTATCTTAGCGTATATTATTAATTTTTAAAATATTTGCATGCTTTGTAAAGATAAAGATAAAAGATATTTATTGCATAACTGTGTAGTTACATTGGTATTTTAAAATATAGTATCAACAGCTTTCCCAAGCAGGCATTGCAATGTTATTTTAAGCCTTATTCTACTACTACTATTATGTTTTACTTAATTTGTGCTAAAATATTCATTTAAACAGTAAACAACTTTTTGAATTAACCATTTTTTTTTAAGTTTTTTTGAATAGGTTACCATCTAATCCCTTTATATCTATAGGTAGATGGTTATATACTCTAATTGCGGAAATATAAGTACTTTTGTAAAATATAGTATTATTTATCCTAGGAAAATTTAAATTAAATCGATACTGGCTTCGTACATTTGGGTTGGATTTAAATTTAGGATTAAAATATTCTAAGGTATTTTTAACAAATAAGCATAACTCCAATATGTATATACCTGTAAGAGTAAGGAAACTATCTTCTCTAAAAATAGATCTCAATGATTCAGTGTTTTGCATTTTGTAAATAATACGCAAGCATCTCTTTTGCAAAACAAACGTAGATTGCACTTGGCAGGAATTTCCCCAATATATAACTCTATATGTTAATAAGGGGTACACCTAACCGAAATAAGCTGACTTTGCGGTATTCATTGAAGTAGTTTCAATAAGGATTGATAAAACATAGCAATAGCTTGACAATTTTTGGTTAATTTTCTCTATATGAGCTTTCCAGTTCAAATGTTGATCTCTTGTAACTCCTAGAAAATTAATTTGTTCTATTTCTTCGATTTGTGAATTTAATTCTTTTATTGTTAGATTCTGTGGTTTATATTTATAATTTCTAAATTGAATTAATTTTGTTTTAGTAAAATTCACTTTTAAATTTAAAGATTTTAGCCAGTTTGTTACCGTTTTTAATGTTTTATTGATTTCACATTCATACTCATCATCATTTAAGTTATCATTTGATATAAAAATTGTAGCATCATCAGCATACATTACACATAAATGTTTAATAATATTAGGAAGTTCATTGAAATAAATTAAGAATAATAACGGACCCAGGATACTGCCCTGAGGCAAACCTATGAGAACGTTTTCAAGAGTCGATTGAATAGGCATTATTGTTTTGCTGGTTTTATCATATGTCTCAATAACTGTAGCTTGCCTTCTATTTTTTAAGATATGATTTTAGTAGTTTTTGGGCTATACCTCTTATACCTATGTGATCGAGTTGTTTTAAGAGAATGTCATGTTTTACACAGTCAAAAGCTTTTGACATGCCGAGAAACAGAGCAGTAGTATCTTTAAAAAGGTTAAAAATTGCTAGTGACGTAGTCTTAATTTTCTGGAAGCCAAACTGTTTATCGTTTAGAATATTGTGACTATCTATAAAACGTGTAATTCTATTATGAATGACCTCCTCAAATATTTTAGCAAAACTTGGTAATAACGCTATAGGTCTATAGTTATTCACATCATATTTATTCCCTTTTTTATGCAATGGTTCTATAAGAGCAATTTTTAAATTTTCCGGAAATAACCCTGTTTCTAGCATAAGGTTTATTATATGAACGAGCGCATCTGCAGTATAATGTATGCTACTTTTTACTACATTTACAGGTATATTATCAACTCCACAACTGGTTTTGTTTTTAAGATTATTTGTTATACTAATTATTTCATATCTGTCAACGGGGAAGAGAAAAATAGAGTTTGAGTTTCTGATAAAATTTATGTTATCTTTATTCTAAGAAGACGAATAGTAAATATTTTTTTATTAAAAGTATTAACTATATGTAATGGCGACTTTACCTCAACACCATCTTGGATAACATACTCGATAGTGGGTTTTAATGTATTTTTGGGTTGGGTTTGTGGCTTTTGCGGTATTATTACATTTTTTAAATAATTTACATTAAATATCTTTTTTGACTCTCTTATAACACGTTTTAGGATATTACAATAATTCTTATATTTACTATTATTAGGATGGCCGTTTTTCTTTTTAATTTTTAAGTACATAATCCTCTTATATTTGCAGGTTGTTATTATTCCTTTTAATTTCCATGTGTTTATTTTCTTACGAGTTATTTTTGTTCTGTTTATAATATTCTTCTTTGAAGCTTATCGTACAAGGTATTTCAATTATTTGTCCTGTGTGATCAGATATCCCTAAGTCTAAAACCTTCGCTACGCATTGTTTATCTATACAAGTTGATGTGTGGGGAGTGATCCTTGTGAGTTCATTTATTGTTAATTTTAAATAGAAATTTTTCAAGGTATTTTCAAAAAGTTTACTTTTTGCTGTGTTAGAAATTATATTTACATTAAAACCACCTAAAATGAAAATTTTTTTACTAATGTTTCTAGGGCGAATATTTAGTTTGAACAATAACTTATCGAGTTTATCAATAAATAACTCAAAGTTACTATTTGGAGTCCTATATATACATAAGATATACCATCCTGTATCTGGAATAAGAATACCGCAACATTCAAAATGTGATTCTATTGAAAATTTAGTTAACCAGTCCAATTTATGAAAATTGATATAGTTTTATTTATGAAAATTGATATAGTTTTTCACATATATGCACACACCCCCTCTATATTTATTTTTTCTTGAGAAATAATTTGCGACCCCATATCCAGGCAACTGTAATATATCCGCGTGTTTGTCTTTAAAAAAAGTTTCACTTGCACAAAATACGTCAATATTCCTACACTGTAACAATATTTCTAGATCATTTACTTTAGACTTCATGCCTTGAACATTTTGATGCAATATAGTAAATGTATTATCATTAAGATCGAAAAATATCTGTTTGAATGGCAACGCTTAACTTATTTGGACTTTCAGGTTGCTCTGTTTGAGTACAAATTGAGATAGTATTAGCTTGTTTAGCTGCACAGGATTTTTTAACAAAGATAATATGTTGTTCGTATTGATATTTATAATACAGGTGGAGAAAACATCTTAATATACATTTAGATATTATGTAGTTATAAGATTTGAAAGAAACCTTTGAATCTAGCCAAACAAAATTACTATGAGTAAATTGAGAGCAAATATGTTGACACAACTCATTTAATTTTCTTTCGTTTAACGATGATGATTGTACTTTATGTTACAAACTAAAACATTTGTATGTGCTAATTTATTTATAAAATAATATAGTACAGATTGAGCATGCAGTGGATTTCTATCATTATTTCCGCACATCATAATTTCATAATCAGTTTTATCATAGTTGCTGCATGAATCTAGGCAGGATTCCAATAGTTTATCACTTGTAGCACCAGGCTTGCTAATACACGATACTAAATAAGAGATACCAGCAAGATTTTGTAGTGTGTTTCTTAGGTTGGTACTATATTGATCAGTGTAAATAGTGATGTTTCATCTTGTTGCAGCAACAGCATTTTCTATTTTTGACTGTATACTATTTTGACGGTCGGATAAAATACTATTTTCTGACTCGATCCGCTCAAATGATCTTGTGTAACTTCTACCGGTATTGAAGGTTTATGTGGAGAATGGAGTTTGGAAGAGTTTTGAGTATTTAATTCGCTTGTATTTTTTTCACACATAATAAATGAGTCGCTTTTTATTTCGTTGTAATTTTTGCCTGATTGTGGCGTGAAATTAAAAAATGATAAATGTATTGAGATTATTTAGACTTTTTAACTTGAAAAACTTTTTTAACTTGTAAAAGGCGGATGTGCTGAATTATTTTATTGAACAACTTATGTACCATATCCTAAGCAAATAAATACTTATTCTATTCTATTCCATTCTCAAAAGAAAAAGAAAATCGGATTATTAAAGATAGCTTACATCTTCATCACATTTATTTCGAACAAAGGACTTTTTTATAATTTTTTTAAGCATTGATATGCCTAGACATATAAACTAACACGAAGTACGAAAATGTAAAATCGAAAATCGTTTATGACTGTTATTTTTGATTTCACATTATGGTACTTTGTGCTAATAACTATTTATCATAAATTTGAGAAAAAACATATTACAGGCAGAGCTCACAGATTTATATAGCAGTATAGATAAAGATGACACAGCACAAGTTCTTGATAGCAAACAAAGTGACAAACTTACTTACTTATCATCACGCCATCTCCCTTGCGGGGTAGGCAGAAAGAACACAGTGCCAAGATGCTCTATTCTTTCATACATCTCTCGCTTCATCAACATTCGTAATTCTCTTCATACACGCTCGCCGGATTCGGAGGCTCCTAACTGCACCTTCCTTCAATACATGACCGATTCGGTCTAGGTAGGTAAGTCTCGGTCTCCCCCGTAAAGTACTGATAAACAAATTATTATTATAACGAATATGAACAGGAACAGGGACGTAGTCGAATAATGGTACAATGATTGTGCGTAACTATCTTATATTTCACTTGGAATGTATTTACAAGAATCAGTACTTAGCACTAGGTACTTAGGTATTACTCTAACGCGACCTATCGCTTCCAGTCCTCAATCCCAAGAGACCTGCAGCTTGCCGTGCTTCGTGCACCATATTCTCCCCACTTTTTGGTAACAAAAGTAAGTTCTCTGATTGGTTCCAGCTATTTTGCGGCAACCAATCACAGAACGAGCACGAACATAGTGAAGATGTAAAATTGCCAGGGTAAAATATTAAAATTTAAGTTGTAATAATGAGAGTAATTATTAGAATAAACGATGAGTAAAATCAAAATTCAAAAACCCTAACATTATGAACAGACTCCTGAAGGAGCTAAGATGTTAGATTACTTTATCAATCTTGTTATACGCATTACTGTAAGTACTGTCGGACACGCACACTGATCGGAAAGTGAAAAATTGAATTCACCAACATCCTATACTTTTTTGGTAAGCCGGGGAAAATGTACCTAACCCCGTCGTTCGTGGCCAGAAACAATGTAGTGTCCCCTCACCCACAAAATAAATCCCCCGTGTACCGTCTCTCCTGTATAAGCTGACCACTGCAATTGTATAACATTACTTCAGCATCACCCCCATCTCTGTCGAAGCAAACCCATGATCCTTGTTTTTTTCCACATGAAAATATGGTGGTAGAAGTGCTCATGGTAATCAGCAGTGCAGGGCACATGCCAAAACGTCGTAAGGACCTGACATGCCAAATAATAAGGGTTTAATTCTCAAGCTGGATAAATGTTTATATTTGAATATTTTAAGCACTAGACACGCCATATATCAGAAAACAGATGGCTGATTTCACAATTCAATATTAAAACTCACACGAAATATATTGTCGCGTTGAAAATGTTTCAAGAGCGATTAAAATGTATCGCTTTTAAACTATACGCGAGAGGTAAGTGAATTATCCGTAGCACCAATTGTGTAGTATGTTTCAATGTAATGGAATTAACACTCTCAATAACTCTATCTACATACACGTTATCATCACTTTTATATAGTGTCATTATTTACTTAAAAACTTACCTCGTCTCTCGTCCTGTTCTATCTATTTCAAATTTTCGCACTCTATAAATGGCCGAGTAGATCAAGTATTTAAAATATAACCTATAAAAAAATATAAAATAAATTAATGTATTATTATTTGAGTACGTTCACCTCCACAAAAACCCATAATTTCAATTAAGCTAAGCACTTATAAAAAATTTAACTCAGCAATATAATATTTACATAATTATGCAAGTTACAAAATCTCCCAAGCAAGATATTAGACCGAGAGATCTTCGAATGTTTACAGCATATAAAAAGCTATTCAATAAAGATTTTTTGTAATATTTGTACGGCCGTTTTGTGAGACGGTTACGCGCCTTGAGACCACTCAACCTTCCGCCGTCTTCAATATAATGAGCAAAATGAGTAAGTGTAGATAATTACACGCCATTTTCGCTTCCCTCGCTTTTTACTCGATTACGGGCGGCACAAAAGAAGGGTTGACATTCGAATTTTCTCCGAGCTTTTAAGGGCTGAAAGGTTTTAATCGAGCTCTTTGTGATTTATTCCTAAAATTAATGCTGCTATTGTTAAAAAAATTCAATCATATCAAATAGACGCAGAAATTTTATTCTTTACGCTTGTATTACCAGCGATAATCTAAAAGGAGTGTCCAAAGAACTGCTACACTATGAGCGCACGTTCTATCTTAATTTTGAGTAATGGAGGCTTTTAGCAACTTCTAGAAACTTTGATGAAGGTTATTAGAAGTACTATACATTTACATCAATATGATCAGTACTGATCATACACTGAAAATATTTGATACCTACTGACTGAGAATTGTCATACCCGAGACTCAAACGGGTATGACAGAAGAAATATCTTGTTGTATTTCTTAGGATAATAACATTGATAAGTTTTGTTACAGAGACGAGGGATTTTTACTTGCTAAGTTCTAAAGGTCACCTCCACCACCGAAGGAATGTGACATAGTTCCAGTGGCCCGCCAAGATAGGCGGAGAGACGGCACACGGCGGGTTTCTTTAGTGGGTGAAGGCCCCACATTACCCTGTTCGTTGCCCTGAACGACGGGGTGTGTGGTTAGGAACATTTTTTCCCGCCTTAAGAAAAAAAAAAAAGAAAAAAAAAGGTTCTAAAGGCACAGTCTGAGTCGCTGGCACAATCTAGTATTAGTAAATAGTTATATTAAAGTAAATAACATAAAAAGCGTCAAGAAAATATTAATATATTAATTATATATAGCTATAGTCATAAAAAAATAATGTAGTATCTAAATATAATATACCAGTATTTAAGTATAATCAAGAGCTATCAGTAGTTTTTGCGTAGCTATTCAGTAGTTTTTGCGTGACGCGCGGAAATCTACCAGACGTAAATTTTAAAAACGATTTTTGTTTAGAGACGCCCAAAAGCCTAATGCAATATTTTTTTTCTAATATATTAAATGTACCGACATAGTTCCGTTACAGCTTTATACATTTTATAATAGTATAGATGACATTCGCTACATAAATACACATATATAATATAGAATATTTTTGATTTAATATGTTATGCTTTTCATATGTAAAAATATCTACTTTATTATTATTATAATAGCTTGTTCAGATTCTACGTTGTACGGAGAATAAATAAATGATACTATTATTATGAAGATAAGAACGATCTTTTGAAAGATATGAGGGCATACATTATTTTTTGAAGTGATAACTTCTATAGTCCTCATGACTGCTTTTTTTACTGACAAACTTTAATATGAAATGCGATATACCTATATATTTTCAGATTAAGGTAACCTTTTTGTACTAAAAGTTCTTCCTTAGAGCTTGTGAAAACAATTATAGTACCTACTTGGGAATAATCTATACCTTTTTTTTTAAATGTACCTAACCGCACACCCCTTCGTTCGGGGCAACGAACAGGGTAGTGTGGAGCCCTCACCCACTAAATTAACCCGCCGTGTGCCGTCTCTCCGCCTTCATTGGCGGACCACTGGAACTATGTTACATTCCTTCGGTGGTGGGAATAATCTATACCTACTATTATAAAGCTGTAACAGAGCTATATTACATTAAACACACACATTACACACATTTAAGATATTTGAGAAAAAGTTACTGTATTAGACTATAGGCGTGTCCAAAGCTAAACACGAAACATCTTTTTTTTAGATTTTTGTCTGTTTGTTTGTTCGCTCATCACGCAAAAACTACTGATTTTGATGCAAGTTTTTTTATTTGATAGCTCTTGATTAGACTCAAAAACTGGTATACATTTTATCCCGCTGTGGGGAACCTGAGATATAACCTAAAAACTAGATCTTGGCTGCGTAGCCAGAATGCGGACAAAGGCTAGTTATAACATATTAAAAATAGTACCTAGAGATCATTTTTTGTTAAGGCGGGAAAAAATGTTCCTAACCGCACACCCCGTCGTTCGGGGCAACGAACAAGGTAGTGTGGGGCCTTCACCCACTATAGAAACCCGCCATGTGCCGTCTCTCCGCCTTTATTGACGGGCCACTGGAACTATGTTACATTCCTTCGGTGGTCCGCCGGCGGCTTACCCTTTCTGGTACCCTCTACTGAGCGACGTATCCGCACACGGAGCGTCGCACCTTCGCGGGAGGCCTTGCGGGTGGCGGACGTTCCCCGGTCCATCCACCCGCAGCCTCAGCTAGCGCGGCATGAGGCGCAAGTACCTGTGCCTGCGCCGCCCTGGTCGCTGGCGGCGGTTTGGGTCAGCGGAAGAATCCTCCTCCCTGGCCATCTCCGCCGCTTCCTTCCGCGAGATAACCTCCTCGCAGAAGGCAGCGACCACAGCGCAATTCACAGCTTTATAATAGTATAGATAATGAAATTGTAGAGATTGTTGTTTTAGAGATTAGGGAGAGATATTGTTAGTTGAATTTTACATAAAGTAGAGATTACAAATTCTAGCAAAATCAAATGGTATTTTAACAAAAACCGAAGCAGAGCTCGACATTATTATTATAAAATTATTTGTGAAAGTGAAAAAAGAGAGCTTACTGAGAGCAGGATTCGAACCTGCGTCGCATACAATCCGGGGAAGTGATCTGGACCGCTGTTATCGCGGTCACCCAACGGCGACTGCAAATCTCAATTTCACATTTGTTTTAGATGTCTTTACAACGTCTTTGGAGTGCCATTTTCCACTTCAACAAATAATTTGTTCAAAATATTATTATTATCAACAAAAAATTTTTTGGTTGATAAAAATATCCATCAGTTTTTCGGTATAGTAAAAATAAATAAGATTTAGTTACTGATTGAAATTTTGTCTAACTTACCTCACCTAAATTCAAAAGTATAACATATAAATCCTAGTTTATGATTTCTATGGTTGAGCGAAATTTCAGGCTCTAGTAATATCTATGAGAGCACATTGGCAATTTGATATTGGCTACAAATTACCAATCAATGTCAACTTTTTGCGAGGCAGTTCTCTGGAAATAATTATCTCATACAACATTGATTTTGTAATGGCTAACCGCTTCTCCACAACCTTTCATCAAGTAAAAAACCGTTTTGGGTCCCTTTTTATTATATTACCATGCGATTGATCTTCGTATAAATTAATGTTAGTTTTCTAATTTATTTATTTATTATAAAAGCAATTAAAATTTATACTATTTGATGGTGAAATACAGATCAAAATGTTTGATTCCATTCGGGTCGTAAAGACAAATGTGATGTGGAGATTTTGAATGGCCGTCGGTCAGTGCGATGGCTTAGCGGTCTAGAGCACTTCCCCGTATTGGAAGGGACGTAGATTCAAATCCCGCACGCACAAAATTTCTCTTTTTCCACATTCTCAAATAATTTGTTCTTTAAAGTAGCTGAGCATGTCAAGTGCTGAAATACATAATATCAAGATGTTATTAGACTTCATGTAATTGCCTCTGTGGTACAGCGGTAGTGTAAGCGACTGCTGATCATGAGGTGTCGGGTTCGATTCGGGCACACTGCCCGAATGTATTGAGGTTTTTCTTGAAAAGAAAACTTCTCAGTAGCAGCCCGGAGTTTGGCAATGTGCCCGGTAGACGGCAATAGGCTCTCCCCCTATTACGTGGGACTTAAACATAGCTGGCGAATCGGGGGTGTGTAATACACTTCTGCCTACCCCTTTGGGGAATACAGGCGTGATGCTATATTTGTAACAAAATGTTATCCAACTAATTACAACATGATATAAATTATAACTTTTGTTTGTCACTACCAGCTTCCACGAAAGGCGGACCCAAACTAATGGTTACAGAATGTTAATTATGATGTTATACAACGAATTGAATCAGTGTGGGAGCGTTTATATCATACTAGTACATTCCCTGCGGCTTCACTCGCGTCATAGTATTGTCGATGAAAAATCAATTTCGGATAGGATTCCTATTACCTATTAGGTATAAGTGTCGCCACACTAACAGCCGGTTTTACCCTCCCTTCACATTAGATGTTTCGCATCAAAAATATAGGTTCCGGATAAGTAATCACCAACATATCATATACTAACAAAACCTTCTCCGAAACACGCTGCATCTTATGGTATAAGTATTATTCCGATTCGGTTCAGTGGTTTCCGCAGTATAACCGAACAAAATACCGGCTCGCCATTTATTAGTATCATCCATCCATCCATCCATCAGCCTTTTAACGTCCACTGCTAGACATAGGCCTCCTCAAGAGAACACCACAAGGAGCGATCCCGTCATGGGGGATAATGCCGTAATCGCCACGCTTGGCAGGCGGGTTGGCGATCGCAGTGGATGTTGTTAATTCCCGAGGGAGTGCTGCTACCCACTCCCCCGGATTTCCCTTAGTCGGCTCTTACGAGTCCCGTGGGTAGAGAGGGGTGGGACAATTCTAAAGCCGGCCCCACACGGCCTAGCCGGCCCCACACGGCCTCGCCGGCCCCACACGGCCTGTTTTATTAGTATAGATAGATGACATTCGTAAAATGTTGTAGCAAAATGTTGCACTCAGTTATAAACTGGTATCGTTTTTATTATTAATGATGACAGATGAGCTACGGCCTACCTGACGGTAAGTGGTAACTGTCGCTAATGAACTCAACTATACCCAGAGTATTGTCAAGCCGCTGCGCACCATTTCATTTCTCAGATATGAAATGAAAAAATAAACGGCTATCTTCTGTTACAACCAAAACAGACTAACGTGCTTCATGACCGGTCACACAGGATACGGTGGTATCGACCCGTTCGGGCCCAATAGCAAGTAAGTACTCTCACTTGGTACCCAGCCCTACCACCAGTAATGCAATGCGTGATAATTGTTTACTTCCCTTAGTCGCCTTGTACGACACCCGCGGTAAAGGTGACACTTTTATTCTTAGTCCGTCACCACACGCTACACAATGTTTTATAACGTTCTATAATTGCTGTGTGGAAGCACCTTATCTATGTTAGCTATCGCTAATACCGAAAACAAGTCGAAAATATCACGAGGTTGTCTGAAAGTTCTTGTTACGGAGACAACGTTATTAAACTTCCTCATTTTTGTTAACCTTTGAACATTTTTCCTTTAATCTATAATATCAAAGAGCATGGCGATGTTCACGGTAAATTTTCTAATTAAAATATAAATCAACAAATTAATTTTACAATTAAGTATTTTCATATTCCATATTGCTATTTGTTAAACAACGTGGGTGGTACTTTTTAAAATTACGCGTTTATATTAATTATGAAACATTTAACAGTTATTTCGACTAACCTCGTTTTTTTTTTATTGCATCTAGTGGCAGACGAGCCACGGTCCATCCGATGGAATGGTAACCGCCGCCCATGGACTCGACTATACCAAGAGTATTGTCAGCCGCTGCTCACCAATTCATTTCACAGATATGAAATGAAATATAAACGGCTATCTCCTGCTACAGCCAAAATGCAACGATGTGCTTCATGGCCGGTCACACGGGAGATGATGGTACCAATCCGCTCGGGCCCGATACCAAGTGAGTACTCCCACTTGGTACCCAGCCTTAACACCAGTTATGCAATGGATGTTAATTGCTTACTTCCCTTAGTCGCCTAATAAGACACCCGTGAGAAAGAATGGGGTGGTGACACTTGTATTCTTAGTCCGTCACCACACGGACAAAAGATTTTCGGCTGAGTTGCACCAGCCGTGGTCACGAGTAGAAAGTGTTCAGTCGTCAGCCGTTTAATGCGCGTATAGACTCGTCAAATGTGTTATAATGACTACGTGGGTGTCAAACAATCATAGGTACGGCCCTCCTGATGGTAAGTGGTTACACAGAACACATCACTTGCGCGTCGCCAACTTCAAGGAAAAGGATAGGAGGTGGAGTGGACGGATAATAAGGAGAGGGTAGAATAATGAGGAGGACTGGGCCTTTTTCACGACACATTACTGTCATATTGTGGTGCATGGGTCTCCTAGAGTAAGACAAGATTTGGCCCATAGTCCACCACGTAGCCTGCTTACAAGCTGTCGAGAGAGTGGCTTACAGAAAAATGCTTATTTACATTATAAGGACATACCACATAGCAACTTCACTTAGCCGTGTGGAGCCGGCTTTAGAATTGTCCCACCCCTCTCCACCCATGGGAGTCGTAAGAGCCGACTGAGTGGGCAGCAGCACTCCTTCGAGTATTAACAACATCCACTGCGATCGCCAACCCGCCTGCTAAGCGTGGCGATTACGGCAATATCCCCCATTCTTGGGGAGGCCTATGTTCAGCAGTGGGGTTTAAAAGGCTGATGATGATGATGATGATGACATAGCAACTAACATAGCATATCATCACGCCTGTATTCCCCGAAGTGGTAGGCAGAGGTTTATGTGGGTGTGTACCACGATTCGCTAGCTATGTTTAAGTCCCACGTAATAGGGGGCGAGCCTATTGCCGTCTACCGGGCACAGTTCCAAACTCCGGGCTGCTACTGAGAATTTTTCTTTTTACGAAAAAGCTCAATAGCACACTACCTGACCCGGGGATCGAACCCGAGACCTCATGATCAGCAATCGCTCACACTACCGCTGCACCACAGAAGCAGTTAGTTAAAGCAGTATAGAATATTTACTGTCATATATGACATTGAATGATTTGGCAACTATTAGCAGTTAGGTACTGTTATTAATTTTTACTAATATCTAATACTATATAATAACTAAAAAAAATAACAATTATCTATTGTAATTGAATTTAATGTGATCTGATTTAATTTGATTTAATTTAAACTTAATTATAATTTCATTTAATTATAATATGATTTTAAATTTATTCAATTTGACGTAATATCAATTATAACCTGGATAACGTAGGTATAGGTGTGGAAATGAATATGGAAACATGCATACTATTTGGTGAAACGTGATATAC
This sequence comes from Leucoma salicis, assembly GCA_948253155.1. Taxonomy (NCBI): domain Eukaryota; kingdom Metazoa; phylum Arthropoda; class Insecta; order Lepidoptera; family Erebidae; genus Leucoma; species Leucoma salicis. Next base: position 13,005,485 of record OX411828.1, on the reverse strand, counting down.
TTTAGTAATCCGTGTGGTGACGGACTAAGAATACAAGTGTCACCACCCCATTTTTTCCCACGGGTGTCGTGCGAGGCGACTAAGGGAAGTAAGCAATTATCATCCATTGCATTACTGGTGGTAGGGCTGGGTACCAAGTGGGAGTGGTCACTTGCTATCAGGCCCAAGCGGGTTGGAACCACCATCTCCCGTGTGACCGTCCATGAAGCATCGGTGTGTTCTATTTGCAGCGATCAATGAAATGTAATGGTGAGCAGCGGCTTGACAATATTCTCGATATAGTCGAGTCCATGAGCGACGGCTAGCATTTACCATCAGATGGGCCGTGGCTCGTCTGCCACCACAGGCAATAAAAAAAGACCATGTATATGCTTTAGACAGTGTAGACTAAGCTGAGAACATGTAGGTCTCGTTTCCAGCAAATCAATTTTGAATTTGAGATAACCACTGAAGCATGCAGGCTCCTTCATTATCTTCTCATTCACCGAGCAATGAAAAATTTGTCAACAAAACTTACATACTTATATACCTACATGAACTCACGCCTGTTTCCCAGACGGGTAGGTCGAGACAACCACTATAATGTCACACAGTTCTAGTGGTCCGCCATATTACACTGTTCGTTGCCCCAAAACAACCGTAATTTTTTTCCCGCCTAAACGAAAAATAAGGCCGAGGCAACGGATCGACTTATAATGAAACGGCTATCCACTGCCCACTTTTCGCCCCAGTAGGGATGTGACGGGTACACGTCGCCGCTATTTTGATGGTTTTTAATAGAAACCTTTACTGTGTACCCACGGAAAATTAATGATGATTGATGATGTTTATTTTTACAAAATGAATTGAACAAATACATAAATCACTTATAAAATTGCGTATAATCAGAGGTGTGCCGTGAGAGGTCTCTACTGGCGACCTCAATCAGACTCTATATCTATTTCTTTGTAGTCAGTGCATTAATGTGATGTAGAGTGACGACAATTCAGAAGTACACGCAAAAGTACTTACTACTTACGTGCTGCAGCAGTCGAGGATGCAAAAAAACTCATATAATATAATTACACATACTAAACTTAAAGATTTAATTATAATTACATTGTCCGTGTGGTGATAGACTAAGAATACAAGTGTCACCACCCCATTCTTTCCCACGGGTGTCGTACGAGGTGACTAAGGGAAGTAAGCAATTATCATCCATTGCATGACTGATGGTAGGGCTGGGTACCAAGTGGGAGTACTCACTTGGTATCGGGCCCGAGCGCGTTGGTACCACCATCTCCCATGTGACCGGCCAAGAAGCATATCGTTGCGTTTTGGCTGTGACAGGAGATAGCCGTTTATTCTTTCATTTCATATCGGTGAAATAAAATGGTGAGCAGCGGCTTAGCAATACTCTCGGTATAGTTGAGTCCATGAGCGACGGTTACCATTTACCATCAGATGGGCCGTGGCTAGTCTGCCACTACATGCAATAAAAAAATATAAAAGAAAACATTGGTTAAAACTAAGGTGCGACATTTGTTCGATGTGAGAAACAAGAGTGATTGAAAATTATCATAAATTGGTATCGATCCATCGGTATTACACAATCTTCGATCACACCAAAATACCACACACAGATTGATGAGAAGCGAAGTTTTACAAAAGGTGCATTTCCCGGTACTGCGTTAGTCATGGTTTTAACAATTAGCATTCCTTAAGCAAATGGTCATCGCATAACATACTCATAAATAAAACTGTTTTGACAAAATGAAATTATTAGCGGGACAGACTGGTGGAGCCCCGCGGTCGTAGCCCCACCACATCGCTGCGCGGAGGCTTTCAATCATTACGTCAAGAAACTCGCTATTATATGGACCTCACAATTATTATATTTTTTATAAATAGTCAACACCCCCTGCACTGAGAAATAAATCTTGTATCGCGGGGGACTTTACAAACATACAGTTTCACGGACACAAAGTCCTCAGAACAACCACACACAAATAAATCACACAAAGAGTTGTCCTGTATGGGAATCGAACCCACAACACTCGGGCGGGAGGCCGGTATCTAAACCACTCCGCCATCTGTGCAGTCGACTTCTGTACCTCGTCACGTCATCGGTGACGAAAAATATACCAGCCCTATCAAAAATACAGTCCACTTTATTTCTTACGTCTGTTAAGACCCTAACAGAGCCGTTAGATGTGTTACACACTTATAAATAAAGAAAATTCACATTAATCATTTTCCTCGGGGGCACACATATATTTTTTCTTGTCACATTCATCTCTCTCAACGATAACATGAAATTGTTTTATGTGTACTCAGACTTACTAAAAAACAAAGACACCGAATTCTCAACTAAAAAGTGAAGCCACTTTTTGAAAGATGTGTGCGTGAAAGTGTTGTCACCGGAAAGAAATAATCTCAATAATTTGGGTAAATTTTTAAATGTTTTAAGTATATTTAGATATTTTTATATATATTTTTGGCATTTGACATGCTTAGCACTATACATTAAACACAAAGTGAAAAATGTGAAATCGAAAATAACAGTCAGGAGCAGGATTTGAACCTGCATTTTCTGGATACCGTCCAGATGCTTTACCAATTCAGCCATCCTGACAATTGCTCCTGACTGCTAATTTCGATAACACATCATACTTAACGTCTTTGGGTGACGCCTGCGCCATCTGTCGGACGTATTTTCATACATTATACCGACCAGGTAAACTTAATTTTACAATTAAGATTTTACCTAATAATGACGCATACCCTTTAAATATTTAGATATTTTTATATATATTTTTAGCATTTGACATGCTTAGCACTATACTTACTACACTATTTTTCACTTTGTGTTTAATGTAGGAAGGGGCAGACAGAGGTGTATTACACACCCACGGTTCGCCAGCTATATTTAAGTCCCACGTAATAAGGGGCGAGCCTATTGCCGTCTACCGGTCACATTTCCAAACTCCGGGCTGCTACTGAGATTTCTTTTTTTACGAAAAAGCTCAATAACACTGCCCGACCCGGGGATCGAAGCCCAGACCTCATGATCAACAGTTGCTCACGCTACCGCTGCACCATCGAGGCAGTTATTTGCATAAAGATTCTTAGTATGCTGTAGTGACGGATTTATTTTCTGAACTCCACGCGGACGCAGTCATGGACAGACCATAGTTTAAAATATAATTTGGTGTTCCTTTTGTTGACAGGCCGGTGCGGCGAGGGCAGTCCATGCGAACAGTTGTGTCGGGAACTACACGACGGTACGTTTGAGTGCGGCTGCGGACCCGGCTACGTACTCCACGTCGATGGATACGGCTGTTTAGGTGACCAGCTAAAAATAACGTTACTAGTTTTAGAACAAAATTGAAATAAAGATATTTATATAACCGCGAACGTGGAACAATGTGTGCAAATAAATCCGATAAATGGCGCAGGTGCCACCGAAGACATTAGACAGAACATGGAAATTCGCAGTCCCGAGCAATAGTCACGATGACTGAATTGCTCAAGCATTTGAGACGGTATTTCAGTAGATGCAGGTTTCAATAGCCACACGTATCGTTCTAGGACGATATCGATGTTCTTTTGGAAGGATTTGAGGTTTGTTAAACCTGATGTAATGGCGGGTGTGGTCCTGTGTGTGCTCACAAATTGCAGACTTTGTATAGCGACGGTGCTTCACATCAGCTATGTGTTCTTTGATCCGAGTTCTTATGGATCTCTTTGTTTGCCCAATGTAGGAGATACCACAATCACAACACATTTTTAAAACTTAAAGGAGTATTATACTAATTTTATTACACTAGCTTAAAATCTCATACATTGTAAGCATAAATCTTAGAGTAGATATTTTTAATTGTGTTTCTAAACGAATATTATGTTGGTTGAAATAAATAACCAATAATTTGTAAAATCATATTACTGTGGGTAGATGAAACCGTTGAAACAACATATCAGCTTTGGACATCTACCATCTAAGTCCACCCGTGATCATGAATGCTGTAAAGTATTCGTAACGTCGGGATAGTATAAAAATCAAGTAAACGCGATAGATTCCGTGAACGAAGTTTTATTTCAAAATGTGTAAAATTCGCGTAAATGTTAGAAATAATTAATTATGTTTTTAATTTCTGTAACTTTCAACAGCCCCTAGCAATTGTCACGGTGACTGAATTAGCAAGCATCTGCGGTGGTATTCCAGTAGATGCAGGTTCAAATCTCACAAATGGTAGTTTTGAGCAAGATGGAAGAGCAGCGTGACTTGCAAAATATACTAATGTCTCTTTATATTGAAAAAGAATTGTTTTTATTTAGTGCTCAAAAATTCTACCACTAGTTTGTGTACCAATTAAAATTTAGTAAACAAAATAACAATTTGTGTACCAATTAAAATTTAGTAAACATAATATTAATTATTAGTTTATATTATTAAATATATTGATTTTACCAGAAACTAAGACTAAAAAGCTACCACAGAATCGGAACGCGGCCCGACTGAGAAAGATCCAACCAGAAAACTCAGTAGGTAACAACTGTTATGGATTATTAAATTTTATGCGAAATTACTGAAAGCTAATTAATTTTAATTTTAAAATTTTAAGCAAATACATTTACTAATCACTATAACTGTGGGTTTTAGCTGAGCATGTCAAATATTAAAAACTAGATTCTGACTCCCTCTGTCCTCGTGGTCTTTAGAATATAAATACATACATCTCTTTTCCGCACACTAATTATCTCTGTGTAAAAATAGCAATCCCACTAAAAGCCTATGTGCTTTTCTGGGCTTAAGACTAAACGTGTGCAAAATTTTATGATGACCCGTTCTGTAGTTACAGAGTGAAAGCGTACCAAACAAGCAAAACTCACAAAAACAAATTTATAATATTAGTAAGGATACAAATCAGTAAGGCGATTATCACACTGCCACGCACCACGCAGCGTAGCGCGTGAATGCGTGTTCTAACGTTGTTTGTAAGTATCTCCGTTTGTATAGAAAACACGCACAGTTCAACACACAGAAAATGCATCCACGCGCGTTCATGCAGATCACGCGCAAAAGCGGAAAAACATGCAACGCCGCGCGTGGGTGCGGGGCGAGCCGCAAGGTATGGCACACCGAGTCCCGCCGCCGCTCTGTACTGCACTATCACCACAGCCAACAGTATTGAATGAAATGAGTCAGAGCCGCCGTGAATCCACAAAACGGTGTTGCGTTTTGTGGATTCACGCGCGTGAGTGCGTAAAAATCCCGCACGATGATGCAGATCTGCACTCCCGCAAGTACGCGCGTAGATGCGTCGACATGGAATATGCAGCGTGGTGCGTGGCAATGTGTGAATCGCCTTAGTTCATTTTCTATTTCACATCTTACACGTGAGGATCATTTTATATTTCACGTTTTAATCTAATAGACAACCCGCTGTGTGGCAATCATTTTCAAGCTTCTAAAAAATAAAAGACGACCTTTAAATCAATTTTACTTTTCCAATAACCATAACGAATTTGATGTGATAAGCGAGATCATTTCAATCGAACACACACAAGTCACCCCATAAATATATGGAGACGATTTTGTTCCGTCGTACATTCCCACTTGTTAGATAAATCGATTTTATACCACTTGTTCGCAAGTGCGAGTGAAATTGCTGCATTTCGTGAAACAACTCGACTAAAAGCTTTTAGACTTGAATAAAGCTTAGCACTTAGACTTACGATTGTTGTGTGAACGTCTTCGCAGTTATAGAGAATTTATTAACCGATTTTGATTTTACCTGGTTCATCAGAGACATTGATTACAACCTGGCCGTTCTAATCTGGTGAGTGGTAGTGCCTTGTTTATCCCAGCATGAATGGGCCGACTCGATCGGGGAAGTACCACTCTCTCACAGAAGATCAGCGTGGAACAACGGTAGGTACTCATACTGCTGTGTTTTATATGGTTAGTGAGAGCGTCGAGGGCACAAACCCCATCCCTATCCTCTCCTTATTATCCTTTCTATCGACTCTTTAATATGCTACCTATCTTCTCCTTGTTATCCTTCCTGTCCACCTCTTATTCTTTTCCTTGGAGATGGCAACACGCGAGTGATGCCTCTGGTGTTGCTAGCGTCTATAGGGTACGATAACCGCTTATGACCGATGGTGGTCAGGTGGACCGTATGCTCGATTGCCACCTACGTAGTGTAAAAAAAAAGTATTTTGAAGTTATACTTCTTTTGGCGCGTTAGGGAAAAATGATAAGAGTAATTTTTTACGATGCGCGCGCACACCGTCACGAAAAACCGACACCCTGAAGTTAGCTATAGTCAACAGTCTAGTATTTTTGTGATATTTAAATAAAGAATAATAAGAATTATAACTTCTAACGCGTGTACATAAGTACAAACTTTTTTATATAAAAATATCATACGCGTTCATTTATCATGTATATGTACTATTAAGGATATTAAAAAGTACTAGATTTGTATTTTAACGAAAAACTTTTTAATTAAAATATAATTGTATGTTAAATAAGAATTATATAACAAAGCTTACAAGAACGGGACATACATATAAATATCAGAACCACGCGGAATTAATCTCCTAGATTAGTTCGCTGCGAGTCTCAAACACAAAGACTTTAATTCTAGCTTTAATTAGTAACAGAGTGCTGGTTCATACCGACTTTATTTTACAAGAAAATTATCATTGTATTCTTTATTTTTCACTTTTATTTTGTGTCTTATTTACTGCACATTTTTGTCTTCATTGTTTTAATAGTTGTTCTGCTATTTTGGACGGAGACAAATCCAATAAATCGAAGATCTATTTGGATAATTTATACACATACTTTTTTTTTATCTTTTATTTGTCAAGGCTTTAGTGCCATAAGCCACTATGCAGGCCTCGTAAGGTTACTCTACAATTATAAATGCCTATTGGTTAACAATTAAAATTAATTAGCTGTAACATTTTGGGTTAGATATGCCTGCTTAACATATTTATAAACAGCTATAGATTTATATGAAACAGGTTGGCTCAAAATTAGATTTATCATCCCACTGAAAATATTTGAACCAATATGTCGTAACAGCGATTGTCTAATACTGTAAAGTAAACTGCATTCGATTAAAATATGATATAAATCGTCAACTTTAGTGGAACAAATATCACAGAGAGGTGATGGTTTAACGCCCATTAAATGTAGAAACTTATTAGAAGGCACATGACCAGACCTAATTCTAAAAGCAAATTTATATATTCCCCAAGCATTTTACATGCCTAGTCATATACAGTCATTTTATCAAATCTGTTCAATATACAAGCACATCTATATTATAGCTTTATAATAGTACAGGCAGATGTTAGAACATAATTACTTTGTACTGTCAAGATAGAAAAATTATAAAATAAATTTGCAATAACTTATAGAGGCTTTTACCAAGGTTTATAACGGCGCTGAATGTATCAATAGAGAAATCAATCTTGATATCAATCGCTCGTAAGTCCGGTAATTGAATTCTGAGCGGTTTGTGCATGGGCGTGAAGTGCAGAGCGGCATTTGCGTGGACGCCGTACTGGTCCAGAGTATGCTTCGGTTTGGCCAGCCATGAGTGCCGTGTGGGGCCGGCTGTGCCGTGTGGGCCGGCTTTAGAATTGTTCCACCCCTCTCTACCCACGGGAGTCGTAAAAGCCGACTGAGGGAATACCGGGAGAGTGGGCAGCAGCACTCCCTCGAGTATTAATAACATCCACTGCGATGGCCAACCCGCCTGCCAAACGTGGCGATTACGGCATTATCCCCCATGACGAGCACACAATTTCAAATGGCCCCCAGTCACGGCAGCTCAGCTATTCCGTGGCCTAACGGTAGCGGGCCCAGTAATGGCGGAGCAGGGGGTGCGAAGAATCTCCAGTCGTGGAAAGGCTACCAAAAACAACGACCTCTGGCCCTGGTAACGCACAACGTTCGGACACTTCGGACCGACGAGAGAATCACCGAGCTGAAAGAGGAATTGAGCAAGATCCGCTGGGACATTATAGGGTTGTCAGAAGTCCGAAGAGAGGGTGAGGGCACGACAATCCTCCAATCCGGGAACTTGCTTTTCCACCGGGAGGGCGACCACCAGTTCCAAGTAGGTGTCGGGTTTATCGTTCGCAGGTCTCTCGTATGCAACGTGGAGAGGATTGAGAGTGTGTCGAGTAGGGTAGCGTACCTTATACTCAGAATAACCAAACGGTATTCGTTGAAGGTCATACAGGTTTACGCACCGACCTCGACACATTCCGACGACGAGGTGGAGGCCCTATATGAGGATATCTCGAAGGCTATCCACTTGTCTAAAACCTACTTCACGGTGGTTATGGGAGACTTTAACGCGAAACTAGGCAAAAGGACAGACTATGAGCTGAAAGTGGGGCACTATGGTTTCGGGCAGACGAATCACAGGGACCAGATGCTGGCTGATTTTCTGGAGAAGGAAGGCATCTAGATGAATTCCTTCTTCAGGAAGCAGCTCCAGCGGAAATGGACCTGGATAAGCCCTGATGGTTCAGTTAAAAACGAGATTGACTTCATCCTGTCGGACAAACGACACATATTCAATGATGTCTCAGTGATCAGCAGGATTAAAACTGGGAGTGATCACTGACTAGTCAGGGGCATCTTGAATATTAGCACGAAAGTCGAGAGGTCACGCTTGATGAAGTCTACGCTCCGACCAACACCTGCCCAATACCAGAACCCCGAGAGCTTTCAGCTCGAACTACAAAATCGCTTCCAATGTCTAGATGAGTGTGAATCAGCGAGCGATATGAACAGCAGGTTCGTGCAAACTGTTCACGCGGTCGGGTCGACCTACTTCAAGGCCCGTCGCGTCACTAGGACTTGTAAACTCTCGGACCATACTCTCAAGCTCATGGAGAGGAGACAAGAAATGACAGTCCAGTCCTCAGCTGATTGGCCCTGCCTAAGGCGGTTAAACAGACAGATCTCCAAGGCTAAATCGCCAATTTAATACTACACGTATTAAAGAGGCGATAGAGTGAAACCAAGGCTCGAAAGTGTTCGCAAGAGATCTATCTGTTGGTCAAAGCCAGTTGACTAAACTGAGGACCAACGACGGCACTGTCATTTCATCTCGAGATGAGATATTGGGAGAGGTCCAGCAGTTCTCTGGACAGTTGTACAGATCCCAGAGCCTCGCTGTTGGCTTGGTCCAAGACCCCAGATCCAAGCTAACTCGGCACTTTACCGAGGATATCCCGGACGTCAGCCTGTACGAGATCAGAATGGCTCTCAAACAGCTAAAGGACGGAAAGGCACCGGGTGACGACGGAATTACTATAGAGCTTCTGAAGGCAGGCGGAAAGGCGGTCCTCAAAACCCTCCAGAGGCTTTTTAATTCCGTTGTTCTCGGGGACGACGTTCCAGAGTCGTGGACCAGGAGCGTGGTTGTGCTTTTCTTCAAGAAAGGTGACAGAACCCTCTTGAAGAATTATAGACCCATCTCGCTGTTGAGCCACGTCTATAAGTTGTTCTCGAGGATCATTACAAATCGACTCGCGCGCAGGCTTGACGACTTCCAGCCTCCCGAACAAGTCGGTTTCCGTAAAGGCTACGTACTAAAGTACCATAGACATATCCACACGCTACGCCAGAATATACAGAAAACCGAGGAATACAATCGGCCTCTGTGTCTGGCGTTTGTGGACTATGAGAAAGCCTTTGATTCGATCGAAACTTGGGCGGTGCTGCAGTCCCTTCAGCGATGCCAAATTGACTATTAGTATATCGGAGTGCTGAAGTGCTTGTATAGAAACGCCACCATGTCAGCCCGTGTTCAGGACAGGAGTACGAAACCGATCCAAATGCAGAGAGGTGTTAGACAGGGAGACGTTATGTCCCCGAAACTCTTCACCGCTGCATTGGAAGATGTCTTCAAACTCTTGGACTGGACCGGATTCGGCATCAACATCAATGGCGAATACATCACTCACCTTCGATATGCCGACGACATCGTAGTCATGGCAGAATCGCTGGAGGACTTTGGCACCATGCTCAATGATCTCAGCAGGGTTTCTCGACTAGTGGGTCTCAAAATGAACATGGGCAAGACGAAAGTCATTTCTAATGTCCATGTAATTTCAGCACCGGTCCTAGTCGGGAGTGCGCTTCTCAAAGTTGTCGATCACTATGTCTACCTGGGAAAAACAGTCCAGTTAGGTAGGCACAACTTCGAGAAAGAGGTCAATCAACGAATCCAACTCGGCTGGGCAGCGTTCGGGAAGCTAAGGAAGATCTTCTCGTCCAATATTCCGCAGAGTCTGAAAACGAAGGTCTACGACCAGTGTGTGTTACCAGTGATGACATATGGAACAGAGACGTGGTCTTTGAATGTTGGCCTCGTATCAAGGCTCAAAGTCGCTCAGCGGGCCATGGAGCGGGCTATGCTTGGTATTTCCCTATGTGATCGTATCCGTAATACGGAGATCTGTAGGAGAACGAGAGTGACCGACATAGCCCGCCGGGTTGCCATTCTGAAGTGGCAATGGGCAGGCCACATTGCTCGACGAACCGACAACCGTTGAGGAAGAAAGGTTCTCGAGTGGCGACCACGTCCGATACGTGCGCAGCGTAGGTCGGCCGCCCACCAGATGGACCGACGATCTGGTCAAAGCTGCGGTCGGCACAGGACCGCTCGTTTTGGCGTTCTCTTGGGGAGGCCTATGTCCAGCAGTGGAAGTTGAAAGGCTGATGGATGGATGGATGATGGATAGATGGATGGAGTCATATCAATTAACATAACGTGCGAAAATGTGAAATTGTAAATAACAGTCACGAGTGGGATTTGAACCTGATATCCTGAAAAACTATCCCAGCTACTTTTCTAATTCAGCCATCATTACAATTGCTCTGGACTGTCGCTAACACATTCAATCTTAATTTCTTAGATGACGCCTGGGCCATGTGTCAAATGTATTTTGCATGCAAGCTCAATTATTACAATTAATGTTCACACCAAATAAGACGCAGTCCTATAGTTAAATGGATATTTTTATGTACCTATTCTCTAAACATTTGACACGAAACGATAAAAACGAACACAAAGTGCGAAAATGTGATATCGAAAATAACAGTCACGACCAGGATTTGAACCTGCATCACCTGGAAAACCGTCCCAGATGCTTTGTGTTCATATAGAAGGTCATAAAAATCTTGAGTTATAAGTGTGTAACTAATTTGACGTTTTATATATTATTATTTTTTTTATTACGTGTGGTGGCAGACTAGCCACGGTCCATCTGATGGTAAATGGTAATCGTCGCCCATGGACTCCACTATACCGGGAGTTTTGTCAAGCCGCTGCTCACCAATTCATTTCACAGATATGAAATTAAACATAAACGGCTATCTCCTGCTACAGCCAAAACGCAACGATGTGCTTCATGGCCGGTCACACGGGAGATGGTGGTACCAACCCGCTCGGGCCCGATACCAAGTGAGTACTCCCACTTGGTACCCAGCCCTACCACCAGTCATGCAATGGATGACAATTGCTTACTTCCCTTAGTCGCCTCATACGACACCCGTGGGAAAGAATGGGGTGGTGACACTTGTATTCTTAGTCCATCACCACACGGACACGGTATACCGGGTGTTAATGACATCATAATCAGTATGATGGTACTCCGGGCAAAGACGGGCACCTAACAACTTTAATTGCTTTTTATGCTTCAGTCCATTTTCGTCGTCAACGGCGGGTTACAAAGTTAGCAATTTTTTTAGCCGACATCGAATCATTAAGAACGAGACTAAAAACATTACGAAGATTTTAATCCATTGTGGTTTTGGAGTTAATCGGTGATTAATGGATTTATTACCTAAAATCAAATTTAGAGAACAATATAACGATTTTATTACGCATTATATTTAAAAGAAATGATAAAGAAATTGCAATTTTCATGAAAAGACTGATGTTACCACCTGGGTGTTCAGAATTGAATTCTGAACCTGCCAGGTGGTATCAATTATCGGTACGATGTCATTTACACGTTTGTATAAAAGCTAGTTTTCTGCGATATACTAGCGGGAAATGTATACTAGCTTTTAAGTCTAATCAAGAGCTCTCAAATAAAAAAAGTTGCATCAAAATCCGTCCGGCAGTGTTTGCGTGATGCGCAAACGAACAAACAGTCAAAAAAAAAAAAAAAATCGTTTTGTGCTTAGACACGCCTATATAGCCTTATTCAGTCATTTTAATCAAATATCTTAAATGTACAGACATAGCTCTGTTACAGCTTTATAATAATATAGATGTATACTGCAAAAACGTAACTTTACATTTTGTTTCACAGAGCTAAACGTAACAAAATCAACAGAAGCGGCAAACGAAGTAGACGTCCTGTATCAAAAGGACGTTTCATTTTCAGCTGAACTAGAAGTTGCACCGTCCAATAGAAATAATAAACCTACTGTAAGCTTAAAACATATCCAAGAAGAAGCTAGAAGACTTACAACTACACCGCCAATAGTAACTAACGCACCAAACTACACTTATACTGGAGAGAAGTACAAGAGAGTGGATGGACTAAGAAGTCTATTAGAAGATGGAATTAGTCAAATAGATCTGAATATCATCGCCGATGAGGCGAGAGATGGATATGCTGATCAATATGAGAAATTTACTACATTGGGTCCTAGTTTGGAACAGAAAGTAAGTATAATTCTTTCATTTCATATCTGAGAAATGAACTGGTGCGCAACGGCTTGACAATACTAATAAATAATAAATAAGTATTCACGGACATTTCACACAACGTCCTCCACTAAGTCCCAAACTAAGCTTCACGCTTGTGCTATGGGTACCAGATTACGGATATAATACATATATTACTTTTTTGTAAATATGTAAATACCTACATGTAATAGATAGAAAACCTCCAGAATATCTGTGTTCATCACACAAATATTTGTCCTGAGTGGGAATTGAACCCACGATCTCGTGCACGGAAGTCGGTTACACTATCGACTACGGCACGAGGCCCGTCAAGTATATTAATCACTTACCTGATGGACTTTACACATTTTAACACAGTCATGTAGTGGCGTTCTGTTGTGGAGGCCTATATCCAGCAGTGGACTTCGAAAGGCTGATGAATGAGTTAAAAAAAAAACTTGAGAGAGCTACTACATCAAAAAAACTTACCCGTAAGCAACGTACTGTCTTTAAAAAAAATTAAGAATGCACAACTGCAGCACAATAAATTAGCCTTTATAAATTATTTTGTATCGCAGGTCCCAGGGGCGACAGCATCACCACCATGGACGGCCGCCGTGGACACTTGTAGCTGTGAGAACTGCAGCGGTGAACGGTGTTCATGTGGCAACTCGAATGATTGCAAAACAGGTACCATCAAGATGTACATAATAAAAAGTGTAAACCGTTTCTAAATTCTTTCAAACCCAGTCCACTACTATCCAAGGACTGAAAGACAACGATATCGAGTTCGATACCCAGTCCAAAGCCCTGGTACACACCTCTGATCTCGGATTTTACGAGATTTTCCACACACAACTCCTCAAGGATCCCATGAACAGGCCAATTTTTTTTTGTTAAGGCAGGAAAAAATTTTCCTAACCGCACACCCCGTCGTTCGAGGCAACGAACAGGGTAGTGTGGCGCCCTCGCCCACTAAAGAAACCCGCCGACACCGTTTCTCCGCCTTTATTGGCAGGCCACCGGAACCATATTAAATTCCTTCAGTGGTCCCATGAACAGACCTAGATTTTAATAAAAATAAAACTGGATGAATGTGAAAGAATGCCCTTTAAAATAAATATATAATTTTCCAAATTTGTTTATGAATGAAGGAGTGCTGAGGTAACAAACATTATTTTTAAAATTATAATAATTGAATTGAGAATCTCCTTCTTTCTTTGAGAAGTCCGTTAGGAAAATGTAAAATTCATATTTATATTATTTACAAATAACAACACAAAGTGCGAAAGGCGGCCGGGCATGTAAAGTGCTTAAAATATACATAAAAATATCAAAATATAAATAAGAACTTCTTTAAGAATTTCTTAATTATTGTGTCACTACTTGAAACCTCCTGAATATTGCCAATCTAGAATATTTAATTGAATATGCGTTTGCAAGGGCTAAAAATTGTAATAACGATGTTTAATGCAAAGGTAGACATAAAATACACATCAAGTATTTTAACTTACTATTATTCTAAAATATTCTTTTCTCATCTTTCCCTCATAATATTCTACATAAATAAGTCAGAGAATATACGGTACCCGAGCCTTTTTACCATCAAAACATCGATTTGATTCAGAAATGTCCAATATTTGCCTTCACTACTTCTTAAGAACACTGAAGAACACTGCTCTATTTTTACGTAATCAGAGAAATAATTTATCCACAATAAAACCAAGTAATTTTAAGATAAAGATAAAATTTATTTAGAACGAGTTGTGTAGCTACAACGGATGTACGTACCCGCCGCCATTACCAGCGTACCACTTCCGGCACAACTTCCGCTAACTTTTCCCTAACAGCTGTTATTGAGTTCAACCTCCGCTCTCCCTCATCCGATTATTTAGATTCTGAACTATTATAAAGCTGTAACAGAGCTATATGTCTGTATATTTAAAATATTTAAGTAACAATGACTGTATTTAGACTATTTAAAAAAACAAAAAAATATAGCATCACGCCAGTATTCCCCGAAGGGGTGGTAGGCAGGTGTATTACACACCCACGACTCGCCAGCTATGTTTAAGTCCCACGTAATAGGGGGCGAGCATATTGACATCTACCGGGCACATTTCCAAACTCCGGGCTGCTACTGAGAATTTTTCTTTTTAGGAAAACGCTCAATAACATTGCCCGACCCGGGGATCGAACCCGAGACCTCATGATTAGCAATCGCATACACTACCGCTACACCACCGAGGCAGTTAATATTTAGACTATTTAGGCATCCCTAAATACAAAATCATTTTTTTTAGAATATTAATTGTCCCTTTATTTGTGGCTTCACGCAAAGACTCCTGAACGGATTTAGATAAAACTTTCCTTGTTTAATAGCTCTTGATAATACTACTATCTATAACGAAAAAATGAGATATGAAATGAATAATATAATATGCTTTATTGCAGTTCTTTTTTTTTTTGCTTGTTTTATGTTTTTTTTCTGTCATATCTAGCTCTACAGACAACATAAATTAACGATACGCTCCTCTGGGCACCGTAATATGCGTCGTACACACTTACCGCTGGTAGTAAAGGCGTCATTCACTTTAATTTAAACAATTTATCTGTTCTCAAAATTTTCATAACTCTATTTAGTACCAACTAGCCTTTGCTCATAGCTCCGCCGGAGAAAAGAGATGGTTTTTTAGTTACTATATATCTCATCCATCCATCCATCAGCCTTTTAACATCCACTGCTGGACATAGGCCTCCCCAAGAATGGAGGATAGTGCCGTAATCGCCACGCTTGGCAGGCGGGTTGGCGATCGCAGTGGATGTTGTTAATACTCGAAGGAGTGCTGCTGCCCACTCCTCCGATATTCTCTCAGTTGACTCTTAATATATATCTCACGTTCCCGAAATACTGGCGATATAAAATTTATACCAGTTCTTAAGTCAAATCAAGAGCTGTGAAACAAAAAAAAGATTTTATCAAAATCCGTTTTTGCGTTATGTCTGAACAAACAAACAAAAAAGAATCTAAAAGATGTATTGTGTCCAGCGACGCCTACATAGCCTAAAAAAATATTTTTTTCTCAATTAGATATTTTCAATTTACAGAGAGCTTATAGCTATCATTTTTTAATAGTAGGTACCTATATGTACTTATATAGATATTTGTTTTTATTTAAGACCTATTAATCACAAAAAGTGATCAAGATTATGCGTTAAATAGTTTTGATGTGCAAACAAACAGACAAGAAATAAAAAAATGTTTTAATTTCTCTCTGCCTACCCCGTAAAGGAAATGGCGTGATCATAAGTAAATAATTTCAAAACACGCAACTTTAATGTACATACACTACCTATTTAAAATAGTATCTATAGATCATGAATGCCTTGGTTGAAACCGGCCCCATTTTTATACACCTGAACAATTTTCAAAAATTACTAGTTTCCGAACGGTCCCCTTCGGTAGTGAGTTGAGCGACCCCGAGACATTTCGATTACCATCCCCTAAGGGTGCTTCCTTAATCGACATCTCTCCAAGAATGCAAGGCACCTGAATTATATTAAGTAGTATCGAGGGTGCTTGATCTACGGTCGTTGGGGAACATGTTAGGTATGGGAACTGACAATATTGAGAAAAAAATAGTACAATAGATTGAGTCATGTTTATTTTTCACCTTGTCATCGCGCTCATAAATCTCGCGTCACGAAATTGATACTAAGTATACTTTTTAAATGATAAAAATCTGTACTACTATAAAGCTGCAAAAGAGCTATGTCTGTATATATAAGATTCTAATCTTTGCCCGCGGTGCTGCCGCAGCCAAAACTAGTTTTTAGGTTATATATCATTAAAATGTATGTTTTGTGTTTAGACACGCATAAAAAGCCCAATACAGTATTTTTTTCTCAAATATCTTAAATGTAGATACACAGCTCTGTTACAGTTTTATAGTTATTAGGATTTGAGAAAAAAATAGTGTATTAGGCTAATTAGGCGTCCCATATTTGATAGATAAATGATTAGACTGGTATATGTTATCCCACTACCATATTAGGTATCTGAAATATAACATAAAAATAAGCTTTTGTCAGCGGGGAAACCGCGAGCAACGGCCAGTATTTTTATAAAAGAACATATTAGAAAATTTTTAGATATTTTTATATATATTTTTAGCATTTGACATGCTTATCACTATACATTAAACACAAAGTGAAAAATGTGAAATCGAAAATAACAGTCAGGAGCAGGATTTGAACCTGCATCTTCTGGATACCGTCCAGATGCTTTACCAATTCAGCCATCCTGACAATTGCTCCTGACTGCTAATTTCGATAACACATCATACTTAACGTCTTTGGGTGACGCCTGCGCCATCTGTCAGAAGTATTTTCATACATTATACCGACCAGGTAAACTTAATTTTACAATTAAGATTTTACCTAATAATGACGCAAACCCTTTAAATATTTAGATATTTTTATATATATTTTTAGCATTTGACATGCTTATCACTATACAATAAACACAAAGTGAAAAATGTGAAATCGAAAATAACAGTCAGGAGCAGGATTTGAACCTGCATCTTCTGGATACCGTCCAGATGCTTTACCAATTCAGCCATCCTGACAATTGCTCCTGACTGCTAATTTCGATAACACATCATACTTAACGTCTTTGGGTGACGCCTGCGCCATCTGTCAGAAGTATTTTCATACATTATACCGACCAGGTAAACTTAATTTTACAATTAAGATTTTACCTAATAATGACGCAAGCCCTTTAAATATTTAGATATTTTTATATATATTTTTTCACTTTGTGTTTAATGTATAGTGATAAGCATGTCAAATGCTAAAAATATATATAAAAATATCTAAATATTTAAAGGGTTTGCGTCATTATTAGGTAAAATCTTAATTGTAAAATTAAGTTTACCTGGTCGGTATAATGTATGAAAATACTTCTGACAGATGGCGCAGGCGTCACCCAAAGACGTTAAGTATGATGTGTTATCGAAATTAGCAGTCAGGAGCAATTGTCAGGATGGCTGAATTGGTAAAGCATCTGGACGGTATCCAGAAGATGCAGGTTCAAATCCTGCTCCTGACTGTTATTTTCGATTTCACATTTTTCACTTTGTGTTTAATGTATAGTGATAAGCATGTCAAATGCTAAAAATATATATAAAAATATCTAAATATTTAAAGGGTTTGCGTCATTATTAGGTAAAATCTTAATTGTAAAATTAAGTTTACCTGGTCGGTATAATGTATGAAAATACTTCTGACAGATGGCGCAGGCGTCACCCAAAGACGTTAAGTATGATGTGTTATCGAAATTAGCAGTCAGGAGCAATTGTCAGGATGGCTGAATTGGTAAAGCATCTGGACGGTATCCAGAAGATGCAGGTTCAAATCCTGCTCCTGACTGTTATTTTCGATTTCACATTTTTCACTTTGTGTTTAATATTAGAAAATTCTTACAGTTAAATAAGGTTTAAAAGCTAAAATTACCTTATTAATTATACCAAATATAAACATCATAATATATTTTTTGTTATGCAAAGAAAATATTAGGAATAATAAGTCTAGTCATCTAGTGGTAATCCTGAAAAGACAGTGGTTCCAGTCTGCAGATCCTCGAAGGGCACACACTTCTGACGCTCGAGATGTTTCTAAATTATTTATGTAAATTGTAACTACCGCTGCTTATTGAAGGAAAACGTCGTGTCTAGTGTAGTGTTTTTTTTATACTACTTCAGTGGCAAATTAGCATACCTCGGGTGGACCCTGATGGTAAGCGGTTGCCATAGCCTATAGACGCTGGCAACACCAGATGCATCACTCGTGCGTCGCTATCTCCAAGGAAAGGATTAGGAGGTGGATAAGTAAGTAAGTATTTATTTGCAGAAACACTGTACAGAGGTTGCAAGTTAAATAATTTAAAGTTCAACATGTTTCGCCGACACACCGGCATGCAAATGAGCTTAGTGTCTAATTAAATTACAAAAAAATTAAATTATTTGACTATAAATACCGTAACATCATGACATACACGATATACATTATTCCCAAATAGTTCAGTCTTATTCAGATAATGACTAAGTGCATATTATTTATTATAGAAAATCTTTGACTGTATTTGTCCAGGAGCCAATGTGTCAGCTCTTTACGGAAATTTTGTAGAGGTAGCTCTCTAAGTGATTTAGGAATTTTATTATAGACCCCTATTAACATCATATAGCTATTTTTCTTGTGAAGCGTAGTTGAGCATTTAAGAACTGCAAGTTTCGTTGGATCTCTGGACAAATATTTTTTGTTATCACATGCCTTAACAAATATATTAGATTTTTTTTGACAAACATTGCTATCTCTAAGAAGTATAACGACGGTGGTGTGAGTAAGTTAAGTTTTTTGAATAGTGGTTTGCATGAATCAGAGGGACCTACTCCACATATTGCTCTTATACACTTTTTTTGAACAAGAAATGCTTTATTAACATCTGTAGAATTTCCCCACAACAGTAAGCCCTATTCTCATCTGTTTTATATTTAAAGTAATTTTGTCTAAGTTTTCTTTTATTTAACGATGATATTCTTATGCCTTTTGTTAACCATTTGGGCTGTTGTCCATTAGAGTTTATTTTTATTTTGTTGACCGGGAAACAGAGATTGTACAAGAGTGAAAGCGTTTCATGGAATTTGTTAAATGCTTGATTGCAACATGATTCACTAAATACTGTACACCTTAGAAAAATAGAAAGGTAATCTTTGAATTTAAGTATATTTTCACAGCTATAATCCCGTTTGGTAATATACCAGTATGTCATTTCGTTCAATTTATGTGGTATAGGGAACGTTATGGTTTGGCCCGTATTGTGATCTGACAAGTATAGATCATGAACTTTTACCCACCACATTTTCTAAGTTACTAACTATGTGGTCGATACAATACGTTTACGTTTCCTAAGCCTTCCATCTTCCAGCAACCTCTTTATTTATTTCTGTCAAAGTAGTAACTGAGGTGCAATATTTGCAAAAAGTCAAACGGACGCTGGGATCGAACGTACAATGCTCTAAGTTATACATGTTGTCCAATGAGTTAACTATCGGACCATTCTGCACTAATGACTTAAAGCGAAATTAACGATCATATTGTCATAAATCAATTTTAAATATGAAGAAACGGTTAAGATGACTAATGCAAATGGAATTTTTTCGCTGTCACATATTTTGGTCACTATTATTTGTTTATAAACTTAATGCTTTTAATCACGTTTTATTGTCAATATTTATGGTTTATACACTTAGTTTTGGTATTCTAAGTAGGTAGGTAATTTGTATTAGTTTTTGTGCGTTCACTGGACGTTACTTTCTTTGATAAAATATAAGTTTATTAACTAAGTATTACGGACGGATATTAAGGAGAGGGTAGCTAGGATGCTAAGAAAAGGATAGGAAGGAGAATAACAAAACGATAGAGAGGGATTTTTGGCCTCCTGCATTCTTACTCACCATACGAGTCACAACGGTAGGAGTAACTACCGTTGTTACACGCTGATCTTTTATGAGAGGGTGGTATTTCCCTGTTCGAGCCAACCCATTTATGGCGGGATAGGCAACGCTCTACCACTATAAATCCCTCTCATCCCTCACAGTCTGAAGAAGATCTGTAGCCAAGTTTTGTCCGTGTGGTGACGGACTAAGAATACAAGTGTCACTACCCCATTCTTTCCCACGGGTATCGTATGAGGCGACTAAGGAAGTAAGCAATTATCATCTATTGCATGAATGGTGGTAGGGCTGAGTACCAAGTGGGAGTACTTACTTAGTTTCGGGCCCGAGCGGGTTGGTACCACCATCTCCCGTGTGACCGGCCATGAAGCACATCGTTGCGTTTTGGCTGTAGCAGGAGATAGCCGTTTATATTTCATTTCATATCTGTGAAATGAATTGGTGAGCAGTGGCTTAACAATACTCTCGGTATAGTCCAGTCCATGGGCGACGGTTACCATTTACCATCAGATGGACCGTGGCTCGTCTGCCACTACATGCAATAAAAAAAATCCAACATAAAATATGTTAATTTAATATTATCCTTACTATAACTTCGCCCAAGCTTAGACCAATTTTGGGTTTATTTCTATATTCTGAACGGTCGGCGTATTTCTATCGCATTTAGCAGGACTTATATATAATATGCTAGCTTCTGTCAAAAGCTACTTTTAGTTTATATCTCTAGTTCCCGATATGGTAGCGAAATAAAAATTATACTAGAATTTACATCTAATCAAGAGCTACGAAACTAAAAGTTTCTTTAAAATTGGTTCAATATTTTTTACGCGATGAGCGAAGAAATAAAAAGACAAACACAAAATCAAGCTGGTTGCCACACGATGGTTTCCTTTAGCGAATTACACTAATTACTAAATCCAAATAACCGGTAAACATAATTATGGCAACGTTTGCCGGGTTAGCAGGATCTTAGAGTTTTGCAGATTATGTTATAATAATAACAGTTTTTTTTTGTTTTTTTATAACATAATACCTTCAACTAGAGAACAATCCTACAAATAAAAATCTAACGGACACAAGGTCCACCCAGACTCAGAACTACCATCTAGATAGATATACTCTTTATTAGCCGTGTGGGGCCGGCTTTACAATTATCCCACCCCTCTCCACCCATGGGAGTCGTAAAAGCCGACTGAGGGAACCGGGGGAGTGGGCAGCAGCACTCCTTCGCGTATTAACAACATCCACTGCGATCGCCAACCCGCCTGCCAAGCGTGGCGATTACGGCACTATCCCCCATTTTTTGGGAGGCTTATGTCCAGCAGTGGACTTTAAAAGGCTGATGGATGGATGGATGGACTCTTTATTGTACATAATGAACAAAAATTATGAAATACCTACAATTATTTATAGATCACTAAAAGAATTTTCCTAGATGGGAAGCGAGCCCATCATTACTATTTTACATTCAGTAACGGTCAGTATCTAAGCCATTGCACCATCTGTGCAGTAATTTTCTTAGCTATCTCTAATATAATAAAATTCGACGGGCATCGTGGCGTAGTCGGTAGTGCAACCAACTTCCGTGCACGAGGTCGTGGATTCGATTCCCACTTAAGGCAATTATTTGTGTGATGAACACAGATATTTGCTGCGTCTGGGTGTTTTCTATCTATTATATGTATGTAAACACAAAAGATCAGCATGCAACGGCAGTTACTTCTACCGTTGTGTTTCATACGGTAAGTGAGAGCGCTGGAGGCCCGAATTCCCTCTCTATCCTCTCTTTATTATCCTTCCTATCCTCTCCTTAGTAATGTGGTCACGTGACGATGCAACAGGAAAATGCCAGCTTCCCATTATGAAAGGGAGCCAGCACCGAGACACATTGCTCTTGATAGTATTCTTAGTATTGTAGAGTCCGTGAGAAGCGGTTACCGCTTAACATAAGATGGACCATAGCTTGTCAAACGCTAGTTGTCTAGTAGTAGAGCCTTGTTTATCCCAGCATGAATGGTCCAGCTCGAGTGGGGATGTAACTACCATCCTCTCACAAAAGATCAGCGTGAAACAACGGTCAAGACTCCTAATGTTGTGTTCCGTATGGTGACTGCCGGAGCCCAAACTCCCTCCCTATCTTCTCCTTATTATCCGTTCTATTCTCTCCTTAGTATCCTACCTATCCTTTTAATATTCTTTTTATTTACCTCATATCCCTTTCCTTCGTGATAGCGACGCGCGAGTAATGCCTCTGGTGTTGCTAGCGTCTATAGGATACGGTAACCACTTACGATCAGGTGGGCCGTACAGAATTGATTGCCACCCACGTAGTTTAAAAAAAAAGTATAAGCAATGAAAAAAATCTAACCAGTGTGATCCAACTCGGTACTTTAGTCTATCCTTAATTCCTTCCTGACACCTATCAACAAAATCTTTTCATCTCTAAGTGTCCATTATGCCTATTGAGTTTCAATTTGAATACATTATTTTATACTAGATGAAAACCCGGCTTCGCTCGGGTGAAATGTAACTCATAATACACAATTTTTTACAAAATGTAGGTACGTGTAAATCGGCCTTAACGAACTCAAGATGGCATCCGAGTGCCCAATATGGCGACTGCCATTTCCACCATTAGAATTTAATAAAATACTCGACAATCCGAATGTTGCGGATATATGTTATCGACTCATTTCGAGTCATTATTTTTTTATGTTAAATTATTCAGGTATGGTTTCAATCTAGTTTACCTTACCCCTCGACCCAATTATTAATATAGATAATAATCTATGTAATAAGGTGTTGTAATAAGACACAGGGTATGTAATATTCACTACACTACTGTTATCGATACCAGGTATATTAGTGAACGAAAAGTAACAAGGTATCGGCTCTTAGCAAGCGCCTACGTCTTCACTCCGCGACGGTCGGTCGCACACTCCCCGCGTTGCTCGAGACGACAGAGTAAAACACAACTATAGATGTCTATACACTACATCCCTCCCTTATTATTCTTTTTATATAAATATGAATGTACCTAATAAAAATACTCAGCTAAGGATCTGTGATCAGGTTAAGGTACAACTAAATATATTCATAATCACCAAAATATACGTATAGTAATTTAATAACCATTTTTTTTTACTTAAGTATATCAGGTACATTAAACACAAAGTGAAAAATGTGAAATCGAAAATAACAGTCAGGAGCAGGATTTGAACCTGCATCTTCTGGATACCGTCCAGATGCTTTACCAATTCAGAATAATCTAAAAGCTGAATTGGTAAAGCATCTGGACGGTATCCAGAAGATGCAGGTTCAAATCCTGCTCCTGACTGTTATTTTCGATTTCACATTTTTCACTTTGTGTTTAATGTATAGTGCTAAGCATGTCAAATGCTAAAAATATATATAAAAATATCTAAATATTTATAGGGTTTGCGTCATTATTAGGTAAAAATCTTAATTGTAAAATTAAGTTTACCTGGTCTGTATAATGTATGAAAATACTTCCGACAAATGGCGCAGGCGTCACCCAAAGACGTTAAGTATGATGTGTTATCGAAATTAGCAGTCAGGAGCAATTGTCAGGATGCTGAATTGGTAAAGCATCTGGACGGTATCCAGAAGATGCAGGTTCAAATCCTGCTCCTGACTGTTATTTTCGATTTCACATTTTTCACTTTGTGTTTAATGTATAGTGCTAAGCATGTCAAATGCTAAAAATATATATAAAAATATCTAAATATATCAGGTACAATCAGGAAGTCCTTATTTTAATTATGTTTAATCACTAATAATCACTTATTTTTATCATTATTGTCCATCATTTTAATCACTCGAGTTGTGATTGATTTACCTCACTATTATCATTGGTTTGAGCCACACTAGCATTATTTTCATCATCCAGTACCTTCCAGTGTCCTTCCACTCGATTTAGGTGTACGATGTTCCGTCTGATTCGCTGACCAGTTTCATCGTTCCGAAGACTTACGTCCCCTCCTTTATTCGCTTCGACGGTATGTGTTTCGGGTTCATAGTTTAAGCTCACCTTGTTTTGTTTAGTCATGTTCTTGACGTATACTTTACCTCCAACATCCAATTCACAACTAGTAGCTCTTCTCTTTCTATCTGCATATTCCTTCCCTTTTTCCTTTAGTTCCTTATCTCTATCCGTTATTTCAAGATCCTCTGAGAGATGCGTCATGTCTTGAATCATAGACAGCTTGTCTCGCAATTATCGTCTAAAGAACAGTTCTGCAGGTGTTTTTCCTGTAACTGTGTGAAGTGTTCTATTGTACATCACCATGTACTCACGAAGAGCCTCCTTCCAGTTCTTTTTCTCTACTTGATAAATCTTGAGGCGTTTTAGGATGTCTCTATTCTGGCACTCCACTTCTCCGTTTTGTTGCGGCCAGTAGGGGATAGTATTATATAGTCGTATGTTCCTCTCTGCGCAGAAATTCTTAAAGTCTTCGCTGCAAAATTGTCTCCCGTTGTTTGATGTAAGCGAGACCGCATTGCCAAGTCTGCTAAAAATGTCTTTAAGTATTCCGATTACTTCGGAGCTAGTTGTGGTTCTACATGTTTTCACCTCTTTATACCTGGTGTAATAATCTACAACTACCAGGATATAATCTCCTCTCGGTAAGGGGCCCATGAGGTCAATTGCTATGTCAACCCATGGTTCGTGTTGTATACGGGAGTGATACGTGAATCAAACAACTTGGTTAAATGCACACTGCTTGTATTCTATAATATTGCGTGGCGGGTCGCAGCCCGCACACACCTACATATGTAACAGTTCGGAAGGTAAATCTCTTCTTTTTAATGGGTTTGGGGCGCTAGGAGCAGAGACTAGGATGCATCCTTTACAGGCTTTGCATACGTTTTCAGCATCTTTGTCGTACTTAGGCCACCATACTTTGGTCCTCAATCTACCCTTCATCGCGACTATCCCCGGGTGGCCTTCATGCGCAGCTTCCAGAACTCTTCTGCGTAATTTGGTTGGGATTACAATTTTCGTCCCTCTGAGGAGAATATCGCCATGAAAGCATAATTCATTCTGGAAAAGTTTATAGGCTTTAACCGTTTCATCCCAGTTTCCATTGTAAAGGCCTTCTCTAACCTTCTGTATCTCTGCATCTTCGAGGGAACTCTCAGTGATCTCTTGTAATGGGATGGCTACTGGTCGTGCCAATTCGGTAACCGCTTGAACATGGTCTTCAAATAAAGCCGTTGGGTTTGTTGCTACTTCACAGAGTCTTGATAGTGGATCGGTTATGTTGGTCTTCCCCGGGCTATATTTCACTTTGAAATTGTAGGATTGTAGCCTTAACACTCACCTTTCAATGCGAGCGCATGGTTTTGCTTTCGGGCCAAATATCACCTCCAAGGGCTTATGGTCCGTTACTAGATCGAACGCCTTGCCGTACAGGAACATGTTGAAATGTTCGACTGCCCAAACCAGGGCTAAGGCCTCTTTTTCTGTTTGGCAGTAACGACGCTCACAGCTGCTAAGATTTTTATTACCAAATGCAATAATTCTCGGCCCATTGTTGTTGATTTGCTCCAACACTGCACCCAGACCCACTGGACTTGCATCTGCAATCACCACAGTCTTATCATGAGTATTGTAGTAACCTAAATTTGGTACCTTTATGAGTGCCGCCTTGAGATCATTAAATGCGTTCTTTTGGGTATCTCCCCAGTCATCTTGAATGTCCGTGTTTCTACCCGTTCTTTTCCGTAGTAGTTGCTTGAGGGCTTCTGTTACCGTTGCTAAATGGGGGATCCATTTTCCCACGTAGTTCACCAAGCCCATGAAACTCTGCAGTTTGGCGATATTCGTCGGGGTTCTGAATCTCTTTATAGCCAAGATATACTTGTCTAGTGGTTTAACTCCCTGTTCTGACAGTTCATGACCTAGAAAGTGAACTTTCTTCATTCCAAAAATGTATTTGTCTTCCCTCAACATCACATTATTTTCTTCTAACACTGTCATAACTTTTTTAAGCCTTAAGTCGTGTTCTACTAAGTCTTTTCCAAACGTCAAGATGTCATCTATGAAGTTTATGACTCCTTCGCAACCTAAAAGGATTCGTTCCAGTGTTTTTTGGAAAATCTCTGGCGCACAAGAGATACCGAACATCATCATTTTGTATTGATACAATCCTTTGCTGGTAATGAAGGTCGTGATATGCCTTGAGTTTGGGTGAAGTTCGATATGCTGGAACGCGTCTCGTATGTCTAGCTTACTAAAGATTTTGGCTTCTCGAACTTTTGGCAACAGTTCTTCCATTGTTGGTAATGGCTGGTTTTCACGTTGTATAGCCGCATTTGCTCTGTGCATATCGACACAATCGAATGTCCCCTCCGTCTTTTAGCACAGGAACTATAGGCGATGTCCAGTTACGAGTAAAAGGACCTTGCACGACTTCTATAATGTCCCTTTTCAGTGATTCTTTTATTTTACTCTCTACTTTTTCTTCGAGCGAGATGGGAATCCTGCGATATGGCTAAGCAACGGGCTTCACTGAATCGTCAATCGGAATAGTAACTAAAACATCTTTGAATTTCGGAAACGCCTCAGTTTCAACCTGGTTGATATCCAAATTGATCCGAAGTACTCCCAATGAGGTTGCCGTCACACGTCCAAGTAGGTCACGCGTACCGTTTTTGATCACGTAGAATGTTGAGATGTCTTTTGATGTTCCGGCAAGTTTTATCGTAGCTTTGAATGATCCTAACAGCTTCAGTGGTGTTGCACTCCCGTAAGCTACGAACGTTTTGTCAGGGTTCGGCTTTTGATTGGTAACTAGAGCGTTATCTTTCTTCATTCTTTCCCAGATTTGGTCCGTTAGAAGGTTGTGATTGCAGCCCGAATCTATCAACATCTCCACGTTGGTTCCGCCTATGTTACATGTGACCTTTACGTCATTCTCGATATTGAAGATGTAGTCGACTTTTCTTTCCTCGACGCTTATGTTTGCAGTTTCTTCGATATTATTTGTTGTCCTGCTTTTCTTCTTTATCCCTTGACTGTTCGATTCTTCTTCCAATTTCCTCTTCTGATTTTGTCTTGTCCGACATTGATTTCTGAAGTGTCCTAATATGCCACACTTAAGACAAGCCTTTCCTTTTGCAGGGCAGTTGTTGTCATGAGCCAAACGTCTAGTACTTCCACATCTGCTACATTCCAATATTTTCTTTGGCTTCTCCTTCCATGTCTCTGTACCTACTCTGTTGAATAAATGACTTTCCACAGGTTTCGTACCAAAATTTCCTAATTGACGATCTATGGCTTCTAGTGCATTCGCTTCTGCAATTATTTCATTTAAAGTGATCTTGTCTCCTGTTTTCAATATTTTCTTCCGGAGTTCTTCTGAATTACCCTTTTCCGTTATTTGATCTATGATGTGCTGGTCTTCTTTTGCATCAAACTGACATTTCTTAGCCTGCAGTCGAAGTCTGATAAGAAATTTTTCGAACGTCTCATCTTGTTCCTGTTTTAGGAGATGAAACAGGTGTTGCTCATACACTTTGCTCTGCTTAGGTGCGAAGGAGTCTAATTTTCCGATTGCAATGTTAAAAAGTTCGACTTCAGTTGCATTGGCCCCCGGGATGTTGTAAAAAATTTTTTGTAACTCGGGACCACCAAAATGTAAAAGACTAGCTCTTTTCTTCGCCTCGGTGTCTATGCCTGCCGCCTCAAGGTAAATGTTCAAACTTCTTTTCCATCTTTTCCAACGGACAGAGACTGAACCATCCTCCCCTTCACATTCGAACTTCTCTAAGGTGTACTGTGCCATTTGGGACTACCTGTTGACAAGGTAGTAACTATGTTGCATATTTATAGACTTTTTTCCACACGCTATCGCAATCTAATGCTAGTAATAAAGCGTCTACTGTACGTGACTGAGCCTATGCTATAGTTAGTATGCTATGTAGGTATGTCCTCAATTTAATGCTATATCGGTAAACCTCCGCAATTTAATGCAAACCCGTGAAAACTTCGCAATTTAATGCTATGTAGGTATGTCCGCAATTTAATGCTATACCGGTAAATCTCCGCAATTTAATGCATCCATTATATTCCTCATACCGCAATTAAATGCTCAGTCGCAAGTAGGTAGGCAACTGGGTATGATTGACAAATATGTGGGTAGGTATGTCATTCCCCTGATGTACACCCATAGAAACCCTAGATAGCTAAAACGCGGACAAAAGAATACCTACGCAACTCACGGCCAAATGAGACGAAAATGAGTTCTTAGTCAAAATTGTTTAATAGCGTCAACGTCAGTTAGTACCACAGAACACTTGTACTCCTAGCTTATTTTATAGATAAGTAACTTAATTATTACTGTGGATCACTTCATTATGTTTAGAATATTAACTATTACCTCAATTGATTAACGAAACTCGTGAGGCTCTGTGATTCATTTTTCCTATTAAATTTCTTATACCTACCTCGAGGCTCGAACTCAAGTAGGCAGATAACTTGTAGGTTACTCGCCCACCACGGGCATAACCAAATGAAACAACATCTGTGAAGAAACCCAGCGTGTAGTTACCTAATTACCTACATAGTAATCACTTTAATAAACACTTGTCATGTATAAAATTACAGCCAGTGCCTCGTGGTCCGTAAATTTTGTGTATTTAACGATTGTAGTCGGGTAGCATAAGTATTTTGTCCACTTCTGTTTTCCTCTCTTCCTTTTGTTATTAAATGTAAAAATACTCACAGTTTACCTCGTCGCCACATGTAATATTCACTACACTACTGTTATCGATACCAGGTATATGTATATTAGTGATCAAAAAGTAACAAGGTATCGGTTCTTAGTAAGCGCCCACGTCTTCACTCCGCGACGGTCGGTCGCACACTCCCCGCGTTGCTCGAGACGACAGAGTAAAACACACTATAAATGTCTATACACTACAGGGTAGTTAGAGGCAACAGTTTTGTTTAAGAAACGCAATAACACCAGACGAATCCTTTTAATAATAGAGCTGCACTACACCGACCGGTATTCGATAAATAATAAAAAAATAAATATTCACGGACATTTCACACGTCCTCTGGTCCCAAACTAAGATTTATGCGTGTGCTATGGGTTATTTCTACGGATATAATACATATTTTACCTTTTTTTGTAAATATATACATATAATAGATAGAATGCTCCGATGGTTCGGACATATGGAAAGAATGCCGGACGAGCGACTGGTTAAGAAGATATACACTGCGAAAGTGGAAGGATGTAGGTACAGGGGGAGACCGAGACTCACCTACCTAGACCAAATCGATCATGTATTGAAGGAAGGTGGACTCAGGAGTCTCCGAAACCGGTGAGCGTGTATGAAGAGAATTATGAATGTTGAGAAAGCGAGAGATGTATGCAAGAATAGAGCCTCTTGGCACTATGTTCTCTCTGCCTACCCCGCAAGGGAAATGGCGTGATGATAAGTAGTAATAGATAGAAAACACTCAGACGCAGTACAATTATCTGTATTCATCACACAAATAATTGTCCTGAGTGGGATTCGAACCCACGACCTCGTGCACGGTAGTCTGTTACACTACCGAATACGCCACGAAGCCCGTAGATGAATTCGTTATATATTATTGTTAACAGATAATAGAGTAGCCACGCCTCGTTTCTCCGGCTCTTCATGGCTGGCGCTGCGTGCCCTCCGAGGCGCTTACAAACGCGTCCGAGTCCGTATTCGGGTCCGTCCTGAACGTGCCCGAGGCGTGTTGCTACTGACCGGAGAACACGATGACCTGTCTGGAGATTACCTGGCTTTGATGCTACGAAATGGTCACGTTGAACTCAGGTGAGTGGGTTAAGGAATACGAATTTAAAGGTGTTTTTAAATATCAATCTTTATAACTGGCTCGGTGATGCAGCGTTAGTGTGAGCGACTGCTGATCATGAGGTCTCGCCAACCCACCTGCCAAGCGTGGCGATTACGGTTCTATCCCCCTTTGGGGAGGCCTATGTCCAGCAGTGGACGTCGAAAGGCTAATGGATGGATGAATGGTTCACCAGCTATGCAGTCCCATGTAATAGGGGGCAAGCCTATCGCCGTCTACCAGGCACATTTCCAAACTCCGGGCTGCTACTGCAATTTTTTCTGTTTACGTAAAAGCTCAATAACACTGCCTGACCCGGGGATCAAACCTGAGACCTCGTGATCAGCAGTCGCTCATTCTACCGAGGCAATTATTTGCAAAAAGATTCTTAATATATACACACCCACGATTCGCCAGCTATGTTTAAGTCCCACGTAATAGGGGGCGAGCCTATTGCCGTTTACCGGGCACATTTCCAAACTCCGGGCTGCTACTGAGAATTTTTCTTTTTACGAACTCAATAACATTGCCCGACGCGGGGATCGAAACCGAGACCTCATGATCAGCAGTCGCTCACACTACCGCTGCACCACCGAGGCATTTACAAAAGAATATACACAAATATGTACATTATTTACTTATGTTTATATTTTGAAACAGGTTTGACTGTGGCAGCGGAGCTGGCGTGCTCCGGTCTCCGGAGCCGGTGCGTCTCGGACGCTGGAATACAATCTCGGTGTACAGGCACCGCTGGGACGCGTGGCTGAGACTGAACAATGGAAAAAGAGTTCGTGGTCGGTCTAAGGTAAGTGTCTTTTAATATACCAAGCATTTGCTTACTGTCAGAAACCGGTAACAGTGTGATAGATATGATAGGTTACGCAAAAATGTTTATTGATTTGTTAGGCTAATGTTTAAAGTTCTCTTGCCGCACTACTGCGCACATCTCTGGGAAGGTGCACCAAAATACTAGCTCAACCCACTTGACTGACCCTGCAAAGGCGTGCTGTTTGGATTGTCGATAATCCCAATCTCACGGATGAGCTGAAGTCTTTGGGGCGGCTGAATTGTTTGGGGCTCTCAGTGTGCTCTATCGACTCTTCGACGGGGAGTGCTCTGAGGAACTGTTTGAGCTAGTACCAACATCGCCGTTTTACCGTCAGACCACGAGACGCCGTACTAGGGTTCATCCCTACCACCTGGAGACGATCTTATGCAGCATTTTCAGCGTTGTTTTCTACCACGTACGTGTAAGCTCTGGAATGAACTTCCTGCTGCGGTGTTTCTCCAGCGCTACGACTTGTCCCTCTTTAAAAGAGGTTTGAGAAGAGCACTTTACTCACGGTAGGCGGCGGCTTGGCTGTGCCCCTGGTGTTGCTAAAGTCCATGAGCCGCGGTTACCACTAACCATCAGGTGGGCCGTTTGCTCGTCTGCCATCGTTGGCAATAAAAAAATAATTTGTTTTTTGAAGTAGCTGAGCATGTCAAGTGCTAAAAAACAGATCAAAATATTTAATCAATCGCGCTATCGAATAGTGTGACTTTTATTTGCAAAATTAAACTTACTATATTGGAATAATGTATGCATCCGATAAGTGCTGTAACTCGTAAAGACATCTAAAAACAATTGTGAAGTGGAGATTGGGAGTTATCGTCGGTGACTGCTTAGCGGTCCAGCACTTCCCCGTATTGGATGGGACGCAGGTTCGAATCCTGCTCGCAGTGAAGCTCTCTTTTTCCACTTTCACAAATAATTTGTTGTTTGTAATATTAGTCGTATTCAAATATTTATCCATACCAATTTTTAACAAGCTTTATTAGCTTCGTCTTATCTTTCTATCTATCTATACAACGGAATCTTTGAACATGATTTTCACCTACTTCGAAACGTGGGATTATATTAAGACTGCACACTTATAAATAGTTATAAAGGACCGATTCATGATAGTAGAATAAAGAAGTTTATCCGTTTCTATGGTTACGTAGTCAATAAGGGACCATTATAAATATTAATCTCTGGACTAAAAAGTTATAATTTGGAATCGATTTACCCATATGGTCACGCTGACAAAGTGGTACAAAAGTACAAAGTACAAACTTATTTGTGAAATAAAGAAATTTTTAGTACGAGCGGGAAAGTTAGTCGTTTCCCGTTCGTACTAAAAATCTCTTTTTCCTCATTCACAAATAAATTTGCACTTTAAAATTAGCTGAGCATGTCAAATGCTACAAAAAATATAGATCAAAAATGTTTAAAAAATCGCGCCATTTTCATGGCCATGTGTCATATGTCATACTATTTCTAGTATGAATTTTAATTGCAAAATTAAACTTACTGTATTGGATTAAACACAAAGTGAAAAATGTGAACAGTCACGAGCAGCCCTGCTCGTGACTGTTATTTTCGATTTCACATTTTTCACTTTGTGTTTAATATATAGTGCTAAGCATGTAAAATGCTAAATATATATATAAAAATATCTAAATATTTACTATATTGGATTTATTCATGTTAATGCATTCCAATAGATGGCGTTGGTCGTAAAGACAAATGTGATGAGGAAATTGGGATGACCGTAAGGTCGGTACGGTAGCTGAGTGGCTTAGAGCACTTCCCTGGATTGGAATGGACGCGGGTTCTTTTCCCGCTCGTACTAAAAATCTCTTTTTCTTTACAAATAAGTGTGTACTTTAAAAGTAGCTGTCAAATGCTAAAAAAATATAGATCAAAAATGGTACACTACAATCCTGAAATAATATTGTTTAGGGTACCTCCTGTACATGTAAATTGGGTATTTTATTTGCGACTATCCACTAGTATGGGGTATTGCTGGATCGGTTTTGCAGAAACATTGCGTGTTTGTATAAACAATATTTCGACCCGTTTTTGATAATATATTAAGTACTTTCGATGCTGTTCTGAGATTAAAAAGAAAAAATAAATTATATTCGAATTCAAAAAGACTTTATTTCATAGTACGCCAATTATAATCGCATTTAAAATCGTCAAAGCTGCTAATACAAGAGCGCTTGAGGAAAGTGCATCCACAATGCCGCGATTGCAATAGCCACAAGCCGCCGGATTCCGTAGTAAGGCTTTTCATGAAAGGAACCCTGCAAGAAACTCTTGTGCTACTTTTTTAAATCGCCAATTTGTTACAGTGTTTAAATTTTGGTTATAAAGTAGATGCTAACTAAGAACATACAATATTATGAAAAAAAATATTTCAAAAGAAAAACAGTGTTTTAAAATGAGGGTTAAACTCATTTCTTCGTACTTCACAGAAACTAAAAAACACGTTCGAATGGGTGCTTTTTACTAAATCTTAATAACTTATAAGTACTATTATAAAGCTGTAACAGTCCTGTGTCTGTACATTTAAGATATTTGATGAAAAAATACTGTATTAAGCTATATAGGCATGAGCACAACACAATTGTTTTATATTTTATGTCTGTTTGTTCGTTCGCGCATCACGCAAAACTACTGAACGGATTTTGATGAATTTTTTTATTTGGTAGCTCTTAAACACAAAGTGAAAAATTTGACATCGAAAATTTTGTGTTTAATGCATGTTGCTAAGCATGTCAAATGCTAAAAATATATCTAAATATTTATAGGGTTTGCGTCATTATTAGGTAAAATCTTAATTGTAAAATTAAGTTTACCTGGTCGGTATAATGTATGAAAATAATTCCGACAGATGGTGCAGGCGTCACCCAAAGACGT
Organism: Leucoma salicis; assembly: GCA_948253155.1. Classification (NCBI taxonomy): domain Eukaryota; kingdom Metazoa; phylum Arthropoda; class Insecta; order Lepidoptera; family Erebidae; genus Leucoma; species Leucoma salicis. The sequence goes on along the minus strand of OX411828.1, from coordinate 12,971,672 downwards.
TAAGTATGAATGTGTTATCGAAATTAGCAGTCAGGAGCAAGGGTCACGATGGCTGAATTGGCAAAGCATCTGGACGGTATCCAGGAGATGCAGGTTCGAGTCCTGCTCGTGTGTGTCACATTTTTCACTTTGTGTTTAATGCATGTTGCTAAGCATGTCAAATGCTAAAAATATATATAAAAATATCTAAATATTGGTAGCTCTTAATTAGACTTAAAACTGGTATACATTTTATCCCGCTATTGTATTAGGAACCTGAGATATAACCTAAAAACTGGCTAGTTGTAATATATTACATCGTGATAAAGCAGGTAATAACATATTTGTAAGATTTTATGTCAAGTACCTCACGCTTTTTTACAATCTTTATTTATTATGTTCCACTGTTTAGTTCAACTTAAAAAGTTTTTTTTTTGCTTTTTAATAATTTCTTGTGGTTAGCTAGTTAAACAGTTTACGGACAATGTATTACAGTGCCATCTGTTAGTGAATTACAAAAAGTAGACAGCATGAAAACCGACAAAACGCTTACATGTGCCAATTTTCGAGGTGATTGAACAAACGGTGTCGGAGGTTATCGGTCCCATCTTTACACTGTGTACCTACACACGCATTCCCTATCCTTTGAGTAATGGATATATTTCCTGATAAACATTTCATTTGTCCATACACTCACGCCTGTTTCCTAGAGGGTAGGCAGAGGGAATATACCATTTGTCACTTATTACTTTTGTTGGAACGAGACGTGGCAAACCACGTCGTCGCTATTCGGATGATTGATATACTAAAAATCTCCTCCCCACGGGATACACTGATACATTGAATTAATTCAATTTTCAGATAAACGCTTACTCCCTTATAATAAACGTTGTATAACCTCTGAATAGTTATTCAGTAGTTTGTCTTTGTCTCTAATATGACAGTTTGACGTTGGAAAAACGGAACAAAACACTGAATACTAATTCGAAGCTTAAACAATGTTTATCAATAAGGGGGTTAAATATTTACTAGAAGTTGGAAAGACGCAAATTTGACAGTCAGCCTCTTGCTTACATGGGCTAATCAGTACCTATACTTTATATAAAACCATTGTATGGTTTACTATAATTTATGTCCATCCCCGAAATCTTGGAATTAAAATAACTTAAACGATATTTAACATTTACTAGAATAATCGATTATTACATCACTAGCGACCCGCTCTGACTCTGAAGCTGCAGTTTGACGTAGTTCATGATTATTGAAGAACTATATACTATAAACAAAGAACTAAAAACTATACTATTCTCCTTGCAATAACGGACTAAGAATACAAGTGTCCACTCCATACTTTCCCACGGATTTTGCGCTAGGCGACTAGAAAGCAATAAATTATCTTCCATTGCATTATCGGTGATAGGATTGAGTGCACTTGTGATTTAGCTCTTAAGGATGTTTATATTCAAACAATTTCCTATTGTTAATGAATAAATGAAATGAAATGATCGGGTCCAAGGGGGTGGTTACCACCATCTTCCCTGTGAGCAAACGTTAAACACCTTGATGTTTGATTCTACTACGCGAGTGGCAAACAGGCATACGATATGGCCCACCTGGTGGTAAGCGGTTACCGTAGCCTATAGACGCTAGCAACATCAGAGGCATCATTCACACGTCGCCAACTCCAAGAAAGCAGAGTGGAGGAATAATAAGACGAAGAAGGGAAGGATAATAAGGAGAGAAGAGGATAGGTAGGGAGTCTGTCACATTTTTTCCCGTCTAAACAAAACAAAAAAGGAAAGGTGTCTGTCACTCACAATACAAAACAACGAAAAGAGTACCTTATTATTTTATTTTTTTATTGCGGATTATTTTAATAAATTTCCTAACCGCACACCCCGTCATTCGGGGCAACGAACAGGGTAGTGTGGGGCCTTCGCTCACTAAATAAACCCGCCGTAAGCCGTCTCTCTGCCTGTATTGGCAGACCACTGTAACTATGTGAAATTACTTTAGTGGTCTTGTCAACGAAACTTGATTCTAATTAAATTGTTTATAGGTGTGCCTTGACACTTCTTATCGCTCGTAATACTAAAATACTTTGGAAAATCCAAAACTGCACGCCGCATAATCTTAATTTTTCACAATAAAATTGATTATTTGATAATTAACTAATAATGTATTGGTCTTACTAAGTAGTTTTCAATAAATCACATAGATAGCGCTAATTTCAAAAAGTACTAATGTAGGTTTCATGTCTTAGGCGGCCCAAGACGATCAATTATATTGAGCAATATTACGAATTGTGCAATATTATTGATCGTATATGGTTAATATTGAAGATTACGCAATGATTGAACGAAAGTTTGAGCGAGTTTAATTTTTATTGCACCATATTTTTCCATGGCATCGTGTAGGGTCAGTCTTCCGCAATATTTTTCAGTCTACTGTTCTCCGACTGAACACAAAAACATTGCACAGTTCGTATTATTGTGCAATCTTAGAGTATTGCAATATAATTGATCTTCTGAATTCAAAGCGCCTTTCAATCTTATTGTACAATAAAATGTATTGTACAATGTTATTGTAGGTCTATGGGCCGCCTTATGCCCATAGACCTACAATAACATTGTAGATGGCGTCATCTAGCGCTAATTTAAGAAGTACTTCTATATTGGTCTACCTCTCAGTTCCAGGCCGCGCACGCCAAGGCTACGCAAAAAAAATTGTGGAATGTAAAATATGCTTTTTTTTCGTGTTTTATAACGTTGGTGTGTTATTATTTACGTGTGTTTAGTGTTTTTAATTATTGTTATGGATAAAATAGTTAATATACTTGACAAATATCATCAGTTTGTCTAGCAAAGGTAAGAACTTTCTTTTAACAAAAAACAATGTACCGGCCGCGCGAATGGCGTTCTGTTGACGATAGTAAAACCACCGGTAGCTATGCGTACGTAAAAAGGTAGTTCTCATGAAAGGCGCTGGTTTTAGTGTCGCGTCGAGCGTAAACATTCAGTATTTTTTTGTTTATTTAATAACAATTAAACCACATCGAATCAGAACGTGAAAAGTAATAGGGCTCTATTCCTAATCATAATAATTCGTAAACGAAAAAATAGTCTCGATTAGTAAAGTATTTTGGTCGTTATCGTGTTAACATACATTACCTACAACTCACGGAAGTCCAAGCCAGATTTTTTTCAAACAGTTTTTTAACTAGTTTAAGTAACAAAAATGGCATCAAAAATATCATGTTTAAAAAATAGTGTTTGTTCTTTATATGTGTGTGTAGATATTATTTTACAAGTGCAATATATGATAAATAGAGACATTTTAAGTTTGAAAAATCAGTTGTTCCGTCTAAAACGGGAGTAGAACACACCTCAACGCTTCGCTTATGAGGCGTGCAATAATACTAGTATTACTGACATATAAAAAAAAACGCTAGGTATGCATGTGAAACCAGTGTCGAATGTCTTAAGAGGAACCCCCGGTGCCCCAATAAGTAGCGTGGAAGGGGCCGCCGGGGACTGGTACCCCATAAAAGTATCCCTTTTTTCAGATGGATTCAGGCTATATCTCCTTGAGTTATCTTCTAATAATCATCGATGAGCTCACCAGGCAGTAATAATTTGTAGACAAATATGCAGACAATTTCGGGAAGTCAGAGATGCTTACCTTGTGAAGTCTCGAATCATTCGTTGCCCCTTTTAAATTCCTTCGAACCGTGACCTATCGCATTCCACAAATTATTGATTTCTTGAGATATTTTACCCGAAGGAGTCGCAATCGGCTTGCTCTGTGTTCTTTGTTCACTTTAAAGGAATGTAGAGCAATTGCCCGTGAAATACGTTTACGAAAAGAGTGTTTAGGTTCTTAGCTCTGTTAAACTGACTGAGAACTTTTAACGAAAACGTTTTGTAAAACGCTTCCATTTTGGTTTGTGTTTAAAAATGTGCGTGCAATATTTTATAAAATAAAACTATTAAGAATTGTTTTGATATTTATTATAGTAATTACTAGCTTCTGCCTGGGTTTTCGATTGCCTGGTCTTCAGAATTGGGTTTAGAGAGAGCTTAAACATGTTGTGTGATGAAAGAAATGGGATAAAAATGTGATCAGTAATATGCAAGAATAAATTAATTGTGAAAGTGGAAAAAGGGAGTTTTACTGCGAGCGGGAAACTCGCTTTTTCACTTTCACAAATAATGTGTTGTTTAAACTAGCTGAGCATTTTGAAATAAAACTTCGTTTACGGAATCTATCGCGTTTACTTGATTTTACTACTATTCCGACGTTTCGAATACTTTACAGCATTCATGATCACGGTTGGACTTGATAATCACGGCTGTAAAGTATTCGAAACGTCGGGATAGTAGTAAAATCAAGTAAACGCGATAGATTCCGCAAACGAAGTTTTATTTCAAAATGTGTAACATTCGCGTAAATATCAGAAAGCTAGCTGAGCATGTCAAGTGCTAAAATATAGATCAAAATATCAGTAATATTATTTATAGGTACACTGTAATAAAAAAAAACTTAAAACGTACGTTGGGAGTCATTTGGAGGACAAAGCCAAATTGGCGAGCAAGAAACGGGGCGTCCTGAACAGAGCTAAGCGGTACTTCACCCCGAGGCAGCGACTTGTGCTGTATGAAGCACAAGGCCGCCCTCACGTGGAGTACTGCTCAAATCTCTGGGAAGGCGCACCAAAATACCAGCTCGACCCACTTGACTCCCTGCAAAGGCGTGCTATTCGGATTATCGATGATCCCAATCTCACGGATGAGCTGGAGTTATAAACCGTCCAACCATATTTCACAAAATCCATCTAGCTGTTTCAATCAAATCTAAATTTTAAAATCAAAAAATTGTGGGCTGGTAACAAACATCTAAATATAAAAAAAATATAATATTGGCAGGATTAGTAGGATAATTTATTCACATGGAAAATCCCGTGAAGGAAAATATATTGAGGCTCTCATTCTTGGCACATGACGTCGGCGTGACGATGAAAATTAAAATGTCTGCACGTAACAGAAATATTACGTTTTAATATTTCCTCGTTAATAAAGTTATGGTGTTTTTGATGGTTGTCGGTAAATTAATACTTGGATTTGAAATAGGTATAGCCAAGGATTACAAAAAGAGAAGCGTGATCTATAGTGAAGAGATACAGGTAATAATAATAATTTATTTATTTCAAAGAAAGTACAACAGTTTCACAAAGATACTAAGATACAATATAAAGTAGTGCCTAGTAGACATAAACAAAGAACATAGACATAGTATTGTGCAGTAATAATAATCATAATGTTATAATTAACTACTGTACTTACTGTGCTATATTTACTTAGTAGAAGAAGTTGTACAGTGATATTTTAGTAGCTGTACCCTGGTTTCCAAACTGAGTTAATCTTGTATTCTGGAAACCTGTGAAGTAGTGTAAGGTAGGCACACTTTCATACGAATATCCGACATGATAGAAGAGCCATCAGGATCAGATAAATTCTCGCTCTATTTTCCCGACCACTCACTCGATTGCGACTAATCGTGAGAGTCTGATGCGTGTTGTAGTGACGTATAGTCGGCCAATGGCGCTATATGTATCGTTTTACATTTTAAGGATCATGATTAACTGCATGCCGATAGGCCAAAACATGGAGGCGCTCCAGGACGTTCTTCATCTGTAGTCTATGTCACTGTGCTAAATTGTTCTATCTTTTTCGGATACTAGAGCCTCTTTATAATAAATAATAAATATTCACGGACATTTCACACAACGTCCTCTGGTCCCAAACTAAGCTTAACGCTTGTGCTATGGGTACCAGATTACGGATATAATAAATATATTACTTTGTTTTTGTAAATACATACATATAATAGATAGCAGTACACATATCTGTATTCATCACACAAATAATTGTCCTGAGTGGGTATCGAACCCACGACCTCATGCACGAAAGTCGGCTACGCCACGAGGCCCGTTCGTTTATATAAAAAAATAACACATTCTAATACGGATCCGAAGGTCCCAACGATTTGATATACCTAACTGTATCTAATCTCATGTTGTTTTTATTGTGTTTATAGCAGCGAAAAATATTAACTATCGAACAAATGCTACTAAAATACGGTTCGGACACTTTTCAACTTGCTAAGTTGTTGGAGCGTACTTTAAAGAAATAAGTTCTGCCATCTTAGTTTTACCAGTTTAATGTTGTTGAAACTTATAATAGATGTGTTGATAGGGACCAATATCTATTACAAAGGCTGTAAGAATTACTGATTCAATGTTATAAGATCAAATAGGTAACTCAATATTATCTGTTGGCTAAAAGTAGACAGTTTAAAATGTTAAATAAACATTGCCGTGCGGGGGCCGGCTTTAGAATTGTCCCACCCCTCTTCACCCATAGGAGTCGTAAGAGCCGACTGAGGGGAGTGGGCAGCAGCACTCCCTCGAGTATTAACAACATCCACTGCGACCGCCAACCCGCCTGCCAAGCGTGGCGATTACGGCACTATCCCCCATATCAGCGAATCACATGTTGTGGCGTTGTCTTGGGGAGGCCTATGTCCAGCAGTGGACGTCGAAAGGCTGATGGATGGATGGATGGGAAATAAACATAAATGCAGTTAAGCATACGTCTATCTTAGTCTAAAATTCAAGATATTTGTTGTCGCTACACCGCTCGATGTTCAGTAAATATTTATTTCATACTAGCTTTTGCCCGCGACTCCGCTGTAGCCAAAAGCTAGTTTTTAGGTTATATCTCAGGTTCCCAATATATTTGCGGGATAAAGTGTATACCAGTTTTTAAGTCTAACCAAGAGCTAACAAATAAAAAAAGTTGTATCAAAATCCGTTTAGTAGTTTTTTCGTGATGCGTGAACGAACAAACAGATAAACAGACGTGTTTTGTGTTTAAACACGCCTATGTAGCCTACTAGCCTTTGGCCCCGGCTTCGCCGCAGCTAAAAGCTAGTTTTTCGGTTATATCTCATGTTCCCGATATAGTAGCGGGATATAATGTATACCAGCTTTTAAGTCTAATCAAGAGCTATCAAATAAAAGAAGTTTCATCAAAATCCGTCAAGTAGTTTTTTTTAAATATATTCTAAAAAATCTAGTTTAAATAATTTTCTAGTTTTTCGGTTATATCTCAGGTTTCCGATATAATAGCGAGATAAAATGTATACCAGTTTTTAAGACTAATCAAGGCCTTTCAAATAAAAAAAGTTGCATCAAAATCCGTCCAGTAGTTTTAACGTGATGCGCGAACAAACAAACAGACAAAAATTCTGCATCTCCTGGATACCATCCAGATGCTTTGTTAATTCAGCCATCGTGACAATTGCTCCTGACTGCTAATTTCAATAAGACATTCATACTTAACGTCTTTGGGTGACGCCTGCGCCATCTGTTGGAAGTATTTTCATACATTATACCGACCAGGTAAACTTAATTTTACAATTAAGATTTTTATCTAATAATGACGCAAACCCTTTAATATTTAGATATTTTTATATATATTTTTAGCCTTTGACATGCTTAGCACTATACATTTAACACAAAGTGAAAAATATGAAATCGAAATTAACATTAGCGTATATAGCGTGATTAATTAACGTTTTTTACGCAAATACGAAAACAAGCTTACATGCCGATGATGGGGTTGGTTGGCTACCTTATCGACGACGGAAATGGGGGCGGCGGCAGCGAGTATGCGGAGAGGACGGGGTTCGCGCCCGAGTGCCGGCCCTGGTCCTCGATCACCTTGAGTCCCGCCTTGGGGGACTGTTCGGCGCTTGCCTGGTGTCCGGACGGTTCCCTGACTGCTGGAAGGAGGGGAAGCTCGTGCTCCTGCCGAAGCTGGGACGGTCTCCGAATACAGTCTCGGCCTTCAGGCCCATCGTGTTACTGGACGAGGTGGGCAAACTCCTAGAGCGGGTAGTCGCTGCCCGCATCGTCCGGCACCTAGGAGCGGTCGGCCCCAACCTGTCCGACGCCCAGTTTGAATTTCGGGCGGGTCGGTCTACGGTCGACGCCATTCTGCGCCTGAAGGCTGCGGCTGCGGAGGCCGTCACCTCGAGGGATGTGCTGTTGGCGGTGTCGCTCGACATCGCCAACGCCTTCAATAGTCTGCCATTCGGCTGCATCAAGGAGGCACTCCAGTACCTTGGAGTGCCCTTCTACCTAAGGCGGCTGGTGGCAGACTACCTCGACGGCCGCAGCGTCCTCTTCGTGGACCGGGAAGGGACGTTGTAAAGAATAAAAAACTTATACATGTGTCTCGCTCACTCTTGCTATGACCAAATATGTGCATCCTTTTCTTTTATTAAAACAGTAGCAAGTCTATTATAACCTCTGTCTAAGTTAACAATGAAACAAATATATATCTTGAGTGAATGAACTTTTGAATTTAGACAAAATCTCAATGCAAACATATTTATCAAAGTGCATCTTCGTCCACAACAGCTACAATTGTATGTGATGGCCTCAAGATGCATACTCGTACATTACATCCATTACCGTTGTGCAATCTCGAATGGAAAACCACATTTGTGTTGCAGTACAATCTGAGTGAACTTTCAAATAGTATTGCGCGCACTTGTAAATTTAAAGTCGTTTAGTTCTGGATTGAGAAAAGAGTAAATATGACTTTTTTAACTTGGGTTCATTTAATTTCGCAACAATAAGCACTAGCACAAAAACATATTAATTATAAGAGGCATTTTAAAACAATCAATTATTAAGATTAAAACACTGTGGGCTTCTTCTATATTTCGGAATTATAATGTAATCCCTATATCCTACTCCGAGATAATAGCGCCTCAAAAACCGAAGAACGTGTGGTGACGGACTAAGAATACAAGTGTCACCGCCTCATCCATTCCTGTGGGTGTCGTACAAGGCGACTAAGGGAAGTAAGCAATTATCACCCATTGCATTACTGGTGGTAAGGCTGGGTACCAAGTGAGAGTGCTCACTTGCTATCGGGCCCGAATGGATCGGTACCACCGTCTCCTATGTGACCGGTCATGAAGCTCATCCGTGTGTTTTAGCTGTAGCAGAAGATAGCCTTTCATTCTTTCATTTCATATCTGAGAAATGAAATGGTGCGCAGCGGCTTGCTCTCAGTATAGTTGAGTACATGAGCGACAGTTACACACCCTCAGGTGGACTATGGCTCATCTGCCATCATTAGCATTAAAAAAAAATGTTAACGTGATAATATTTGTTTGTTTGTTATTTGTTTACGCTCTAACTATTCAAATGATTATCATAAAATTTGGCATAGGTACTATATACTCCAGAGTACAGAGGATAAGCTAAAATGATTATAATCTCTTTTCTCTGAAGTGGCAACGAACAGGCCACATCACTCAATGAACCAACTTAGAAATGTTTCTTGTATATAAAAAAGGAGTACTCATCTTTTACATACTTTGAAAATATGAGTGTATATTACATTAATATCGCTGTTGTAATCGTATCTTTTCTCGACAAGGGTACCGGTAATGTGTGCTTAAGTCTACGACAGCTGTGTTCAGTTTGTTTTCTTAGTCAAAGTCCAACTATTTGTCGGGAATGTTGTCAATATTGTGTTCCGTATTTTGTTGTTGCGTTATTTGAAGCTACTTTACCGAACATTTGATATTGATGTAAGTGTCCTCGCTAATATCGAGTTATTTATTTAATAATTTCCTTAGATATACAAAAACAAGGTCCAAAGAAGCATTCAGCTAAAACAAACATCACAAAAATTCGGCTATTATGCTTATTAAAATCCGCAAACTATCAAATATTAAGGTTATTCAATTAATATCATCATCCTTATTATTCGCAATAACATTAGGGTCGGCTTTACTTTTGCTTTATCAACTGGCAGATAATCAATACTCATACGACCTCCAACCCCATGAAAAAAAATATTCTGTTGTTAAAATAAATGTGAGATATTTTACCGAATTGACTACCGACATCGAGTGAATGTACATATTATGTTATAATGTATTACATCTTCGATGCGTTTCTATTTATTGTAGACGAAAAAAACATAAAGCCTTTATAAATTAGATGAACACCCCCATCTTTTTACTTAAAAAATATACTTCAACTTTATTCTATTTATTTTATAGTACCAAACTCAGACTCCCTTGAGCTACAATTAGTCTCGCGGTTCGCTGGTAATTTACTTTAAGAACTAATATTTAGAGTACGCTCTTATTGTTATAACTCTACCATCTATTTTAAGCAACCCTTAATTAGGCGTTTAATTTGTTAAGATTAATGAATTTTACATATATGCTTCAAAAAATTTCAGAAGATCTTTTAATCACCCATATCATGATCAAAGAGCTTTTCATTTGATCCTTGCATAGTTTAAAATTGAGTCTCGGTAGACGTCTGAAGCTGAGTATCTGACAGATTTGTTATTAGGCTAGGAATAGAGTGAGCATGAGGCAGCAACGTTTGATTTGATTCTTTTTTATTTATATATATTTTTAGCATTTGACATGCTTAGCACTATACATTAAACACAAAGTGAAAAATGTGAAATCGAAAATAACAGTCACGACCAGGATTCGAACCTGCATCTCCTGGATACCGTCCAGATGCTTTGCCAATTCAGCCATCGTGACAATTTCTCCTGACTGCTAATTTCGATAACACATTCATACGTCTTTGGGTGACGCCTGCGTCACCCAAAGACGTTAGGTCGTGGACGGTATCCAGGAGATGCAGTTTCAAATCCTGCTCGTGACTGTTAATTTCGATTTCACATTTTTCACTTTGTGTTTAATGTATAGTGCTAAGCATATCAAATGCTAAAAATATATATAAATATTTATAGGGTTTGCGTCATTATTAGGTAAAAATCTTAATTATAAAATTAAGTTTACCTGGTCGGTATAATGTATGAAAATACTTCCGACGGATGGCGCAGGCGTCACCCAAAGACGTTAGGTATGAATGTGTTATCGAAATTAGCAGTCAGGAGCAATTGTCACGATGGCTGAATTGGCAAAGCATCTGGACGGTATCCAGGAGATGCAGGTTTAAATCCTGCTCGTGACTATTATTATTTTCGATTTCACATTTTTCACTTTGTGTTTAATGATTCTTCTTTGTTCTCTTCAATACTGAAGGTCATGTCTGCTTCGAGGACAGTTCTTTGATCGCATGTTGCACAATATTCTTATAAATTTCCCTGTCCTCTGCAGCTTTTACAGCGCCATATTTTGGAAGGCCGGATAGCGATCAGTTTTGACTACCGGGCAGGTGATCGATGTCGGGGTCTTTTCCTATCTACCTATCCAACCATCAGCATTTCCAGGTACTTTAGAAATTTGGCGTGTATAATGGTTGAAGTAGTTGAGTATCTGTTAAAAGCGGACTGTAGAGTCGCGTGGGTAGCTCTGTAAAAATGAATGCATTTGCTTGGCGTGCTCCAAGAGCGTCAATTTTAGTTCTATCGCCGATATTGCCCAGGACCAGTCTTTGAGTAAACACACTGTAGCTTATAGACGTCAGTAATTCCAGATGCATTACTCTCGCTTTGCTAATACTAGGAAAAAGAACAGGACGTGAATAGGATTAGAGGAGTTGAGAGAATGAAAGGACGACAGGAATACCTATATATTTTACGGCAAATATCTATGTAATTTATCACGATTCAATTGTATTACTAAATAGTCAAAGAGTACTATTACTTGTGAAACACGAGTAAATTCCCGGGAGAAACGAGACCACATTACAGCGCGTGTGCCGTTAATCTCTTACATACTCGTAAATTGTCTCACGATGTGTAAAATAACGAGCAAATACATTTCCATTGCTCGCTGAAATGGTTTCTTTAAAGCGGATCCACTTCATTCAAATTCGTGTATAAAAGGTGAGAGTAAACGATCCAAAATTTGCACATCCTTATTGAGGCAACCGAAGCTTGGTGAAGCTTGTTAATCTATAGGTAGATACTATTTCACAAAACTGTAACAGAGCTGTTTCTATACATTAACGATTCTTGGGAGAAATGATTTAGGCTTTTCAGTATTCATCTCTAAACCCAAAATATTCTTAGAACTGATTGTCTTTTTGTCTGGTAGTTAGTTTACGCGTCAAACAAGATCTACTGAGACTGATTTAGATGGCCTATTTATTGACTGGGGGGTAAAGCCGGCCCCACACGGCAAAAAGAAAAGAGCCCACCCCTCTCCACCCATGGGAGTAGCAAGATCCCACTGAGGGATACCGGGGGAGTGGGGAGCAGCACTCCTTCGAGTATTAACAACATCTACTGCGATCGCCAACCCACCTGCCAAGCGTGGCGATTACGGCACTATCCCCCATTCTTGGGGAGGCTTATGTCTAGCAGTGGACGTTAAAAGGCTGATGGATGGATGGGATGGATTTATTGACTCTTTAGGAGCTTAAAGTTTCGTTTTCTTTATACTACTTAGGTGGCCCATAAACATACGGCCTCCTGATGATAAGTGTGTGGTTGTCCGTGTGGTGACGGACTAAGAATACAAATGTCACCACCCCATTCTTTCCCGAGGGTGTCGTACGAGGCGACTAAGGAAAGTGGGCAATTATCATCTATTGCATAACTGGCTGTAGCAGGAGATAGCCGTTTATATTTCATTTCATATCTGTGAAATGAATTGGTGAGCAGCGGCTTGACAATACTCTCGGTATAGTCGAGTCCATGGGCGACGGTTACCATTTACCATCAGCTGGACCGTGGCTCGCCTGCCACTACATGCAATAAAAAAAATGATTACCGTAGCTTGTAGCGGGCAACACTATAGACATCACTCACGCGTCGCCATCTCCAAGGAGAGGACAGAAAGGATAACAAAGAGAGGATATCAACGGGATTTGTTCCTCCGGAACTCACACTCACCATACGAAACTTTGAACGTGAATGCAAAAAAGTGAAGGGTGCATCAAAAGTTACACATAGGTAATTGGTAGCTGTTTATAAAATTTATGATGATATGATAAAATGGACCCCACTCTTTATTTATTAAACCTAATATTGTTTTCTACTATTTAGTTCATCTTAGATAGACGTCGTGTTTTAATGGTTACTATAGGTTTCTTTTTTTATTGCATGTAGTTGCAGACGAGCCACGGTCCATCTGATGGTAAATGGTAACCGTCGCCCATGGACTCGACTATACCAAGAGTATTGTCAAGCCGCTGCTCACCAATTCATTTCACAGATGAAATGAAATATAAACGGCTATCTCCTGCTACAGCCAAAACGCAACGATGTGCTTCATGGCCGGTCACACGGGAGATGGTGGTACCAACCCGCTCGGGCCGGATACCAAGTGAGTACTCCCACTTGGTAGCCAGCCCTACCACCAGTCATGCAATGGATGATAATTGCTTACTTCCCTTAGTCGCCTCATACGACACCCGTGGGAAAGAATGGGGGGGTGACACTTGTATTCTTAATCCGTCACCACACCGACAAAATTAATTTTCTTCGTTTTTAGTCTCAAAACAGCATCAAAACTACTTCTATTTATAAGATCCCATTTCTTAAACATTTTTGATTTATATTTTTTAGCACTTGACATGCTCCGCCACTTACTAAAGTACAAATTATTTGTAAATAAGGAAAAAGAGATTTTTTGTACTAGCGGGAATCGAAAAGACACGGGGTCTTTTACAATCCGGGGAAGTGCTCTAAGCCACTGAGCTATAGTACAGATCTTTCGATCATCCCAATCTCCTTATCACATTTGTCTTTACGATCAACGCCATCTATCGGAAGAATAAACATGCATTAAACCAATAATTTTATCATATGTGTGCCTATAGCACCGGTTTTTAATTTAAAAAAAGAAACACTAAATAAAATGGAAAAGTTTTTAAATTTGTTGTATTGTCATCGGTCGGATTTATCAAGGATAAGTGTGCAGTTTCAATTTAATCCCACGTTTTGAAGTGGATGAAAATCACGTTCAAAGATTCCGTTACATACACGCTAAAAATTCATTCTTATTCATCCTATTATTTGCGCTGTAATGATAAATAGCTAACTAGCTAAATAGCAGGGGCATGAATTAATGATGTAATAATTAATCCAGGTCATAAACAATATTTTCATCAAAATACAAAAAGTTTTATTGAACTCTTAAACCTTCTGGAACTATAATAATATTTGAAATAACCCTTTTTCTTTTTATAATCTTTTTATTCAGAAAGGCTATAACTCAGCAACAACAAGTCTTAGGAGCGTATAAGTGCCCAAGAAGGGCTTAAGTCTGAGTCTTGAGTGCTCAAGGCTATATAGAATAGGGCTTTATGATGTTTGTGTACTTTCAGATACGAGTATTATATATATTGGAGGATAGCTTAGATATTGCCAATCACTGGTTTATTACAAAAAATATTGGCGTCTTTAAAATAGAATGTTCTTTTTTGGAAAAAAAAAGACCCCCTGCTCTAAGAATTAATCTTTGTATCGCGGGGGATTACAAACATACAATTTCACGGACACAAAGTACAGACTCAGAAAAACCATTTGCGACTTTCCGTGTAGTGACAGACTAAGAAAACAAGTGTCACCACCCCATTCTTTAAGAAGTAAGCAATTATCACGCATGGCATGACTGGTGGTAGGGCTGGGTACCAATTGGGAGTACTCACTTGCTAATGGGCCCGAGTGGGTTGGTACCAGCATTTCACGTGTGACCGGCCATGAAGCACATCGGTCGGTGTGTTTTGATTGTAGCAGGATATAGCTGCTTTTTCTTCTGTGAAATGAAATAGTTAACAGTGACATGAAAATACCCTCAGTCCATGAGCAACGGTTACCATTTACCATCAGCTGAGCCATGGCTCGTCTGGCACAATACGCTTTAAAAAAATAGAAATAAAACACAAAGAGTCGTCCTGTGTGAGAATCAAACCTACAACAAAAAAAAATACTAGGCGTCCTGAACAGAAGCAAGCGGTACTTCACACCGAGACAACGACTTTTGCTTTATAAAGCACAGGTCCGCCCTCATATTGGAGTACTGCTCACATCTCTGGGCAGGTGCGCCTAAATACCAACTCGACCCACTTGACTCCCTGCAAAGGCGTGCTATTCGAATTGTCGATGATCCCGATCTCACGGAGGGTCTGGAGTCGTTGGAGCGGCGGAGAGACTTCGGGTCCCTCTGTGTGCTCTATCGGCTCTACAATGGGGAGTGCTCACAGGAGCTGTTTAGGGTGGTACCGACATCACCATTTTACCACTGAACCAGAAGACGTCGCGGTAGGGTTCATGCACACCACCTGGAAACGATTTCGTCAAAGACAGTTCGTTTTCAGCGTTCTTTTCTACCACGTACGTGTAAGCTCTGGAATGACCTAGCTGCTACGGTGTTTCCCCGGTGCTACGACATGTCCCTCTTTAAACGAGGTTTGAAAGGAGCACTTTAGTTGCGGTAGGTGGCGGCTTGCCTGCGCCCCTGGTGTTGCTAAAGTCCATGAGCAGCGGTTACCACTTACCATCAGGTGGGCCGCTTGCTCGTCTGTGGCAGTTGGCAATAAAAAAAAAAGAAAAACACTTGGGCCGGTATCAAGAACACTCCACCATCTGTGCATAAATGCTACGAAATTGATTGTGTAATTAATATTGGCAAAGGTATTTGAAATAACATTTAGACGTTCTTTCTATTAGAATTTTCTCATAGAATGTATGCAGTAGGTATATAGGCAGATACTTGATTTTAATTTGGAATATAATATGCGACTGCTAATCATGAGGTAGGGGTTTGAATCCCGGGTAGGGCCATCATAATGTTTTGTATTTAAGAAGTTCTCAATAACAGCTTGGAGCTAGGAATTTGTCGGTATTTCATCCCCGTGCCGCAGAACGTAAAACTGTAACCTGGGCCTGATCTCTCTCCGGTCAATGATAATAATATAATAATATAGTTGTGAATAAAGTACTTACCATCACACCATCGCCCTTGCGGGTCGGCAGAGAGAACAGAGTACTAAATGGCTCTATTCTTGCATACATCTCTCGCTTCCTCAATATTCATAATTCACTTCGTACGTACTCACCGGTTTCGGTGACTCCGCCTGCCTTCAATACATGACTGATTTGGCTAGACCGAATCGGTCATAGATTAGTGTCAGTCCCCGTACCGACACATCCTTACACTTTCGCATTGTAAATCTTCTTAACGAATCGCTCACCAGGGGGGTTAGGCGGAATGTCATATCTCACATGTCGATCGTATCGTGATCACTGTGATTGGTTGAGAGATCACCGTGATTGGCCAACGGATTATTGTGACATCACGCGTCGGTTTCTCAACCAATCACAGTGATCTCGATACGGTCGACACGTGAAATATGACATTCTGCCTAACCCCCCTGGCTTCTTTCCATATGTCCGAACAATTCCATTGAGAGTAAAGTTTCAGAATAATTGATCATATTATTAGTCTCACTTCAATATCACTGTAACCCCGTCCCTGGTCTTGGTGTAACTTCTACACCACAATAATGGGCTACTCAATCTTAAAATGGAAGTTTTATTAAGAATACAGATATTAATGGATGCCTTCAACAAAAATATTATTTACTAGCCTTAATTTAAAGCTATTTTTTACGTTATATCTCAGGATTCTCAGGTTCCCGATAGGTATTCCCTATAGTAGCGGGATAAAATTTAATACCAGTTGTTAAATCTAATTAAGAGCTATCAAACAAAAAATAGTTGCATCAAAATTCGTTCAGTAGTTTTTGCGTAATGCGCGAACATACAAACAGATAAACAGACAAACAGAAAAAAAAACGTTTTATGTTTAAACACGCCTATATAGCATAATTCAGTCATTTTTTCTCAAATATCTTAAATGTACAGACCTAGCTCTGTTACAGCTTTATAATAGTACTAGTCATTGCCAGCGGCTTCGCCGCAGCCAAAAGCTAGTTTTTCGGTTATATCTCAGGTTCCTGATATAGTAGTGGGATAAAATGTCTACCAGTTTTTAAGTCAGATCACAGCCTTTCAAATAAAAAAAGTTGCATCAAAATCCATCTAGTAGTTCTTTTAAATAAATTCTAAAAAAAATCTAGTTTAAATAATTTTCTAGTTTTTCGCTTATATTTTAGGTTCCCGATATGGTAGCGGGATAAAATGTATACCAGTTTTTAAGTCCAACCAAGGCCTTTAAAAAAAAAAGTTACATCTAAATCCGTTCACAAACAGACAAAAATTCTAAAAAAAACGTTTTGTGTTTAGACACGCCTATATTTATAGTCTATTACACTCATTTTTTCTCAAATATCTTAAATGTACAGACACAGCTCTGTAACAATTTTATAATAGTATAGATAGAAGAAGTATCTACATTAATCAATTTAACAACAGCTACCTTCTCATTTTGTGTTGAAAGTTTCAAAATTATTAACCCGTAACGTTCAAAACGTCACTAACACAAATGACTCGGCTGAAACCCCAAGTCGTTAGTTGTTCATATAATTTACATATGTCTAAACCACTCGGAGGGTTAACGATCGACCTACAAGTTGATTTGTGGTCCATGACAAACAGATAGAAATAATATTTTACTAGTTATTTTTATAGCATTGTTTTTTTTTTATTGCATTTAGTAGCAGACGCGCCACGGCTCATCTGATGGTAAATGGTAACCGTGGCTCATGGACTCAATTATCGAAAGCATTGTCAAGCCGCTGCTCACCATTTATTTCACGGATATGAAATGAAAGCATAAACGGCTATCTTCTGCTACAGCCAAAACGCAACGATGTGCTTCATGGCCGGTCACACGGAAGATGGTGGTACCAACCCGCCCGGGTCCGGTACTAAGTAAGTACTCCCACTTGGTACCCAGACCTACCACCGGTCATGCATCCATCCATCCATCCATCAGCCTTTTAACGTCCACTGCAGGACATAGGCCTCCCCAAGAATGGGGGATAGTGCCGTAATCGCCACGCTTGGCAGGCGGGTTGGCGATCGCAGTGGATGTTGTTAATTCTCGAAGGAGTGCTGCTGCCCACTCCCCCGGTATTCCCTCAGTCGGCTCTTACGACTCCCATGGGTGGAGAGGGGTGGGACAATTCTAAAGCCGGCCCCACAGTCTTTTCTCATTTTTTCCTCCCCATTATTCTCTCACACATGAGTTCCAACACCTTTCAAATCGCATAAAGTTGCAAATTTGCTCAATTCTACTGTTTTTTCAACAGGGTCTGTTCTCACGGATGACGTTCCGCGAGCCTGTCTGGGTTGGCGGAGCGGGGAACACAACGGGCCTTCAGAGCAAGCTAGGCCTATCGGACGGATTGCTAGGCTGCGTGGATTTCTTGAGGATCAATGGAGACACTTATCAATTAATGAAGGATGCCATTGCTACGCTGCATATCTGTGAGTATATTTTTGTCTAAACAGTTTTACGATCCGAGCTTTATGTAGTTATTCAGTATATTGAATGAGTTCAGGTTTCTTAAACAAAGGATCATATTAGGTGCATATCTTCTACCATTCCAGTGAGACTGGTGCCTGAAGTTTCTGTGAAATCTGTGACACAGGTCACCAGGCCTCCCGAAACAGATTTTCTAATATGATATATTCACAATAAGATATCTCAATATTAAGTATAATGAGATAGTTTCAACCTTTCTGTCTATCATCATATACAGTATCCATTCGGAAATCAGCGCCAGATCCTTGTCACATACCACTGAAGTAATGTAACATAGTTCCATTGACCCGCCAATACAGGCGGAGAGTCGGCACACAGCGGGTTTATTTAGTGGGCAGAAGCCCGACACTTCGTTGCCCCGAACAACGGGGTGTGCGGTTAGGTACATATTTTCTCGCCTTAACAGAAAAAAGGCCCTTGCCACATAGCAGATGCTGAAATAAACAACTCTTGATACGGACCGTGGAAACTTGCATGAATACGTACAATAATAGTAACGATCCAGACTAACTTGGTCACGAGTGGCCAGTGTCATTGGAGACTGATACATGAAAAATAGGCCATCCATCCATCCATCCATCAGCCTTTCATCGTCCACTGCTGGACATAGGCCTCCCCAAAATGGGGGTTTTATCATAATCGCCACGATTGGCAGGCGGGTTGGCGATCGCAGTGGATGTTTTTAGTACACAGGGGAACGCTGCTGCCCGGTCCCCCGGTAATCCCTTAGTCGGCTTTTACGACTCCCTTAGGAAGAGACGGGGTGGAGCTATTCTTGGTGCCGGCCCCACACGGCGGATAAACACAATGGGAAAAAAAGCCCAATTCCTTGCAATTGGAGTGAGGCTTCGGCTTCGACTTCATACACATCAATAGGTGTCGACCATGGAAATCGTATGTAAATACCAATTATTTTTTTTGTTTTTTGTTCCTGGGTGTCTTTTGAAGGCGGTTTTTTTTAAATTAATAAAATAAATCAATAAAATATAAATATTCACGGACATTTCCCACAACGTCCTCTGGTCCCAAACTAAGCTTAATACCTGTGCTATGGTACCAGAGTACGGATATAATATGTACATATATTACTTTTTTTGTAAATATGTACATACATGTAATAGATAGAAAGCCTCCAGAATATCTGTGTTCATCACACAAATAATTGTCCTGAGTGGGAATTGAACCCACGACCTCGTGCACGGAAGTCAGTTACACTACCGATTACGCCACGAGGCCCGCCAATTATAATTTTCTTTTTGATGCATAACCCTATTTATTTTTCCAAAATAAAAGTAGTAGGTAATACCCGTCCCGTGAGTCCCGTCCAAATCGGTCCTGCTGTTCTGGAGATTAGCCGTGGATGTATATTCGACGTATACATATATTTATATATATTTAAATCGGTATTCATTAACAATTTCGTGGGTTTTTAGCGCGGAACTCTAACTATTTTTGCATAATAATAGTAGCCTAAGTTACTCATTGTAACAACAGCTATCTGGGAGTGAAAGTCTCATCAAATCGGTCCTGCTGTTCCGGAATATACTTTGGTAAATATTTAGCAAAAAGTGTTATTTAGTATAGTATTTATATAATGCCTGAGTTTGTTGAGTTAATCCTTTAAGTGCTACAACATAATGTTGGATGGATTTAATGTGATTTAGTACGTGTTGATAGCCTTCATAATCTTAAGATTATGGCCGAGATTATGCCGAAGGTCTAAACCTTTCTTACCCTAAGGTAAGAAAATAAAATCAAGGTTACGTAGAGTAATTAAGCAACTTTAGTACTCGTTATAATTTATCCTGATCGAATAAGACAACCTACTTTTCCCTGTGGTGGACTTCAGAGCTCCAGAGAGATATAAAACAAAAATAACAAAACATAGCATCACACCTATATTCCCCGAAGGGGTAGGAAGAAGCGTATTCCACGCCCACGGTTTCAAAAGAAGTGAAAATAAAAAAGTCTCATTAAAAAACCCATGGGACAAAAACTTCACCCCATATACTGGTGGCGGCTCGTAATCTAGCAAAATAACAGTCATGAGGACTACCGACAGAAGTGAAAACTAAAAATTATTAAAAAAAACTTGCATCACTGAGTATATTATATAAATATCTACATTCACAGCTGGCCCAGCGCAATAAAGCGCGTTAACACGACACGTGACAATGTTTATGGCGACTTACATGAATTTACTCCCTATCCAATCCTTCTAATAGAAGTTTTCACTTCAAAAATAACAGCATTCCTGGTTGGACTCTATATATATATATACTATAGCGAAGCGACATCAAGTGCTGAAGTTCAGTAATTTATAGGAGGATAAAAAGGAGAGGACAGGGCGGGGTTTTTGGCCTACGGCGATTCTACCTTACCATACGAAACACACCTACCATTGTTTCACTGTTGATCTTTTGTGTGAAGGTGGTGCATCTCCGATCGAGCTGGCCCGTTCAGATTTGAGCAAGGCTCTTCCACTATAAATTATATATTATTTTAAAGCTGTAACAAAGCTGTGTGTGTATCCATCCATCAGCCTTTTAACGTCCACTGCTGGACATAGACCTCCCCAAGAATGGGGGATAGTGCCGTAATCGCCACGCTTGGCAGGCGGGTTGGCGATCGCAGTGGATGTTGTTAATACTCGAAGGAGTGCTGCTGCCCACTCCTCCAGTATTCCCTCAGTCGGCTCTTACGACTCCCATGGGTGGAGAGGGTGGGACAATTCTAAAGCCGGCCCCACACGGCGTGTGTGTATATTTAAGAAAAATGTCTGTATTAGGCTGTGTAGGCTTCTCTGAATACAAAACGCCTTATTTAGTATATTTGTTGTTTTGTGTGTTCGTTATTTGTTTGCACGTCACTAAAAATTACTGAACGGAATTCGATGAAACTTCTTTTATTTGGTAGCTCTTGATTAGACTTTTTAGTCTTCTTGGTATACGTTTCATCCCACTACTACATATGAACCTGAAATATAACCTAAAATCTAGCTTTTGCTGCGGGTAAAGACTAATATTAAATCCTAGTGATAGCGCCAGAGATCAACGTGCACAAAAATAACTCTTTTAAAACTTTTATAAAAAAAATCATTTTGAGAATTATGAGGCCATTAAACACATACGGCACAATACAACGGCCATAATAATAAAAATTGGAGAAGGGCAAGAAAATAATTAGGTATATTGTTATGAACCACACGAGCAAAAATTATAGATAGCAACAACGAAATACGAAATAATCTTCAAGATTAACAAGGAAAAACGAACAATATTCTAAAATTAATATTCTGATCATATTTCTTTTCGTACGGTATGCCGAGATAAATTCCTGTTAGACGTACCGACAACGACACGGAAACGATATTGTCAGATATCAAGCTAACGCCGTTAGACGCGGCGAACCTTGGTAGTGAAACTCCGGTATATCTGTCATTTGTCAAGAAAAATGTCGCGTATGTTGTATCTAGCTTTATCTGTCTGTGATTTCCTATAATTGTAACACTGTCAGCATTAGCATACCGATGCGGTGAACCGCGGTAGCGACACACGTTCCAGCACGATAAAGAGTAATATTAACGATATTTAAGCGTTCGTTTTCACACCAATTTCACCATTTCGTATTTCCTACTCAGTGCAACGTGTCGTTTGAGCGTTTTTAGCTGCGATATTTTGTTAAAAGAGACAGAGCATGTCGTTTCTTTCCCAACAGCGAAACTAAGATATCACAGCGTCTGTCTGAAACGAGTATCGCGAGTAACAGCGATACTATTCGCCATAACGAGCTGTCCCGTCATGGGGGATAATGCTGTAATCGCCACGCTTGGCAGGCGGGTTGGCGATCGCAGTGGATATTGTTAATACTCGAGAGAGTGCTGCTGCTCATTCCCCCGGTATTTCATATGTATTTACCTATATATTTATTACGTATTTACAAAAAAAAGTAATATATGTATTATATCCGTAATCTGGTACGAGACGACGGTTAGAGACCAGACGATGTTGTGTGAAAAATGTCCGTGAGTATTCTCTTTTAAATGTACTCGTATATATATGAGAAATCTGTCTGTACGTTGTCGACCAATGTAAAAGCACCCAAACGTATGTCACTAGAATATCAATGTGATTAAATCTCGTTTGAGTCGCGTGAACAGTAAATGGGCTCGAGTTGCGCCATCTCACTGTGACATTTTCCTCTACAATTTGTTCCAAAAGAATATGATCAATATTATGAACACTTTTTCCTGATGCCGATTAGATACTTATTGCTGAAACTTGTTTATTTCTTTCACACACTTCTGTTAGACATAGTATCATCCATGAACATTCCTGGTGACGGGAGAGGGCATTAGTAGTTAAAGTTCTAATTATTACGCAAATAGCTGTAAAAAAGTAAAGGTGAAGAGAGTGATGAAAGAAAGAGATACAGGGACTTAGGCTAACAATGGCGGAAGAGTATATAGTTGAAAAGAGGTCTGAAAGAGAAAATAAAAGCATTTAAAGTTGTTCTTCGGTTTTCACTACGCACGTCTAAATACCTATATATAATCACGATAATTTCTCATAGTCTAGTTCGTATACCTGACCAAGAGCCTAGGGCTCCCAGACATACCGTATTTTCTGAAAGACAAAACATGGGGCCTCAAGTAGACGTGTTTATATGTACATTGAATGCCCCGCATACGTGCTAAGTTGGTTAGAGTTTGGGTAACCCCTGGTACTTTTGAATTGGCCGGCCTAACAATAGGATCAACTTACTTTAAATTTTGGTGGCTGATTTGTATGAAATACTATTATTAAATAATATTGAACACTGCCAGACACTTTCTGCTGGCCATAACTTCCGCCAGACACTTTCCACCGGCCATAACTTCCGCCAGCCGCTTTAAAGCTACCAAATAACTATTTGAACTTACCTTATATGCGTAATTTTTATAATAATAATAATCTTTATTTCAGACAACAGGGCCCGTTAATAAATACCTTAAAGTCTAACATACATAAGTATTAAAAATTATTAGTAATATAAATTGCATAAAAAGTATGTTTATATACTTATGTACCTTAAAACTTTTTGACTGGTGGTAGGGCTGGGTACCAAGTGGGAGTACTCACTTGGTATCGGGCCCGAGCTGGTTGGTACCACCACCTCCCGTGTGACCGGCCATGAAGCACATCGCTGCGTTTTGGCTGTAGCAGGAGATAGCCGTCTAATCTTTCATTTCATATCATATGAAATGGTGAGCAGTGGCTTGACAATACTCTCGGTATAGTTCAGTCCATGAGTGACGGTTACCATTTACCATCAAATGGGCCTTGGCTCGTCTGCCACTACATGCAATAAAAAACATAACATATTTTTTCAGACAAACAAAATAGCAAGGGCCAAACGTCCACCCAGTTCAGATCGCCCGGCGCCTGGCTATTAAACATAAATAGCATGTCACAACCTGATACAAATACAAATAGATATAGCATTAGATAGAAAAATTGAAGCCAATATCTACAACAATATTTTTTCAATGAAAACATCCTAAACTACAGAATAAACCCTACATTGCAGAAAACTTTACAACCCTACAATTAATAGACAGTACCCGGATGACCGGTATTTTTTTTTTAACGGTAAATCGTGTTTTTTGGTAATTATATTTAGATACAAATTACATACTCTGCCTCGGTGGTGTAGAGGTAGTGTATGCGACTGCTAATCATGAGGTCTCGGGTTCGATCCCCGGGTCGGGAAATGTTATTGAGCTTTTTCCTAAAAGAAAAATTCTCAGTAGCAGCCCGGAGTTTGGAAATGTGCCCGGTAGACGTCAATAGGCTCGCCCCCTATTACGTGGGACTTAAACATAGCTGGCGAATCGTGGGTGTGTAATACACCTCTGCCTACCCCTTCGGGGAATACAGGCGTGATGCTATGTTTTTTTTGTTTTTTTTTTACTGTAGAATTATGAATAGTATTTTCGATCTTACCAACATAATAATAAAAATGATATGTGGTTATTTTTTAATTGCCTGAAAACGGAACGGATAAAACGACGTTTTTTAAAAATGAAACCTAGCTAGATCGATTTATCGCCTCCGAAACCCCCTGCATACTAAATTTCATGAAAATCATTGGAGCCATTTCCGAGATTCAGATTATATGGATTCATATATATACAAGAATTGCTCGTTTAAAGATATTAGATGAAATACATCCAGACTCAGAACAACTATTTCTGTAGCAAACAAAGAATTTCCTGCGTAAGAATAGAAAGATATAATTCAATCTATGTCCATATCCATAGTCAATCCATATTCAATTTATATCTAAAGCAACATTGCTTTACACTATCGTATTTGATTTCCTTTCATTTATATGAAACAGTGTTGCCAAATTGAGCTCACAAACTTAATTATTAAATACGGTATCAAACAATCCGACGCATCTAAATTCCCAACCACATTCGAGTCACGATGCGTTCGAAATTGAACTCGGAACTAGTCGAATCGAATGGAAACTCAATTGAACCAGATGGTTTGTTTAGCAATACGCTGCCTTATTAAGTGTTCCCAGTTAGATACCGCTTGCATATTCCATATACAAATAAATATTGTGATAATATTACACAATTAGACATGTAATTAAATATAAAAAATATATCGGCGTGTGGCGTGTGTAAGGAGTCTCCGAAACCGGCGAGCGTGTATGAAGAGAATTATGAATATTGAGGAAGCGAGAGATGTATGCAAGAATAGGCCTCTTGGCACTCTGTTATCTCTACCAATTTCGCAAGGGAGATGGCGTGATGATGAGTAATAGCCTTGCTTGTCCTATCATGCGCCGGCTCGACAAGAGAAGTACCAACATCTCATAGACAATCGGCAACATCGGAAACAACTATAGATACTTCTATTATATTTTGTATGATGAATGTGAGCACCGGAGACCTAAACCTCATAATCATCCTCTCCTTCTTATCCTTACTCTCTAGCTCCTATGCCTGTACTTGGAGACGATGAGCGAGTGATGCCTCTGGTGTTACCAGCATTTATAGGGTACGCTAACCGCTTACATTAGGTGCGCCGTATGCTTCTTTGCCACTCGGAGTATAAAATTAAAAAAGGCCTGTTACAAACATAACAGCTAAGTAATTAACACACGTGTTCACTTCAGCTGACGGTATACATTATTCTAATCGTATAACCCTTGTAATTCACATTTGAATGCGTTCATAAGCTTGAATTGTCCCGTTTAAACAATGTTCGAATACATCAACCAAGCGTTTGAATCTCGATTGAATTTAAAACGTACTGTTTGACACGACAAACATAAACGGCTGAAAGTATTTGTTCTCGTAAATGTATTGTGATGCAAGGGCAAAGATTTCGACAAATAAATCGGATCATCTGCAAGTTTCAGTCGAGCACATAACGGCTCTTCACGTCTTGCAGCGAACTTTCTACTTTTCTCTTTTATTATTTGTTCCTTGAAGATTTACGTATACAAAGCAGTTTTGTTCAAGTGGTAACAGATTAAGAATACAAGTGTTCCATCCATCCATCCATCCATCAGCCTTTCGACGTCCACTGCTGGACATAGGCCTCCCCAAGGGAACGCCACAACGAGCGGTCCCGTCATGGGGAATAATGCCGTAAACGCTTGGCAGGTGGGTTGGCGATCGCAGTGGATGTTGTTTATACTCGAGAGAGTGCTGCTGCCCACTCTCCTTCTCTCTGGTATTCCCTCAGTCGGCTCTTACGACTCCCGATACAAGTGTTATTACATCACATTTTTTCAGTGGGTCTCGTATGAAGCGACTTTTTTACACGCTTTTTATTAGCTTCACCTGTATGTTTGTTTGTTTGTAACCGACTCCTTTGAGCGCGATTTTGATCCACTTTGAACGGACGAAACGGATCACGAACCGATAACAATACATTAATTTCATAAATTTGTCTCATTGTTGTGATCAGGATCGCCAGGATTATTTTTTTTAACAATCAATTGAACTAAAAAGTGAAAAATAATTCATAATATAGGTAACGCTTTGTGCTATCTTTTTCGTATATACGAGTACTCGCATATCGAGCACCCCACGCTGTTTTCACAATAATACTAATATTTTTTCTTCATTATTACTTTTCTACCTATATTAAGAATTATTTTTCACTTTTTAGTTCGATGTGCTATAAAAGCGTGTTTTTTTAAACTATATTTATACTATAATAACGAACAAGCATACCTACGGACCAGATAGTTAAGTTACCGTAGCCTATAGACGCTAGCAACACCAAAGTCATCTCGCGCGTCACCATCTCCAAGGAAAGGGATAGGAGGTGCATAGATAGGATACTAAAGAGAGGATAATAAGGGGTTTTGGGCCTCCGGTACTCTCACTCACCATACGAAACACAACTGTACGTATCGCACACACACACACTACCCCGTTTTTGCCCCGAGCGACGGGGTATGCGGTTAGAAACATTTTTTCCCGCCTATACAAAAAAGAACAAGGTACGTATTGTCGTTTTACGCTGTTCTTTTGTGAGAGGGTGGTATTCATGCATGGGATAACCAAGGCTCTACTAATGTAAGTAAACAGTTATTATCACCCATTGCGTTGCAGGTGGTACGATGAGTAATAAGTGGCAGTAGTCACTTGTTGTCGGACCCGAGGGGGTAAGTACCACAGTCTGCCGTGTGACAGACCATTTATTACAATTAGTATTCCTGTGTCCACGAACGGTAGTTAACACTTACCAGGTCGTGACTCGTCTGACACTAAAGCAATAGGAAAAAAAATCGTCACAGTTCTTAGGGGAATATTCTACCGCCAATTATATTGACGAAATTATAAAGGTAAACTTTTGGAGTTCAAAACTCTCGTTATCTTTATTCTTGTTCGTGTATAATTTTCCGCAGATAGGTTTTTAGGCGTGAAGCTTAGATTAACTTTTAAATATAGGAATTCGTGGTCTAGATAATAAACTTACTCGAGTTTAACCAAAAGCATATTTCTTATTATTGCAAATAGTGGCAGACAAGCCACGGCCCACCTGATGGTAAATGGTAACCGTCGCACATGGACTCAACTACTTGTATACCGCGAGTATTGTCAAGCCGCTGCTCACCATTTCATTTCGCATAAATGAAATAAAAGAATTAACGGCTATCTCCTGCTACAACCAAAACACACCGATGCTTCATGGCCGGTCACACGGGAGATGGTGGTACCAACCCGCTCAGGCCCGATAGCAAGTACTTACCCAGCCCCACCACCAGTCATGCAATGGGTGATAATTGCTTACTTCCCTTACTCGCCTTGTACAACACCCGTGGGAAAGGATGGGGTTGTGCACATGTCCTTAGTCCGTCACCACACATATTAATTAATTACACGATAATTTGGGGCCGTTCGTAAATTAAGTCATGAAGTCTACCTTTACATATTACGTCATTAAAAATCCAGACCTTCCTCCCCCTCTTTCCCTGCCTTTACATATTCCATTGCAATAAAACAATCTTTGTTAAAAAGCAAACTCCCAAAATCACCTTGCCCTAGAGCACACACTCCCCGACCATCCGTCGTCACACCAAATGCCACATCAGCCTTCTTGTTTGCGAACGTATTTTTTGAACGGCCCCTTTTAAACAAACATAGTATCACGCCTGTATTCCCCGAAGGGGTAGGCGGAGGTGTATTAC
The DNA here is from genome assembly GCA_948253155.1 of Leucoma salicis. Lineage (NCBI taxonomy): Eukaryota > Metazoa > Arthropoda > Insecta > Lepidoptera > Erebidae > Leucoma > Leucoma salicis. The sequence goes on along the minus strand of OX411828.1, from coordinate 12,943,511 downwards.
ACACCCACGATTCGCCAGCTATGTTTAAGTCCTACGTAATAGGGGGCGAGCCTATTGACGTCTACCAGGCACATTTTCAAACTCCGGGCTGCTACTGAGAATTTTTCTTTTTACGAAAAAGCTCAATAACATTCCCCGATCCGGGGATCGAACCCGAAACCTCATGATTAGCAGTCGCATACACTACCGCTTCACCACGGAGGCAGTAACCCCTTTTACAGAATACTGATATTATCAACTACAATGAAAATGTTAAAAAGTTGTACAGATCTGTGTTTTTATAGACTAAACAATGCTATTTATTAGGGCAGCCTGTTAGGCAACGATTTGAATGTGCCTCTGGAGCAATGGTGAGCAGTGGTTATCATTTACCATCAAACAAAAGCCAGTTCAAGAAGACTAGCAAAGTTGCGGCTCCCGCAGGCAAAACCTTTGAATTCCGATATAGTAAAAGATATATTTAGCATCACGCCTGTATTCCCCGAAGGGGTAGGCAGAGGTGTATTACACACCCACGGTTCGCCAGCTATGTTTAAGTCCCACGTAATAGGGGGCGAGCCTATTGCCGTATACCGGGCACATTTTCAGAATTTTTCTTTTTACGAAAAATTCAATAACACTGCCTGACCCGGGGATCGATCCCGAGACCTCATGATCAGCAGTCGCTCACAATACCGCTGCACCACAGAGCAGCATACAGTAAAAGATAAATGTACTTATACCGGTTTTAAGTCTAATGGTAACATATCAAAGAAAAAGTTGCATCAAAAACCACAAACAGATAAACCTACTAACAGAGAAAAAATCTAAAACAAATGTTTTGTATTTAGACACGCCTATTATATAGCCTAACTAGCATTTGCGCCGCGGCTTCGCCGCAGCCAAAAGCTAGTTTTTCGGTCATATCTCAAGTTCCCGATATACCTAGTAGCGGGATAAAATGTATACCAGTTTTTAAGTCTAATCAAGGTCTTTCAAATAAAAAAAGTTGCATCAAAATCCGTCCAGTAGTTTAGCGTGATGCGCGAACAAACAAACAGAGAAACAGATAAACAGACAAAAATTCTAAAAAAAATAGTTTTGACACGCCTATAATAGCCTATTACAGCCATTTTTTCTCAAAAATCTTCAATGTACAGACACAGCTCTGTTACAGTTTTATAATAGTATAGATAAGTAATTTTTTGTCAAACAAAGTACAGTCACAGCTCTGTTACAGATTTGTACCTAATAGTTTATATACAATTTTCATAACCAAACCAACAACGTTAAGTTTAAAACACTCTGTCTGACTCCATTCTAAATCTATTGATAAAATTATTGGTTAGATTTTCTACTTAACATGCCAGAATGTAAAGGCAAAAATTATACTAAATATACCTATATTAATATATATAAAATTCTCGTGTCTCAGTGTTTGTCGCCATTCTCCTCCGAAACGGCTTGACCGATTCTTATGAAATTTTGTGTGTATATTCAGTAGGTCTGAGGATAGGATGTAAACTATTTTTCTTATCCCTAAGTGATAAGGGTGGTCAACCCCAAACATTTATTTTTTATTTTTAGACAAATTTTTTTTATATTTATTTGTTTATGATTCGGCATTAAAAATACATATAACCCTATATTTCCACCCTTATACTGCCAATCCCTATTTTTTAATAGCGATATTAGTACTTTAATAATATTCGTTGCAAAATATTCACGAAAAAGAAATATGGCGGTAGGTACGAAGTTCGCCGACCACCGAAGAAATCTAACATAGTTGCAGTGGCCGCCAATAAAGGCGGAGAGACGGCACACGGCGGGTTTCTTTAGTGGGTGCAGGCCCCACACTACCCTGGTCGTTGCACCGAACGATAGGGTGTGTGGTTAGGAACATTTTTTCCCGCCATAACAAAAAAAAAGGTACGTATAATATAAAATTGACAATTACATAAACAGGAAATGGCAAATGTTTTATTGATATGTTGAAATCAAAGAGACACTTGTCGCTCTTCCTTTACAAACAAACATTGTATCGTCAAAATATCCGAACATGGAAAATTATATTACACAACCCCAAGCAACGATACCCTGTGACTATCTAACATAAAAATTATTACTGCTCAATGAGTTTTTCTGCGATAGAAGTATTTACAATCCAGCATTGACTACGCCTTAAATGCTTCTGAGGGGCCTCGTGGCGTAGTCAGCAACATCAACAGATAAACAGACAAACAGACAAAAATTCAAAAAAAAATTGTTTTGTCTAGTGGATTAGAGCAATTCCACGGATTGGAAGGGACGCAGGTTCGCGCTAAAGTTATTTTTTTCCTCATTCACAAATAATAATTTGTACTTTAAAGTAGCTGAGCATGTCAAGTGCTAAAAATACAGATCAAAATGTTTAAAAAATTGTTTTGTGTTTAGACACGCCTATATAGCCTATTACAGACATTTTTTTCTCAAATATCTTAAATTTACACAACTCTATTACAGCTTTATAGTAGTACTAGCCTTTGCCAGCGGCTTCGCCGCAGCCAAAAACTAGTTTTTCGGTTATATCTCAGGTTCCGATATAGTAGCGGGATAAAATGTCTACCAGTTTTTAAGTCCAATCAAGGAATTTCAAAAAAAAAATTGCATCAAAATCCATCTAGTAGTTCTTTTAAATAAATTCTAGTTTAAATCATTTTCTAGGTTTTCGATTATATCTCAGTTTACCGATATAGTAGCGGGATAAAATGTATACTAGTTTTGAAGTCTAATAAAGGCCTTTCAAATAAAAAGAGTTGCATCAAAATCTGTTCAGTAGTTTTTGTGTGATGCGTGAACAAACAAACAGACAAACATTCTAAAAAAAATTGTTTTGTGTTTAGACACGCCTATATAGCCTGTTACGGTATTTTTTTCTCAAATATCTTAAATGTACAGACACAGCTCTGTTACAGTTTTATAATAGCATAGATAGATATTTTTTGAAGTAGCCGTCTTATATGAGATGCAAAGATTAATTTTTAATAACATATAAACGTCAAACGCTATAACTCATCACTCGAACACGGTAGCAACCCTCGTTATTGGCTTGGTTACGTGTGAAGAATTGCGTTGATGAATGTTCACAAACATTAGGGCTGGCAAACCTTGAATTTGAATTCAGAGATATTTACATCTGTAATACAGGCTCATTTATATGTCAGCTTTGTTGGGATTTCAGTGTTAGACACGGGCTGGCTTATATAAGCTTTGCTTTGCTGGTGGAATGTCAATTTAAAATAGGATTACATTGACGTGCTTTATATAAATATCCTAAATAATAATTATTAAATGTGCAAGAATAATTTTAAGACACAAAAACGTAAACACCACTTGCAAGATAAAAAAGAAAGATACAATGAGAAAAAGTAAATGCATTTTGCTCACTTTAAAAACGTTACATTATTATAATAATAATAAAGGCGGAGAGGGGGCACACGGCGGGTTTCTTTAGTGGGTGAGGGCCCCACACTACCCTGTTCGTTGCCCCGAACGACAGGGTGTGCAGTTAGGAACATTTTTTCCCGCCTTAAAAAAAGGGCTGTACTCGTACTTTCAAAAAAAAATCTCGGATATTTTTCATTCCGGAAATTTTTATGGTTCCCGTAGGATAGTTAACGTTGCATAGTGATCACGTCAGTGGCGAACCTCACAAACCTTCAAAATAAACTCTAAGTTATGCAGGTTTTCTCACGATGTTTTCCTTCACCGAGCAGTGATCATTTGTAAACAAATACATATTCTCGAAAAATCTCGAAAAGCGAGAGGTGAGTGCTGCGATCTTGAACTGGGGATCGAACTAAATACCATTGTCTTTGCAGTCCTTGGGTTTACCCCAATCTTATAGCTACTTATTTCCATCTTTCTTTCCATCCATCAGCCTTTTCCACTGCTGGATATAAGCCTCCCCAAGAATGGGGGATAGTGCCGTAATCGCCACGCTTGGCAGGTGGGTTGGCATTCGCAGTGGATGTTGTTAATACTCGAAGGAGTGCTGCTGCCCACTCGGGGGAGTGGTATTCCTCAGTCAGCTCTTACGAATCCCATGGGTGGAGAGGGATGGGACAATTCTAAAGCCGGCCCCACACGGCAACTTTCTTTACTCCTACGTATTTAAAAAATATTTACCACAATATTTTTGCAAATATTGAAATGAATGTTTACCCCAAATATGCTTCAATTAGGGTTGCGGGGCAAAATAATTTCACGCTTTGAATAGAAGTTACACGTCAGTTGATAGAGTGAAGGTTGGCGTAAAGATCCGAGTAAGATTCTAAAGGTATTACGGTAGTACAAAAGGCGGGCACAAAAGAAAGGCTTATATTACACACCGGTGGGTATGTAATACTATATTTGTAATTTACCTACAGATTGCTTCCATTGAAGTCCGTATCCACTTTTTTTATCCATTCCAAACCATGTGTAAATTAATTTTTTCCGTACTCCGTTGTTAATACTAATAGAAGAAATATTAGAATAGTAAAAAAAATGCATAGTTAGATGTTTAATGTTTGTTTTTTAATCAAGCTAAAACGGGTAAACTAATTTTAGATTATATTTTGAAACAAAAGCAATTGGAAGAGGCAGAGCATCTAGAACGGTAACCCAAGAAACGCAGGCTTAAATCCTGCTCGTGGCTATCATATTCTGTTTCATATTTTCATCGTAATCTATCTATCTAATATTTTTAAACGAGCAATTCTTGTATATATATATATATATATATATATATATAATCTGAATCTCGGGAAGGGCTCCAACGATTTTCAAGAAAATTTAGTATGCAGGGGATTTCGGGGGCGATAAATCGATCTAGCTAGGTTTCATTTTTATAAAACGACTTTTTATCCGGGTTTTCAGGCAATGAAAAACTGCTATAGAATACGAAGGTAGATTTCGCCACCATCTACAAGGTTATAATAGCTCAGGTGGGAAAAACATCCACTGCGATCGCCAACCCGCCGGCCAAGCGTGGCGATTATGGTAAAACCCCCATTTTGGGGAGGCCTATGTCCAGCAGTGGACGATGAAAGGCTGATGGATCATAGAATATTAAAATTATTAGGCTCGCTTAGTGGTAACAATATATGCATGCGATAACTGGTGTTGAAGTCACCCAAGATGATAAGAAAGAATGTGTTATGGGAATTGGTGTTTCTAGCAAATGTCATGGTAGCTCAGTTGACAGAGCGTCTAGAACAGAACGGGAATCCAAGAGAGGCACGGTCGCTCATAAAAAATAAATACTTATTTACAGTGCTGTCAATGTAGATATTGCTTCTTCACTTATTTCATTTATATTTTTAAATATAACAGTAGACAGACATTTAAAAGTAGATACTCGTTTTATAGTTTGTTTACATTATGTCTCAAGACTTCCTGAATACCGTACTAATTATTTTGATGTAGCTCTAAAGATACTACTACTACTCTGTCAAGAAAGTACCGGGAAAAGATCAATAATACACAAATTTTTTGTTATTCATACAAATTTATTTTTCACCTTCAAAGTATGCTCCTTCTGAAACGATAGACTTACGCCAACGAATGATCCAATCATCAAAACATTTTTTAAACGCTGTTTCCGGAATTGAGTTCAGTTCTTGCCGCGAATTCTCCTTTATGTCTTCTACCGATTGAAAACGGGTGCCACAAAGTAGTAATTTGAGTTTAGGAAAAAGAAAGAAGTCGGCTGGAGCCATATCTGGTGAATATGGTGGTTGCTCGATGGTATTTGTTGAGTGTTTAGACAAAAATTCATTCACAATGATGGGCTTGTGCGAAGGCGGACCACGATAGTGCAAAATCCAAGGCGGCACCACGATAGTGCAAAATCCAAGAATTTTCTTTCCACAAATCTGGCCTTTTTTGTCGAATTTGCTCTCTTAAACACCGCATAACGCTCAAATAATATTCTTTATTTACCGTTTGACCTTTTGGCAAGAATTCCGAGTGCACAACACCGCGATGGTCAAAGAAAACAGTCAACATGACTTTGACTTTTGATCGCCTTTGGCGTGGTTTTTTCGGTTTCGGTTCAGTTGGAAGTCACCACTCCGAAGCTTGTTGATTAGTTTGCATGTCAAACTCGTAAACCCACGTCTCGTCAAACAATGCGTTTCATGAATGTTGGGTCAGAATTGACTCGTTCTAGCATGTCCTCAGCGACTCTCATGCGATTGAATTTTTGGAGAAAATTAAGGTCTGGTGGGGTGGGACTAGCCGAGCGGAAACATGTTTCATACCCAAGTGATTATTTAAAATGGTACGGATCGACTCGGGAGACACAAAAAGTTCAGCGGCTATATCTCTCAAAGTTGAATGAGGATTTTCAGCCACTATTTCCTTCACTTTTGCAATGTTAACTTCAGTTGCAAACGTTGATGGCCTACCAGAGCGAGGCAAATCTTCCATCACATCTCGACCGCTTTTAAACGCTTTGTACCACTCATAAGCACGTGTTTTTGATAAAGTCGATTCACCGTAAGCCTTCTGTAACATTTTCAGTGACTCCGAACACGAAATACCATTGGCGATGCATAATTTAAGACAAACTCTTTGTTCGATGTTTTTGTCCATTATGAAAATAGCAATACACACTAGATATGATATAACTAAAAACAGCACTGTATTTAATATAAATAACAGATGCAACTCAAACTCCGAGCCAAAATGGATAACAGTTGTGCGAATCTAACAACAACAAAAAAAAACAAAAGTTTTAATTTGGAACCATAAACAAATCATCCAATACTTTCTTGACTGAATGTATAGCTAGACATGAAATTCTTTTATTCTTAAAAAAATTTTGGATGTGATTAATACGTGAATCTTCCTTAAAAATATCAATGAGCGAGGGAAATATCAACATTTTTATGGTGATTTAGAAGAAGGAGCGTAGAATCAAACAGACGCGGCCAGTGACATTATTTAATGGTAGGTACTTTTTTTTTAAAAGATTGCTATAGTCACCAACTTAAAAAAATACCAAACTTACTGTGAACTCCTTCTATATAAAGGCTTTATAAATCACTGTAATGAACAACGGAAGAGATTAATTTCCAGCGAATGATGTGGAACTCAAACTAAAGTTTTCTTATGTTAAGTAGTTAAAACTTTAGAAGATTGGGTAATCTCACATGCGGGCGCTTCTACGCTAGATGAATTCGACAAGTTTACTTGCAAAATTTTACACTTCAACATTAGCTGATGTTTTTGATGTGAAAACATCTAATGCGGAAGGAGGGTAAAACCGGCCGTTGTTTATTTGATTTTAACGCCATCTGTTGACAAACGCATCTAACTAGGAAGTACAATCTCAATCAATAAACCAATAACAGTTTTAATTCGTCTATGAATAACGAGAAGGCGCTCACCAAGAATTATATAAAACTCGAACAATATTTGAAGAAAGAAAGAAAAACGATGTTTTCACATCTGCGAGACGTACCGTGACGGCTCATTTTTAATTAATACCAAATCCAAAACTGCACGCCTCATAATCTTCATTTTTCACAATAAAATTGATTATTTGATAAGTAACTAATAATGTCTTGGTCTTACTAAATAGTTTTCAATAAATCATATAGATAGCGCTACTTTCAAAAAAGTACTAATGTGGGTTTCATGTCTTATACGCCATCTAACGCTAATTTTAAGAAGTATGTACTTCTATATTGGTCTACCTCTCAGTTTCGGGCCGCGTGCATTCCAAGGCCATCCAAAAAAAAAGGGCTCCCGCGCTGCTAAAAATATTCCATTGGTGTGTTATCATTTACGTGTGTTTAGTGTTTTTAATTATTGTTATGGATAAAATAGATATTATACTTGACAAATATCATCAGTTCGTCAAGCAAAGGTAAGAACTTTCTTTTAACAAAAAACAATGTACCGGCCGGGCGAACGGCGTTCTGTTGACGATAGTAAAACCACCGGTGGCTATGCGTACGTAAAAAGGTAGTTCTCATGAAAGGCGCTGGTTTTAGTGTCGCATCGAGCGTAAATATTCAGTATTTTTTGTTTATTTAATAACAATTAAATCACATCGAATCAGACCGTGAAAAGTAATAGGGCTCTATCAGTTACTACGCACTGGCCAGCCCGTAAACATGTGTGTTAGATTTGGGGAAGTTAACTAATAATTTACTGAATAAATTAGTTGGTTTTTGGGACTTATTGGTTTTCTTTATTCGCGTAGGGCCAGGTGCACTAGCTCACAGTGCAATTAGGATCCCCACGCTCACTACAGACAGGAGAACACGCACATTACATTCCATGTCACATACGTAGGTTATTAGAAGCTAGGTTGTGACGTTAGGCATTTTACATTATAATCACACATAGAGACTGCAGGGTATAGGCAGAGATAGTACCCACCCCACAGTTAGAGAGCACCCGTACAGTCGCGTACAGTGGTCCTAATCATAATAATTCGTAAACGAAAAAAAAAGTCTCGATTAGTAAAGAATTTTGGTCGTTATCGTTTTAACATACATTACCTACAATTCACGGACGTCCAAGCCAGATTTTTTTCAAACAGTTTTTTAACTAGTTTAAATAACAAAAATGGCATCAAAAATATAATGAGAGTTAAAAATATTGTTTTTTCTTTATATGTGTATTATTTTACAAATGCAATATATGATAAATAGAGACATTTTAAGTTTGAAAAATCAGTTGTTCCGTGTAAAGCGGGAGTAGAACCCACCTCAACGCTTCGCTTATGAGGCGTGCAAAAAGGGTATTTTTATGAACATTATATCAAAAACGAAAAGCATTCTAAGTAGACGGATTCCTTAAGCTACATTTTCAATAGCATTCTTAGTGTAACACTGCTATTTCAATATTCTGATACTGGTAAATGTAAATAATGAAATTCCTAAGCGTCGTGAACTGTATCCATAATTATATGTCACGTACGCGTCGTAAACAGAAGTTTCCTATGCTGTGTATAATAATAAAATTTACTGTGATTGGGGACGGCAAGAAATATTTTCTCGCGAATTAAACCCGAAGCAATAAAACAAAATATAATTAACCCAAATTAATTTATTTTCTAGTCTTGCCTATATATATATGAATGGGCTACCGGCTTAATCAGGGAAGTACCACCTTTTCACAGAAGGTCAGTGTAAAACCTACTTAGCCTACCGTTGTGTTTCGTATAGCGAGTGAGAGCGCGGATAGTACTACTCCCTCCCTATCGTCTTATTGTTATCCTTCCTAAACTCTCCTCATCATCCTTCCTATTCTCTCCTCAGTATTCTTTCTATTCTCTCCTTAGTATCCTTTCTATACTCTCCTTATTATCCTTCCTATCACATTCCTAACCCCTTTCTTGGAGATGGCAACGGGTGAGTGATGCTGATGAGCTCTGGTGCTGCTAGCATCTACAGGCAAACCACTTACCGCTTAACAGGTGGGCCGTATGCTCGTTTGCCACCCACGTTGTATAAAAAAAATATCTAGTCCCACAACGGCAATGGTCACTTTTGGACAATTGCACAATTACAGATTCCATTTTCTAATACATTTTTAATAATCCAAAATTCGACGGGACCGTTTATCAGTTTCAGTTATTATGATTCTAACGCGTTTCTATCTGTTATGTTTATTATCGAAAACACAATAATATTGTTTTAAGTTAAATTGGACATGAATGTTTTTTTGATATCCATCTGCCTTTAATCACCTGACACAGATGGTGTAGTGGTTAAAAAACCGGCCTTCCGTACTGAGTATTGTAAGTTGTTGTGTGTGTCACACACAGAACAATTCTTTGTGTGATCCTCAAATGGTTGTTTTGAGACTGGGTGTGCTTTATATCAGTTATTTTAATGTTTTTAAGCCTCCTGTTGTACAAGAATTAATCCTTTGCAAGACGTTGATAAAAAAAATCACAGAGAAATCTAAATCCTCTAATTTATTAGCTAATTTTTAAGAAGAAAAAGCAGAATTTTCACAGTATACTAATAAAAAGCACATGTTTATTATTAACCTATACAGTTACTTATACTATACTTATCATCACGCCATCTCCCTTGCGGGGTAGGCAGAGAGGACGGAGTGCCAAGAGGCTCTATTCTTGCATACGTCTCTCGCTTACTCAACATTCATAATTCTCTTCATAAACGCTCGCCGGTTTTGGCAACTCCTGACTCCACCTTTCAGCAATACATGACCGATTCGGAAAGGTAGGTGAGTCTCACCACCGAAGGAATTTAACATAGTTCCAGTGGCCCGCTAATAAAGGCGGAGAGACGGCACACGGCGGGTTTCTTTAGTGGGTGAAGGCCCCGCACTACCCTGTTCGTTGCCCCGAACGACGGGGTTTGCGGTGAGAGACAATTTTCCCGCCTTACCAAAAAAAAAGTAGGTGAGTCTCGGTCTCCCCATGTACCTACTACATCCTTCCACTTTCGCATTGTATATCTTCTTGACCAGTCGTTCGTCCGGCATTCTTTCCACATGTCCGAACCATCGGAGCATTCCCTTTCGCATCTTTACACCAATACTCTCTTTCATACCTATTCCCTCTCCTACGTCGTCGTTACACCATTTATAATTTAAGAACGGCTGGACCGCTTTTCGTGGTATTTAATTTGATAGATTTGGAGACAAATCAAGTCCGGAATAGCAGAATAATAAAAAAATGAAATAAAAGCACGAAAAATAATTCATTTTCTCATATATTTTGTATGGAATGATTATTGATGATAAATATCTCGAGATAAAATTGACAGCTTTCGGTGATTTTTTAGACGAATTCATCTAAACGCTAAAACAAAATTTATCTATTTCGAGGCGGTTCGAAGTTTGTCGGGTCAGCTGCATTTTATTCGTTTGAACTAAACTACACACTATTGTTACAGCTGAATGCGCCCCAACACTCCCTCCGTGGAAACCCTTAAATGAAATCACAACAAGCGGAACAGTTCAAGATGCAAATAACGCTGACAGACATGGCATATATGACATCAATGATATCGTCCATTTTGAAGATAACGACCTCGTGATGAGAGACGCTAAACGTGTTGAAATAGATAATAACAAATTAGACAATTCTGTTGAACCATTCAAGACTTATACGTTTGAAGATGTTAGAAAAGTTTTAAACAACAATACTAATGAAATTGATGTTGATAATGAATTGGCGGAGATTAAGAAGGATGGTGAATCTTGTGAATGTCAGCACGGTGGAGGGTGTGTGGCAAATGTCTGTCTTTGTCCTTTGGGCTACGCTGGCATCAAGTGTGAAATCACTTTGGATTTGAAGGTAAGACTAATTATAGGTAATGAGCTTAAAGAGATTATGTTATATGTATCTAAATAGTAATCAGTACAGATTTTTTTCCTGTAAGATAATATTGCTATACTTTAGTTTCACATACAAAACTTATCCGTGTGGGGATGGACTGAGAATACAAGTGTCATCACCCCATGCTTTCCCACGGGTGTCGTACAAGGTGACTAAGAAGAAGTAAGCAGTTATCACCCATTACATTACTGGTGGTAGGGCTAGGTACCAAGTGGGAGTGCTCACTTACTATCGCGCCCGAGCGGGTTGGTACCACCATCTCCCGTGTGACCGGCCATGAAGCACATTGGTGTGTTTTGGTCGTAGCTGGAGATAGTCGTTAATTTTTTCATTTCATATCTGAAATGAAATGGTGAGCAGCGGCTCTAAAACTAGACCTGCGTCTTCGTCTTCCTGAACTTCAACCCTCCTAGCCAAGTTGCATAAGCTTTGTAGAATAGAAATAGAATAGAATAAATGTATGGGATTAACAGTCGGTTACGCTTAGGTTATCGTAACCTCCGCTGGCGGACCACTGAAGGAATGTAATATAGTTCCGGTGACCCGCCAATAAAGGCGGGTTTCTTTAGTGGGTGAGGGCCTCACACTACCCTGTTCGTTGCCCCGAACGACGGGGTGTGCGGTTAGGTACATTTTTTCCCGCCTTACCAAAAAAAAAAGGTTGTCGTAACCTTATGTCAACCACATACATTGATTATTCTATTCTATTCTACTAGCGTTTATGCCACTTGGTTAGGGGGCTAGTATACTACCACCGAAGGAATGTAACATAGTTCCAGTGGCCGGCCAATAAAGGCGGAGAGACGGCACACGGCGGGTTTCTTTAGTGGGCGAAGACCCCACACTACCGTGTTCGTTGCCCCGAACAACGAGGTGTGCGGTTAGGAACATTTTTTCCCACCTTAACAAAATGAAAAAGGGGACTAGTATACTCTTTCGAAATCTGCGGCTGATTAATTATCTTCCATAGCTATCTCACAGGAACCATCCGTTTTCATGAGCTGAAAAGTAGCATTATTTTTTTATATACTACTGGAGTGGCAAAACAGCATACGATCCATCTGATGGTAAGCGGTTACCGTAGCCTATAGACACTAACAACACCAGAGGCATTCAAAATTCAGGCCATCTCCAAGGCAAGAGATAGGAGGTGAATAGAAAAGAAGATAAGAAGAGGATAGGTAAAATACTAAGGAGAGGATAGTAAGGATAATAGGGAGAGGGTTTGGGCCTCAGGCACTCTCACTCACCATAAGCAATACAACGGTAGGAGTAACTACAGTTGGTTCACGCTGATCTTCTGTGAGAGAGTGGTACTTCCCCGATCAAGCCGGCCCATTCATGCTGGGTAAAGCAAGGCTCTACAACTATTGTTCTTTGTCCCTTTTGGCTTCTAGATTAATGTAGGTAGGTTAAATTTATGATTATCATTCAGTAGATACGTAGTTAAAGCGTAACAAAGAAACAAACATCCTCACTTTCATGTTATATTAGTGAGGATATTATTAAGGAAAGTAAACAATCGTAAACGATCTTTATGTCATAAGAAAATAACACTCTGACTAAGTAGAATTACTTTGTATTTACTAGCTCACGTAAACAGTTTACAATGAAGGTATAAATAAGATAACTTTATTGAAAAATACAATAAAAAGTTTACAAGCTTAGTATTCGTTAATAGCTGCATGATATATTAAATATTATTTAAATGCTAGCAGGATAATAAATAATTAGAAATACTTGTGTGTGTGTGTGGCTCGTGTGTGTGTGTATGAGAGAGAGAGAGAGAGAGAGTGAGTGTGTGAGTGCCTGTATGTGTTATTGGAAGGTTTTTATCAAAACATAATCTCGAGCGGGGTGCTCCAATTTCCATTTCTTCATAGTTTAAAGAACTGAGCCATTTATGCAAGACAAACCTACATTTACGAGAAGTAAGAGAATAAATTTGAAGCTTTTTATCAGCTCTGTTGTATAGAATAGGGCTTATAAAATAGTATTGACGTCTTACTATACACAATATTAGCTGATTATATTTGTCAAACTCGTATCTGCTCTGCGTTTTCGTCTATTAATATTAGGGTCAAATATAAGTTCTGCATGTTTGCGCAGAATTGTATTTAGAATATAGGTATGTCTAACCGTAGGTCTTTACAGTGTGTATAATTGGTGTGTAGGGAAATGGATTGGTTTGTTCATTATGACTTTAAGTACTGCCCTCTGCGCTCTTTCAAGCCCCAGTAGCAAGCATTTACCAGAAATATATCTAAAAAATAAAACGATTTATATAATTATGATATTCACCCATCCATCCATCAGCCTTTCGACGTCCACTGCTGGACATAGGCCTCGCCAAGACAACGCCACAACATGTGTTTCGCTCATATGGGGGATAGTGCCGTAATCACCACGCTTGGCGGGCGGGTTGGCGATCGCAGTGGATGTTGTTAATACTCGAGGGAGTGCTGCTGCCCACTCCCCCGGTATACCTTCAGTCGGCTCTTAGTACTCCCATGGGTGGAGAGGGGTGTGACAATTCTAAAGCCACACGGTGTATTTCATATGGGCTACACCAACTAAACATACTGCTCCAATGAGACAGAGATTACGAAGTAAACGAAAAATATCATCGATGTATATAATTTTTCAGATTATTGTTGATTTTTTAAAAACCGCTCAGCCTGCATCCCTTTAATCCGGGGAACTGCTTAGCTCCCTTAGAATGTGATTCACGTATCGACATCATATCGTCTCAATGTGATTTGTAGAGACATCGACGTGTGATGTCTCAATATTCGCTCAGCCAATCACGATGATCTCTCAATCAATCACAATGACACGATGCGATTTTGTGTGTTACATTCTAAGCCCCTGGGGGGTTAGGCAGAATGTCATATCTCACATGTCGATCGTATCGTGATCACTGTCGGTGACATCACGCGTCGGTTTCTCAACAAATCACAGTGATCACGATACGATCGACATGTGAGATATGAGATTCTGCCTAACCCCCCTGGTCCGCTAAGCTATCGCAGTCACAGTGGTGACACCCAATATCCACTTCACATTTGTTTTTTGTATAATAAGTCTATAACTTTCCTTGATATTTCGCGACCGTGTTCAATAGAGTTTTATTTTCTCGTTCTACAGACTCGTCTTGCCCCTCACATAAATCAAATGAGCCCGAGTATAACTGCTTTTTGCTTTTCACAAGTTTGTTTGAAAAATGTTTCAAAGTTCGTCTACAATAGGTACTTTGAATACTTACTCTGGAAATATATTATACTTTTAACATTTCGTGTTTTGAGAATTCACTGTTAATTATGTTTTTTATTCTTAGATGACATCTCATCCCTGAAGTTTTGAAGAAAATGTGTGAACGAGAAATTACTTAACGTGTTTTTTTAATTTTTTTTAGCACTTAACTGCCGGCAGTGCAGTGTTAGTGTGAGCGACTGCTGATCATGAGGTCTCGCGGTCAATCCCCGGGTCGGGCAGTGTTATTGAGAATTTTCGTAAAATGGAAAATTCTCAGTAGCAGCCCGGAGTTTGGAAACATGCCCGTTAGATGGCCATAAGCTATTACTTGGGATTTAACATAGCTGGCTAACCGTGGCTGTGTAATACACCTCTACCTACCCCTTCGGTAAATACAGGCGTGATGCTATGTGTGTGTGTGATGCTGTGATGTTCTTAGCACTAGACAAGCAGGGCTGTCTATGACTGACAGAGAATCAAGATTTTTTTTTTATACTTTTTTTGATGTGAAACATATAATGCGGAGGGAGGGTAAAATCGGCTGTTGGCGTGGCGACGCTTTTATTGTAAGTACTTGTCCCGTTCAAATCTAGCAAGTTAAATTTGGCACACTTCCCGGTATCCGATTGAGCTGAAATTTTACGCGCATGTGTATATCACGTGACAATGCAATATTATGATGACATGGAGCTGATCTGATGATGGAGCTGGAAGGTGGACGTAGGAACTCTATAACGAAACGGCGCAACCCCATCGAGTTTGGGCTCGTATGATTCGTCTTGCCGAGTACTTTGTGTCTAGATGGTATCCAGGGGCTGATGATGAAGCTGGAAGGTGCCCCCAGTAACTCTATAATGAAATGACACAATCCTGTCGAGTTTGGACACGTTTGATTCGTCTTGATGAGTACTTTGTCTTTAGATGGTATCCAGAGTCTGATGATGGAGCTGGAAGGTGGCCATGCGAAACTCTGTAATTAAATAGTACAACTCCATCGAGTTAGGGCTCGTTTGAAATGTCCTGACTAGATCTTCAGTCATAGATGATATCCAGGGTCTGATGATGGAGCTGGAAGGCGAACACAGTAACTCTGTCATGAAACGACGCAACCCCATCCAGTTTGGAATCATTTGATTCACCTTGACGAGTACTTTGTCTTTAGATGGTACCCAGGGTCTGATGATGGAGCTAGACGGTGGCCATAGGAACTCCGTTATAAAACGACATAACTCCATCGAGTTTGGGCTCGTATTATTAGTCTTGACGAGTAATTTGTCTCTAGATGGTATCCAGGGTCTGGCGATGGAGCTGGAAGGTAGCCACTGTAACTCTGTAATGAAACCACGCAACCCTATCGAGTTTATACTCGTTTGATTCGTCTTGAGGAGTACTTTGTCAAGTTATGATTATTTTATTTCTACAAAATAATTTCGATGTTTTCACGTCTACTAGACGTCCCGCGACGTCTAGTTTTTATATAAGTACGACGTGTGTGGCAAACAAGCATACGGCCCACCTGATTGTAAGCAGTTACCACAGCTTATTGATGCTAACAACACCAGAGGTATCACTCCCGCGTCGTTAACTCAAGGAAAGGGATAGGGGGTGGAAAAGAAGGATAATAAGGAGAGAATAAAATGGACACTAAGGAGAGGATAGGAAGGAATAGGTTTATGGAAAGGAGAGGGTATTGGAGGGGGAAAATTTTGCATTTTGATATTTGACGTGTTGAACGGCCTATACGAAGTGAAATCTAGTAATAGATTAACTCCAAAATTACTAAAATAATTTTCATAATACTTTCACAATTAGATAGCTTCGTTATCCAAAAGTGTCATAGCTTATTTTTGTGACATTTGGAAAGAATGACAGACGAGCGACTGGTTAAGAAGATATACAATGCGAAAGTGGAAGGATGTAGGTACAGGGGGAGACCGAGTCTCACCTACCTAGACCAAATCGGTCATGTGTTGAAGGTGGAGTCAGGAGTCTCCGGAACCGGCGAGCCTGCATGAAGAGAATTATGAATGTTGAGGAAGCGAGAGATGTATGTAAGAATAGGGCCTTTTTGCACTGTGTTCTCTCTGCCTACCCTGCAAGGGAAATGGCGTGATGATAAGTAGTCATAGTTTATATAACATCACGCTATGACTTATGGGGTGGAGCACAGTACATCCATTATTTATTTAAACATTCATAATCATCGATCATAATGGCATGACATGACTGATCACAACAATAAATAGACCCTTAAATAAGGTGATTCATGCAAAGTTATTGGACATTAAGGGTGTCACATAGAAAACACAATCATGGTTTCCAAATACCGATGCTCGTTATTTAAATTATTACAAAACTGTAACAGAGCTGTGTCTGTACATTTAAGATATTTGAGAAAAAGTGACTGTATTAGGCTATATACAAGTAGGCGTGTCTAAACACAAACTTTTTTCGTCTGTTTATCTGATTGTTCGTTCGAGCATCATGCAAAAACTACTGAACGGATTTTGATGAAACTTTTTATATTTGATAGCTCTGGACTGGACTTAAAAACTGGTATACTTTTTCAAACATTTTGATCTATATTTTAGCATTTGACATGCTCAGCTACTCTTAAAGCACAAATTATAATTTGTGAATAAGGAAAAAGAGTATTTTAGTACGAGCGGGAATCGAACCTGCGTCCCTTCCTTTCCGGGGAAGTGCTCTAATCCATTGAGCTATAGTACCATTTCTAGATACTTTTTATCCCGCTTCTATATCGGGAACGTAAGAAATAACCTAAAAACTAGCTTTTGGCTGCGGCGAAGCCGCGGACTCAATTGACGAAGTATCACCCGCTCAAAAAAGATCACCGTGTAACAACAGCAGGTACTTCTACTGTTATGTTTCGTATGATGAGTGAGAGCACCGGAGGCCAAAACTCCCCCTCTATTACCCTTATTATCCTTCCTATACTCTTCTTATTATCCTGCCCATTCTCTTCTTACTATTCGTCTTCTCTACTTGCAATCCCTTTCCTTGGAGTTGTCGACATGCGGGTGATGCCTCTGGTGTTGCTGGCGTCATAGGCTACGGTCATCGCTTACCATCAGGTGGGACATATATATTCCTATCTGCCACTCCCTTAGTATAAAAAATATTTAATAACAACAAATTTGCGGCCAAAAGCTAATATTTTAATAAATCTAATATATATATATTAGGTTATTTTATAATATTAGCCTGGACTAATGACTCGTTATTATAAAATAATAGTTTTATGCTAGTTAGCAGTTACTAGTTTTATTTTGATTTTATTTATTCAGCACATCAACAGTGTAATTACTAACTAACTAACTTAAATAACTTATCATCACGCCATTTCCCATGCGGGGTAGGCAGAGAGTACAGAGTGCCAAGCTGCTCTATTCTTGCATACATCTCTCGTTTCCTCAACATTCATAACTCTCATCATACACGCTCGCCGGTTTCAGAGACTCCTGACTCCACCTTCCTTCAATACATGACCAATTTGGTCTAGACCTACCTAGACCAAATTGGTCTCGGCCTCCCCCTGTACCTACATCCTTCCACTTTCGCATTGTATATCTTCTTAGCCAGTCACTCATCCGGCATTCTTTCCACATGTCCGAACCATCGCAGCATTCCCTTTCGCATCTTTACACCAATATTCTCTTTCATACCTATTCACTCTCTTACGTCATTGTTACGAATAAGGTCAGTCAGCCTCACTCCACAGATTCTCCGCAGAGATCGCATTTCGACCGCATTGATTTTGCCCTCATGCTCCTTTTTACATACCCAACTCTCTCTTCCATATAATAACGTTGGGACAAGCACTGCGTTATGGCTGATAGAACGCAGCCCTGTTTAACGCCGATATTGACGTCAAACCAGGGTGATATTCCATCATCCAGCCGCACACAAGCTCTGCAGTCCATGTAGTTGGACTGCACCGCTTGTAGCAGTCTACCACTAATACCATACTCCGGCAAAATGTCCCAAAGTTCCTTTCGTACAACAGTGTCAAATGCTTTCTCCAAATCCACAAAACTGCAGAAAACCCGCTGGCCTACAGCCAGATGCTTCTCCACAATGTTGCGCAGAGAAAATACTTGATCCATGCATCCTCTTCCACACCTGAAATCTCCTTGTGCCTCACACAAAAATTCATCAGTCACCATCCTCATTCTCCTTTCAACAATCTTACCATACATTTTGGCTGCCAAACTCGTCAAGCTTATGGCTCTATAGTTTGCACAGTCATAATGTGAACCCTTGTTTTTAAACAAGGGCACGATGACTGCGCTTCTCCAGTCCTTGGGAACCATTCCTGAGCTCCAACATAAATTGTGAAGCATCAGGAAGGATTCCCAGATACATGAGCCTCCAAGCTTGATCATCTCAGCAGACACCATATCAATACCCGCTGCCTTACCATTTTTCAAACTTCTAAATGTAATTACTACAACATGTAATTACTACAAAATACAATAAAATTTATAAAATGGATGACGCTTGTTAATTACGTAGATTAACCTCTCACTATCGCCTAGCGGTTAAGAGACAAGTATAACTTTCTGATATTTACGCGAATTTTACATACACATTTTGAAATAAAACTACGCTTACGGAATCTATCGCCCTTACTTGATTTATTGATATACAAATCTCATACATTGTAAGCATAAAATGTAAAATCAAATAACTATGGGCAGAAGAAACCGTTGAAACAACATATCAGCCTTGGACGTTTACCATCTAAATCCACCCGTGATCATGATAAAGTATTCGAAATGTCGGGATAGTAGAAAATCAAGTAAACGCGATCGATTCCGTAAACGTAGTTTTATTTCAAAAAGATAAGTATAACATTCACTTTATGTAATAAAATTATATAAAAAACTAATTGACAGTTACACATAAATGATTTTAAACCTAAAACTGACTAATCTAAAAGGAACTAATCTAGAAGGAAATATGAAGAAATAAAACCACTCCTACAATAACGCTGGAATATTTCCATCATTCTTACAACTTACCAGATAACCAGATATAATTATACTTCATTACTGTCTCCGTAATACATTATAGCAACTAGATTAACACACGTCTACACTCTACCGAGTGGCCATTCCGAGTAACAACTTTTAGAAACAGTCGGTCACAACTGCCATTTTATTTTTAAATTGATTACTAAAATCACGATATTTTCGGCAGAAAACAGGCAGTAACAATGCTGCAATTTTATAATTCAAATTCAAATTCAAAAATATCTCTTTATTTCATAGGCCTATTAAATAGCACTTAAAATCGTCAAGAATACACTAATAATCAACACGAGCACCTGAGGCGAGTGCATCCGCAATAACAAAGTGGCGATTGCAATCGCCACAAGCGGCCGGATTCCGAAGTAAAGCCTTTCATGAGAAGAACCTGGCAAGAAACTCATGGGCCACTTTTTTAAATTGCCAATTTATTACAATTTAATATAATCTTTATCACTAAAATGACATTATATTATACAAAACAATTTTGAAAATTAATGAATGAGGAGCAGCTCAAGCCCATTTTGTTTTGTCCTCAAGATAATCCGAAACAGTGTAATAACCTTGATTACAAAGTCTAATTTTTATGGCTTTCTTGAACTTATTTAGTGGCATGTTTCGGACACTTTCAGGAATCTTATTGTAAAAGCATATACATTGTCCCATAAAAGATCTACTAATTCTGTGGAGACGAGTACTGTGTGCAATAAGATTGCCTTTGTTCCTAGTATTAATGTGATGAACATCGCTATACTTATCAAAACATCCGATGTTTTTCTTGACATACAACAGATTTTCGTATATAAATTGAGACACAACAGTTAGAATATTAATTTCTTTGAATTTCTGTCTAAGGGAAACTCTCGGGCCCAGATTATAGATTGCACGAACAGCCCTTTTCTGAAGTACAAATATGGAATTTAAATCGGCGGAACATCCCCATAGCAGTATGCCATAGGACATAATACTATGAAAATAACTGAAATAAACTATTTTAGCCGTTTCAACATCAGTCAATAATCAAATTTTTTTTACCGCATATGCCGCTGAGCTTAACCTACCTGACAATTTTTTAATATGGGGGCCCCATTGGAGTTTGTTATCTATAGTGATACCTAGGAAAACTACTCCACAAGGTCCAGTTTTTATATTTAAATTAATTACTAAAATCATGACAGAAATAAACAGAAAGAAACAGAATTTCACAATATAAGCCCGGCTAGTGCATTATATTAAATGCGTCTTTGGTTAGGAAGTATCTGTATGATGCGAATTTCATGCAGAATACATCAATGGGATTATCTTTTATCGTAGATCGTTCATTAAATAACCATGCCATACGCGTAATTGGACTATTAAATGTTGTATTTAACGTAGAAGTTGTTTTTTTTTTTATTGCATGTTGTGGCTGATGAGCCACAGTCCATCTGATGGTAAATGGTAACCGTCGCCCATGGACTCGACTATACCGAGAGTATTGTCAAGCCGCTGCTCACCAATTCATTTCACAGATATGAAATAAAATATAAACAGCTATCTCCTGCTACAGCCAAAACGCAACGATGTGCTTCAAGGCCGCTCACACGGGAGATGGTGGTACCAACCCGCTCAGGCCCGATAGCAAGTACTTACCCAGCCCCAAAGAGTGTAGTGAGTGTGTGTGTGAGTAAGTGAGTACCCCCACTTGGTACTCAGCCCTACCACCAGTCATGCAATGGATGATAATGGCTTACTTCCCTTATTCGCCTCATACGACACCCGTGGGAAAGAATGGGGTGGTGACACTTGTATTCTTAGTCCGTCACCACACGGACAGAACCAAGAAGAATCAAGTGTATCAAAAATACGATGCTGACGCCGTAGATTGTTGACTAATCCTAGTATATGGTAGTTCATTAATTGCGCATCAATAGCACCATTAACAATTTTGTGAAGTACTAATAAGTCAGAACGATTCCGTCTATCATTTAAGCTAAACATACATACAGCGAGGTTTAAAAGGAGCACTTAACTTGCGGTAGGCGGCGGCTTGGCTGAGCCCCTGGTGTTCCTAAAGTCCTTGAGCAGCGGTTACCACTTACCATCAGGTGGGCCGCTTGCTCGTCTGCCACCGTTGGCAATAAGAAAAAAAGAACATACATGTTTTAATCTGTCAACATATTCAGGAATCGCCCTACAGATATCGTTTTTTATAACAAGTATTTGAAAAAATGAGCCAGCCCCCTGAGGCAGAATGTCATATTTCACGTGTCGACCGTATCGAGATCACTGTGATTGGTTGAGAAACCGACGCGTGATGTCACAATAATCCGTTGGCCAATCACGGTGATCGTACAAGCGAGACGATACGATCGACATGTGAGATATATTATGAGATTCTGCCTAACCCCCCTGGATGGATTCTACCCTGTCTGCATGTGTTGAGTAATAGTTTATGTTACGTTAACATGAATCTATTACCTGAAAATTTAATATAGTATTATAGCATATTATAATGAATATGTAAAAACATATTTGTTATTCCAGGTGCCTCGATTCAACGGCTCATCCTACCTGCGCCTCCCGGGACTTGGAAACTCCGCGGAGTCATGGCTAGACATACAGGTAAAAATAATATTCTGTTATTATTAAACGTATCAGTAGGTACTGTTTTCGGTAAATATGAATAATTTTATTCATGGGACGAATGATTTAATACAATGAGGTATATCTGTATAATCTCGAAGAGATTTTGATTATAAACTTCATGGTCAATTTTTATTTTTCGTCTTCTTCTTTTTTCATTATGGCAATCAGCCTAAGCCATTCTTGCTATCAAGTTTCATGTTCCATCAAATAAGTTTCGTAAGTTTAATTCGTCAAACAAAAACATAGCATCACGCCTGTATTCCCCGTAGGGGTAGGCAGAGGTGTATTACACAGCAACGGCTCGCCAGCTATGTTTAAGTCCCACGTAATAGGGGGCGAGCCTATTGACGTCCACCGGGCACATTTCCAAACTCCGGGCTGTTTCTGAGAATTTTTCTTTTTAAGAAAAAGCTCAATAACATTGCCCGACCCGGGGATCGAACCCGAGACCTCATGTCAAATAAACACCGTCAATATCATATTAAAGCAGTCATAGTGAAGTCAGTCATGCTTCAGTTAAGTGGTGGCGTCTTACTGGAAGCCTCTATGGAGTTTTGGAGGCAAAACGGAAAAAAGGTTACGCTACATGATTTTAATTTACCAAACACGCATGCACATATATAAATAGTTAATTAATAAAATGCTACCACTTTTACACATTAATACTTGAAATAACACAAGTCTTGGAAAATAATGCAGAGCAACGACATAATTCCTTCATGTTCCCGCCGAAACTCCAAGTCTTGCTGTTTTCATTTTAATTTATGCTATTAAAAATATCCCAAACTTGTGTTTTTCAGTTAAAAGTTATGGTTGGTCCCATACATAATAAACGTAAGAATTTGATTACTGCCAATGCCAAAGCATTGACGCGTGACATGCAGCACATTTGTACTACTTAACATAGCATCACGCCTGCACTTCCCGAAGGGGTAGGCAGAGGTGTATTACACACTCACGAGTCCCACGTAATAGGGGGCGAGCCTATTGACGTCTACTGGGCACATTTCCAAACTCCGGGCTGCTACTGAGTGTTGTTTCTGACCCGGGAATCGAAACCGAGACCTCATGATTAGCAGTCGCATACACTACCGCTACACCACCGAGGCAGTTACTACTTATAGAACTGAAATTGCAATTGAATGTATCTTCCCACCAATGGGGATGTTGACTGCCATAATTTCACGGCAAATGGCGCGTTACTGACATAAAAACTGTCATGTCTATACAATTTAGAATCTAGTAACTTGGTAAATTTTAATTTTCTCGTTATATACCCGATGTATGCTCTATTGTATTAACCCTGATGTACATTTATTTCCCAAAGATACCACATCAAAAAGAGTGGAAAAAATCACAAAAGAATTGTGGCTATACGGCAAAACGTCTTTCAATTGTTTAATCTTCCAGGTACTTATACATTTTAACAATATCGCTGATTGACCGGATTAAACACAAAAAAATAGAAACATTTTTATTCTCGAGTAAACAAAGCAACTACAATTTAACAGTGGTCATCTCGGCGATAGCGCAATCTGCGCTCAGCTTTGCCCGTGGATCCCCTTTCAACTAATTTAGGTGGACAAAAGCTCACAAGCTTTGGAAATATAAGAAAATTACAAGAGGAAATCACGATTAATTTGAGACTGTAGAAAGTTAAAATTACTGTTAAAAAATCTGCGCTTAAACACGAATATAAATATTTATAAAATACTCGTATTATCAATATTTGACTGCATAGATGTCGGAGTGGTTCGATTCTCACACAGGACAACTCTGTGTGACAAATGGTTGTTCTGAGTCTGGGTGTACTTGGCATCCGTGAAATTTTATGTTTGTAAAGTCCCCCGCGTTACAAGGATCATTCCTTAGGGCAGGATGTTTTTAAAAAAATGTGTATTTAACCATATTTTGTACTGGTTTACAATATACTTAGATGATGTACTTGTAGATCCTAGTTACCAAATTAAAAAATAAATTTGAAACCAATAGTTTCGTCTAAAACTATCCAAACAACAGAAATAAATTATATAACTTGACAAATAGTGTTTCGTCCGGAAACATGACTTATAACACGAACCCGCTTCAAACTTCAATAGATTTAGTTCTCGGTATTAGTTAGGGACTTATCCCGGGACACCAATTTGTTACATCAAGTCATAGAATTTAAACTATACCTACTATTAAGATAGATTGAAATAGGATGCTATCATATATGCGGCGACGGGCTTCGTGGCGTAGTCGGTAGTGTAACCGATTTCCGTGCACGAGGTCGTGGGCTCGATTCCTACTCAGGACAATTATTTGTGTGATGAACACAGATATTTGTACTGCGTCTGGGTGTTTTCTATTATATGTATGTATTTAAAAAAAAAAAGTATATGTATTATATCCGTAATCTGGTACCCATAGCACAAGCGTTAAGCTTAGTTTGGGACCAGAGGACGTTGTGTTAAAATGTCTGTAAATATTTATTTATTATTTATATGCATTCATAGAATTTTCGTACGTGTACTCTGTGGAGATGAACAAAGGGTACATTATACTATCTAACATTTACGCGAATTTTATACATTTTGAAATAAAGTACGTATAGATTCCGTAAACGTAGTTTTATTTCAAAAGGTTACATTGTTTCACAAATTTCATTCCAGGGTTCTGCCTAATATAATTCTATTGTTCTATGGATGCAATCTCCGGCAAAAGCGTTAAAAAAAGCGGGATAAATTCTATATGGGCACTAAAACATCGAATAAAAATGTTGTGTTTTACTTTTGAACTTTTGTTTGTAATTTAAAAAATATATGTTCAAATATATCTGTTTTATACATTTTTATTGCAATACTTCCGTTTTATCTACACTAATATTATAAAGAGATTTGTATATTTGTAACAAATAAATTCAAAAACTACTGGACCGATTTCACAAATTCTTTCACTATTAGAATGCTACATTCCCTGAGTAGCATAGGCTATATTTATTACTAGAACATAGGGATTCCTACTAAAACTTCAATAATGTAGGTTTATGTCATATATAATAATAATAAAATATTTTTTTATTTTCTCAAATATTACAATGTTCTTAAGACTAAAATTCACTGGACACACATATGTGCATAAAGATAAATATTTACCCTACGTTTATCCCAAAATGTCTAAAAAATAAATATCCACCTGTGTGAAGCCGGGACGGACCGCTGGTATATAAATAAAACAAAAAGAACACTGTTTTTTTCGGACTTTTCAACATTACTTAATTTTGTAACTCATTTTTAGCATCACGCCTGTATTTCTCGAAGTGGTAGGCAGGGGTGTATTACACACCCACGATTCGCCAGCTATGTTTAGGTCCCACGTAATAGGGGGCGAGCCTATTGCCGTCTACCGGGCACATTTCCAAACACCGGGTTGCTACTGAGAATTTTTCTTTTTACGAAAAAGCTCAATAACATTGCCCGACCCGGAGATCGAACCCGAGACCTCATGATCAGCAGTCGCACACACTACCGCTGCACCACCGAGGCAGTTCACTCATTTTGTTGAGCCGAATAGTGCCAATCTTTAAGTACGGTGTAAATCTAACAAAAAGGACTGTAAAGACAGTGGTATCGAGTTCAATCACCAGTCCAAGGTCATCGCTTGGCAAACACCTCTGACATTTCAAGAAAATTATGCGTCTATTAGGTAAAAATTATCACTGTTTGGAAGGGAAACATCGTAAGGGAACCGGCATTAAGCCATAATGTTTTCTTGAACAGCCCTACATCTTTACTTAAAAGCCGGGTACTCTAAAGGGTAATTTTATCGCGAACAGCTATAAACGACAAAATTCTCGTTTTCAGTAAGTTTAATGAATGCGTTACGATTATGTTCGACCAAAGTCCCTAAATGAAGACTAATGTTCTCAAACAAAATTTATTTCTTCACGGCTCTCAGGCATTAATAATTCAATGGACAGGTGAAGTGAAGATTTATTAGTGAAGTTGAGTAAAGTAGGCATATTTTCTTCGTAGACGCTGTAGACTTTTTTACTTCTTGACAGCATCTTTCAGGCTCCCTCATTAAGATATTACTTAACAGCCAAGTTAATTATCATTGCAATTATAATATTCAAAAATATTATTTTTTTTTTACTTAAGAAAAGACTTGGCCATCTTAAAACAGACAGGATTGGTATCATAGATACAAACTGTAATAAGTATTTTAAAAACAGAATTTAAACTTTTTAATAGCTCTCATTTCCCCAGCGTTTTGAATTTCGAATGAAGCATTCAATGCGAATGCAATGAGTTTTGAAAGTTGGTCTTTATAGCTATTCTTTGTAATGGCAACAAGTATGAATTTCGTAAAGTTTTCATGCTTCGGTAATCAATATTAACTTATTAGCTTGTTATAGTTAGAAAACTTTTGTTATGAATCATTATTTTTCTTTGATCTATTGCAAAAAATAATATTAAGTAATCCAGTTGTTATAGCTTCCATCTAAAACAACTCTTAGGTACTAAATACTAGTACACCACTGAAATAATGTCTTCGAGTTCCAGTGGTCCGCTAGTACAAGCGGAGAGACGGCACACGGCGGGTTTATATAGTGGGTGAGTCCCCACACTATCCTATTCGTTATCCCGAACGACGGGGCGTGCGGTTAGGTACATTTTTTCCCGCCTTAACAAAAAAGGTACTAACAATGTTACAGGTAACGATTTATTAGATTAACATTTAGGTATTTGCTGCTCTCATTTCACTGTGTTGGAAAATGGATATATTTTAAATTTGGTTATTTGAAGCTGTTATGAGGTAAAACCTTTACACTCTTAAGATAATGGATTCTCGAAGAGTCGGATTTTAGGGAAACTTTTATAAGTAACAACGATTTGCTCTTAAGAAGATTGATACCCGAACCAACATTCAGAATTTTTATATTTTTGTATCACAATATTTAGGTATTGAACAAATTATTTGTGAAATTGGAAAAAGAAATCTTTACTGCGAGCAGGATTCGATTCGCCGTCAAATAGTATGTTAGTAGTAATAGCAAAATTAAACTTACTATTTAATTTTGATGGATGATGGCCCCACACTACCCTATTCGTTTCCCCGAACGACGGGGTATGCAGTTAGGTACATTTCTTCCCGCTTTAACATAAAAAAAAACTTATATTGGAATAATGTATGCAAATATATTCGATTGGTGGCGTGGGTCTTAAAGACATCTAAAACAAATGTGAAGTGGACATTGGATGTCACCATTACGTGACTACGATAGCTTAGCGGTCCAGAGCATTTCCCCGGATTGGATGGGAGTATGGGACGCAGGTTCGAATCCTGTACACAGTAAAGTTCTCTATTACCACTTTCACTTTGGCAAATAATTTGTTCTTTACAATGTTAGGAATCAGGGTCGGATTATCAAACACGCTCGAGTCGTGCCTGGCTTGGGCCGAACAGCGCCGTGAACTCGTCGCGGAAATAGGGGGGGACCTCTCGCTGCCGAGCGTCGTCAGAGCGATGCTCGGCAGCGACAGGAATTGGGCCGAGGTCGCTGCCTTCTGCGAGGAGGTTATCTCGCGGAAGGAAGCGGCGGAGAGGGCTAGGGAGGAGGATACTTCCGCTGACCCAAACCGCCGCCAGTGACCGGGGCGGCGAAGGCGCAGGTACTTGCGCCTCATGCCGCCCTAGCAGAGGCTGCGGGTGGATGGACCGGGGAACGTCCACCACCCGCAAGGCCTCCGCGAAGGTGCTACGCTCCTCTGCGGATGCGTCGCTTAGTAGAGAGTATCCGAAAGGGTAAGCCGCCGGCGGACCACCGAAGGGATGTAATATAGTCCCAGTGGCCCGCGGAGAGACGGCACACGGCGGGTTTCTTTAGTGGGTGCAGGCCCCACACTACCCTGTTCGTTGCCCTGAACGACGGGGTGTGCGGTTAATGTAGGATTTTGAGCAAATAAAGAGTTTTTACACAGTATTTAAGTTTTATTAGATTATACAGAATACAATCATGTACGAGCAACGCATGAGATGACAGATGAGAAAAAAGGGCAGAGGAGCCCTCTACAGAGATTACAAAAATGGCTAAGGTTGCGTTCCATTTCTAACAATTAGGAACATTTTTTCCCGCCTTAACAAAAAAAAAAGGGTCGGATTATCAGGACATCAGGTTTAGCAACTGAAACAAACAAACAACATAAGTTTTATTATGTTAACACAAAGTGCGAAAATGTAAATTCGAAATACTGTCTCAGATGCTTTGCCCTATCATTCGACAGATCATTACAGTAATTTTTTCTCATGTATCTTAAATATACAGACACAACTCTGTCAGCTTTATAATAGTATAGATGACTAGTTTGATAAATCAAACTTACCTGTGAACAAGAAATATACCCTAAATACTATAACGACAGGCCTCGTGGCCGATTTCCACTCAGGACAATTATTTGTGTGATGAACACAGATACTTGTGCTGCGTCTGGGTGTTTTCTATCTATTATATGTATGTATTTACAAAAAAAAAGTTATATAAATGTATTACATGCGTCTGTGTGGTGACGGATTAAGAATACGATATGTCACCACCCCTTACTTGCCCGCGGGTGTCGTAAAAACCGACTAAGGGAGCACCAGGGGAATGGGCAGCAGCATACTCCTGGGAAACGTTTAACACCATTCTGCGATCGCCAACCCGCTTGCCAAGCGTGGCGATTATGGCATTTCCCCCCCCCCCCCATCGTGGGGAGGCCCATGTCCAGCAGTGGACGTTTATGGGCTGGTGGATGGATGGATGGATGGTGGATTATATGCGTAATCTGGTACCCATAGCACAAGCGTTAAGCTTAGTTTGGGACCAGAGGACGTTGTGTGAAATGTCCGTGAATATTTATTATTTATATTTAAATAAGTAATTAGTAAATACACTAAATGAGTAGCAATTTTTTAAAATATATCTTATTGAGCTTGAAAACAATTAAGTACAATTTTATCTGATTATAAATAATTTTCTTCTAATTTTTCAGATCACACTAAAGCCATCTAGTGGCGACGGACTGGTTTTATATAATTCGGAACGTGCTGATGGAGACGGCGACTTCTTCTCCCTGCACCTCAGAAATTATTTTGTCGAATTCGCATTCGACCTCGGTGCGGGAATCGCTCTTGTCAGGTAATTAAATAAAATCTAGAGTAGCGCGCATATATATCTGAAGATGCAAAAGGTGGATTAACATTATATTATTTAAAGTAACATAAACGAGTCTATTTCGCGTATAAATTTGGTTCAAGATTTTAACTACAAACCGCGTTGCAGCAGTCGTGGGCACGAGTTGACCTTATTTATACGCGAAATATACCCGTTTAAGTTATTATATATAATGTTTCAGCGAATCTTTAAGAGTTAACATTATATTATATTATTATAATTATTATTGACGAAGGTCTACGACCAGTGTGTGTTACCAATGATGACATATGGAACAGAGACGTGGTCTCTGAATGTTGGCCTCGTATCAGGGCTCAAAGTCGCTCAGCGGGCCATGGAGCGGGCTATGCTTGGTATTTCTCTTCGTGATCGAATCCGTAATACGGAGATCCATAGGAGAACGAGAGTGAACGACATAGCCCGCTGGGTTGCCGTGCTGAAGTGGCCACATCGCTCGACGAACCGACAACCGTTGGGGAAGAAAGGTTCTCGAGTGGCGACCACGTATCGGACGGCGCAGCGTAGGACGGCTCTCCACCAGATGGACCGACGATCTGGTCAAAGCTGCGGGGAGCCGTTGGATACGGTCGGCACAGGACCGCTCGTTGTGGTGTTCTCCTAGGGAGGCCTATGTCCAGCAGTTGACGTTGAAAGGCTGATGGATGAATGGTTGGATGGAATTATTATTGAACAATATTTTGATCTGTATTTTAGCACGTGTATCAAGTGCTCAGCTTCTTGCTTTTTTTTTATTGCATGTAGTGGCAGACGAGCCATGGCTCATCTGATGGTAAATGTTAATGAAAAATGTTAACCGTCACTCATTAACTCAACTACACCGAGAGTATTGTCAAGCCGCTGCTCACAATTTCATTTCACAGATATGAAATGGAAAAATAAACAGTTATCTCCTGCTACAGCCAAAACGCAACGTTGTGCTTCATGGCCGGTCACACGGGAGATGGTGGTACCAACCCGCTTGGGCCCGATACCAAGTGAGTGCTCCCACTTGGCGTGAGTGCTCCCACTTGGTATCCAGCCCTACCACCAGTCATGCAATGGATGATAATTGCTTACTTCTCTTAGTCGCCTCATACGAAACCCATGGGAAAGAATGGGGTGGTGACACTTGTATTCTTAGTCCGTCACCACACGGAATAAAAGCTACTTCAGCTCTTATAGACCAAATCTTCACCAACCAACAACAAAGCTACATAAAGAACAAATGTTGTAAAATTGGAAAAAGAGAGACAATGACGTGAAGTGGAGATTGGGTGTATGTAGCCGTCGGCTACTGTGATGGCTTACGGCCGGTCTCTATAACCTATCTATCCTTTACTAAAAGTTAAAATGGTTACCATTAGTATCTATCGGCTATTTTTTCCGTTTCAATAACCAAAGATAGATAGAAATATTTATCCATGACTTTGATCTATCTATCGGAGGGCCTACTGCTTACCATAGATAAGTAACTACACAAAAAAAAAAGTTTGGGTGTTTCAATAACGCTTTTGAGCTTACTGTGGATACGTCAAATAACTAGCGGTTACAGTTTTACTTTATCGCCCAATTTTGGCGGATATAGGCAAGGCATATTTTTCGTATTTTTACATAAATATAACAACATAAAGTTTTAAATGGATATGTTTAGTGATGAAAGTGATAATGAGATGTTTGAAACCGGCTTTATTTGATTCAGACTATGGTTAGTAGAATTGGGGGATCGCCGGGTTGGTGTTCGAACAAACTATGAAAGTGAACTTTCCAATTCAGAATTTGTTTATAGATTTAGGCTAAATAATGGCGGTAAATCAATTACTGTTAAAAACGAAGAATTTCGCTGCTCTATCTCGAACTCAATAGTTCCATAAAATAAACATGTGTCAACCATCTGCCGCCGAGTGAAAGACAAATAATGCGTTTCATTGTTATTTAGGTTCATAAGGTTTAGTTTCCTATTGTTAATTTATGAATGTAGGTAAATGTTTAGCACTATTTTTTGAAAACTTGTTATTACATAACAAACTCACCAATCACGGTTAATAATAACGTAAAACATGTTATTAGTAATTACCTTAGAACCTGAGACCCTTATTAACAAATGCAAAAATAAAACGTGTCAGAGGGACGCGCTTACAAAAGATAGAAATGTTATCTATCTTTGATCCTTAGTAGGCACAAGTGTTTTTTAATATTGAAACGGCAGTTATAGATAGTTTAAAGTTAACAGTTTACTGGGGATAGCAGTTGACTTTTAACTATAGATACATTATTAAGACCGGCCGTTAGCCATCTAGAGCACTTCCCTGGATTGGAAGGAACGCAGGTTCGAATCCCGCTCGCAGTAAAGCTCTCTTTTTTCCACTTTCATAATAATTTGTTCATTATTGAACAACTTTAAAAATGTGGTTATACTTATCCTCCTTAAACCGTGGGATTGCCGCCCCGGGCACCATAAAGGGCATAAAAAATACCGCACTAAGCATAGTATAGGCGAGGGTAGTCCACCTTACTAGTTAACAGCCCCTCATTCAACCGCTGACCGTTGCGGTGTTAACATCTTTGCAAGCTGTCTGTATCAGTTATTTTTCATTAGTAAGTATTCACATTCTAACTATTAGTTTTATTTTTTTAGATATTTTCAGTTTTGTAATTTGGACACTGTTGTTGATTTTTCCGAGTCCTTTTGTTTCAAAGAGTAAATAATACATTTTCGTCATGCCTCATATTTTGCCACCATTCAAAATTAGCCTCTCTCGGCATAGCGCCCCTAGCTTATCTAGCAATGCTGGTAGTTCTTCGAAGCTATCATAAAAATGTCACCTTTTCGTTAAATGATATGACATCTTGTTTAATTTTATACACATAAACCTTGTTGGTCAACTTACCGATACCCGTTGTAGAAGCCATGTGGCCATCACTTTGTAAAAATTCCACAGACTATTACTTACCAGTGAAGTTTTTTTTAGTTTTCCTTATTTGGCAAAGATATAATCTTTTTAATCTTACCGTGGAAACGAATACAGGAATAACACAATCTAGGCATAATGGAAATATAGATATGTATCCTTTATTCCAGATCAGCATACCCGATAGAGCCTAACCGCTGGCACTGGATATCGGTGTCTCGTTCAGGCAAACGTGCGTTGCTACGAGTGAGAGGGGGAGGTATTAGAGCTGTAACGTCACGCGGTGTAAGACGTCGCCTCACGCTTCGACAACCCTTATTGCTTGGCGGGGCACCACATCCATTGCCCAGACGACTAGCGTTGGATACATCTTTTAGTGGTTGCGTGTCCCAGGTAAATCCTTTTTTTAATAAATTGTTGTTAAAATAAATAATAACTGTATACCGTAGCCTATTGACGCTAGCAACACCAGAGGCATCACTTATAGACGCTAGCAACACCAGAGGAATCACTTGCGCGTCACCATCTCCAAGGAAAGGTGGATAGGAAGGACAATAAGGAGAGGATAGAAAGGATAATAAGAAGGGGATAGGGTAGGGGTTTGAGACTCCGGCGCTCTCACTCACTATATGAAACACAACGTTAGGAGTACCTACCTTTGTTTCACACTGACCTTATGTAAGAGGCTGGTACTTTCCCTATCGAGCTGGCCCATTCATGCTGGTATAACCGATGTTTCTACCCCTAAAAAGAATAATTTATTATAACAGTTAAACAGAAAGAAAGAAAGCAATTTTTTTTAATCTTGATATTTTTCACAAACTGCTCCCCTTAGGGCACGCATTTGCTATGAGTGTGAGCTTAGGGGTTAGGCAGAATCTCATATCTCACATGTCGATCGTATCGTGATCACTGTGATTGGTTGAGAAACTGACGCGTGATGTCGCAATAATCCCTTGGCCAATCACAGTGTGAGTGAGTGAGTTTAGATCAGTATTTCATTAAAGACTGGGTTAGTGCGTATCGACGGAGTTCAGAATTCATCTAGAAAATCTTTTAGGATCTTTTTCAAATGTCGGTTTCCTTAAGATATATTTATGTTGACTGCCTCTGTGGTGCGGTAGTGTAAGCGACTGCTGATCATGAGGTCTCGGGTTCGATCCCGGGTCGGGCAGTGTTATTGAGATTTTTCGTAAAAAAAGCCCGTTTTCGTAAGTTAGCCCGGAGTTTGGAAATGTGCCCGGTAGACGTCAACGTGGGACTTAAACATAGTTTGGCGAGTCGTGGGTGTGTAATACACCTCTGCCTACCCTTTCGGGGAATACAGGCGTGATGCTATGTTATGTTGATTGTGGAACTCGATACCATTATCTGTGGAGTCCTTGGTCTTATCACTAGGTTATAGTTGTACTTACCACTGAAGGAATGTAATATGGTTCCGGTGGCCCGCCAATAAAGCCGGAGAGACGGCACTCGGCGGGTTTCTTTAGTGGGTGAGGGCCCCACACTACCCTGTTCGTTGCCCCAAACGACGAGGTGTGTGGTAAGGAACATTTTTTACCGCCTTAACAAAAAAAAGGTATCGTTGTACTTAACATTTATTATCATTAACCTCTAATTGAGTCCAGAGGCTTCAATCTCATTCCTTATCCCGTCCATTATCCATCACTCCACTTACGCTGTTATCCCGCTCCTGTGAATTGCCAACTAGCGAGTCATGCCTCTGGTGTTGCTAGCGTCTATAGTCTACGGTGGCCGCTTACCATCAGGTGGGCCGTATGCTTGTTTGCCACCCACATAGTATAACATATTACTGCATATACATCCATCCATCAGCCTTTCAACGTCAACTGCTGGACATAGGCCTCCCCAAGAGAACGCCACAACGAGCGGTCCTGTCGTGGGGGAGAATGCCGTAATCGCCACGCTTGGCAGGCGGGTTGGCGATGGCAGTGAATGTTGTTAATACTCGAGGGAGTGCTGCAGCCCAGTCCACAGTTATTCCCTCAGTCGGCTCTTGCGACTCCCGTGGGTAGAGAGGGGTGGGACAATTCTAAAGCCGGCCCCACACGGCCTACTCCATAATCCAAATCTTACTGCATAATCCAGGTTTATATGTTTGTGTATTTTTATTCCAGTTGATAATAAACGATGATGAGTTGGCGGTAGTTTCAGCAGCTCTAGGAGGTCTCAACGTTGACAACTGTGATGACCCCAGTGACAATTGCACGTTAGTAAACTTATTACTACTGAATTATTTTCTGTTATATAGCAGACCCGGCTACGCGGTACTGTGCACGCACACAAGATTCGTTTGTTAATTTTGCAAAAAAAAAAAAGATATATTTGGTATAAAAACTATTCTATTTTTGCCAGCATCGAAATTAGATATATAAATCTTCTTAAATTTACAGACAAAAGAGTTTATGCAAAGAAGTTCTAGATCCAACACCGGTATATACTCAAAACATCTCCGGGAACGAGGTGCATCACGCCATAGTCGCTAAAAAAGGTTTTAAACAGAAATACCACAAGTCCACGAAGAAAAACACAACGCACCTGCACTCGGATAAATATAAAAGAAAAAAATATTTCCTTAGCAAGAAACATCAGTATCTAAATGATGCATTAATGATGAATAACGAGGTAAGTCGTCATTTTCCATTCTAACTTTCGTATCAGACAGTTATATCTATAACATGGGAAAGTACAGCTAATTTTAGTACAAATAATTGTACTTACTTACTTATATCACGCCATATCCTTTACGAGGTAGGCATACATCTCTCGCTTCCTCAACATTCATAATTCTCTTCATCTCTCTCGCTCGCTCTCTCTCGCTCGCTAGTTTCGGAGACTCCTGACTCCCCCTTGCTTCAATACATTACCAATTTGGTCTAGGTAGGTGAGTCTCTGTGTCCCCCTGTACCTACATCCTTCTTATTATTGTAAATAGCTTAAAAATATTTGTAATGTTTAGGCCCAATAAACTTACTAATGGTTAAGCCACTGTTTTATCGTGACCAGTGGCTCCTCTACTAACCACAATTTGGCCTTGTTCACACTGTTGTTCACACTGTCCAATAGTACCTCGATAGATGGTACTATACCGTGCCATTGAAACGCGCTACGTGTCTAATAAGATGCAATAACCGTATTTAATCAATATTTTTTTGTTACCCCGGGATAAAGCTTGGTGTATTTACTAGTAAATATAAATATTCAATAGATGATATTACTCATAACATAAATAAATCACGGACATTTTCACACAACGTCCTCTGGTCCCAAACTAAGCTTAAAGCCTGTGCTATGCGGTACCAGATTACGGATATAATATATATATATATATATATATATATATATATATATATATATATATATATATTACTTTTTTTTTGTAAATACATACATATAATAGATAGAAAACACCCAGACGCAGTACCACAAATATCTGTGTTCATCACACAAATAATTGTCCTAAGTGCACGGAAGTCGGTTACAATACCGACCACGTCTCGTCACTGAATATAGCGGATATATAGCATACAATTTTATGAAACACATATTTAGAGCTTATTTATTCATGTTTATTTAAATTTATAAGGTATTTATTATGATATAATCAATTTACAGGTAGGTACAGAAGGATACGATGGGCAAACATATATGCAAGTCAAATATTTGACGGACAATGAGCTCAACTGGAGTGACATGAACACTTACCCCAGCTTCACGGGGACCGACAGCTTCATACATATCGATGATGAAGAGACTATGAAACGGTAATTCCTTTTTGTTAAAATTAGTAGACAATAGAGCAGCTTGATAGGCAGAAGTACCCCTCGCTCGTAGACTTAATTAAACACACCAGATCCGGCCACCTTAAATATTTATCTATTTTTTTGCGTATGGTGGCAGACGAGCCACAGCCCACCTGGCAGTAATGGTAACCGTCGCTCATAAAATAAGTATAAATAAATATTCATTTGGCCGTGTGGGGCCGGCTTTAGAATTGTCCCACCCCTCTCTACCCACGGGAGTCGTAAGAGCCGACTATTCGAGTATTAACAACATCCACTGCGATCGCCAACTACTACTTTTTTTTGTAAATACATACATACAATAGATAGAAAACACCCAGACGCAGTACAAATATCTGTGTTCATCACACAAATAATTGTCCTGAGTGGGAATCGAACCCACGGCCTCGTGCACGGAAGTCGCTTACACTACCGACTACGCCACTAGGCTCGTCAACATACCGGTAGTATTTTCAAGCCGCTGCTACAATCAAAACACACTGATGTGCTTCGTGCTTCATGGCCGGTCACACAGGACATACCAACCCGTTTGGACCTGATAGCAAGTGAGTACTCCCACCTGGTGCCCAGCTCTACCACCAATAATAAAATGGGTGATATAGTCGCCTCGTACGACACCCGCGGGAAAGAATGGGGTGATGACACTTGTTTTATTAGTGACAAAAATATACAATACCCTTGAAATAATTCCATTGGGTACAGACATGACACAATTCTGGCAAGAAGAGTGAGCCACCAATTGACTGTCACTAGGGGCACTAGTGCCCAAGACGGCCTTACAAAGGTAATGAAATTCGTGATGTATCTGAAAATATAGTAGGATATACGTAATTCTTAGAGCGGCATTTTTCACGGTTACCGAAAGTGGTACTATGGACCACTGAAGTAATGCAATATAGTTCCAGTGGCCTGCCAACACAAGCGGAGAGACGGTATATAGCGGGTTGATTTAGTGGGTGAGGGCCCCACACTACACGGGCTCTATGTACGGGGTGTAAAATGTACCGAACTGCACACTCCGTCGTTTGGGGCAACAACATTACTCACCCCTCTCCACCCATGGGAGTCGTAAGAGCCGACTGCGGGAATACCAGGGGAGTGGGCAGCAGCACTCCCTCGAGTATTAACAGCATCCACTGCGATCGCCAACCCGCCTGCCTAGCGTGGCGATTACGGCAATATCTCCTCTTGGGGAAGCCTATGTCCAGCAGTGGACGTCGAAAGGCTGATGGATAGTATTAATTGTAATAAGTAAAATATTATGTTTGCAGATTAAGGTCGTATTCTTTGGACATCAACATCCGTTTCCGTTCCGTGGTGTCGCACGGCCTCCTCCTATGGAGTGGGGGCGCCCACTCTCCACCAGATTTCTTATCTCTCGCCATAAAAAACTCAGTGCTCGTGTTCAGGTAATCAAAATTAACTTCAAATATGTAATAGAAATCATCGCACTGTTACATTTGGACCGTTTTGTACAGCCATGATCCAACCCACAAACTGGACAAAATTAAGGTTATGGCCAAGCAATCGAAAATAATCTCTATATTTATGTTACAAAGACCCGTTTTATTCTGCAAACTACAATTTTTTTTTTTGACCTGATATCGTATTATAAATCGATGAACACAGATATAACATAAAAACTAGCTTTTGGCTGTGGCGGAGACGCGGGCAAAGGCTAGTTATTATGAACCTATACAAAGATCAACATGGTGTTATACTGTTTCTTTGTTCAGATACGACCTGGGCAGCGGTGAAGTGGTTATAACAGCAAATCACACGAAAGTTGACGATGGGCTTTGGCACAGAGCACGAGCAACCAGGTAGATATCATTTTATTTCTAACTTGTTCTCATGCAGCTAACATAACCATAACTATCTCGGTGGTGCAGCAGTAGTGTGAGTGACTGCTGAACATGAGGTCTGGAGTTCGGTTCCCAGATCGGGCAGTGTTATTGGGCTTTTTTAATAATTCTCAGTAGCAGTCTGGAGTTTGGAAATGTGCCCGGTAAACAACAATACTCGCCCCCTATTATATACGTGGGACTTAAACATAATCGGAAAAACTTCAGTTTGTAATACACCTTTATCTAACCCTTCGGGGATACAGGCGTGAGACTGTTATATTGTTCCCATGCTGAAAGAGGGTAGGTATTCTTACAAACTAAAATTGCAATTGCCATTCTTCTTAGTTTTCTATGAAATCGTAGGTGACCCGACCCGATTCTAGTTATTATAAAATAAATAATCACGGACATTTTCACACAACGTCCTCTGGTCCCAAACTAAGCTTAAAGCTTGTGCTATGGGTACCAGATTACGGATATAATACATATATTACTTTTTTTTTGTAAATACATACATATAATAGCGCGTTTGCTAATTATATGGCATATTTTAATAGTAGTATAGTATGTGATATATAATATGTTATATTGTTTGCATCTTTCGTGGTAAATTTGGTTATAAGAAATTATATTAAATTGTAACTAAATTGGCGATTTAAAACAGTTGTTTCTAGTCGGGTTCTTCTGGCGAAAAGGTTTGCTACAGAATCCAACTGATTGTGACGATTGCAATCGCAACATTGTGGTTGCGGATGCACTTGCCTCAGGCGCTCATGTTAATTATTAGTGGATTCTTGACGATTTCAAGTGCTAATAATATGTCTATGACATAATTAATTTGTATTTCATTTGATTAAATTTGTATTAATAAGACTCTTAGCTTATGATTGCAAGACGATACGATATCGATATGATTTACTGAGTTACATTCTACGGCCCCTGATTAGGGACTCGATACCTGTAAGATAGAACACCTCGGTGTCACCAAATGGTTATTACTGCATAGGTATGCATTAATTGTGTTTATATTTATTTTACAGAAACAAACAAACAGGCGTCTTAGAAGTGGATGGGCTGGGCTCAGTTGGCAAAGTATCTCCAGGGAAACTTAAGCAGCTTAACACTGAAAACGGACTTTATATAGGCAAGTTAAGTTTGTGATTAAACTTGAAATAAGGTGCTAAGAAAAAAAAACCCAGTACGGCCCTATAAAGTAGCACCCAAGGTGAGTAATGTCACACAGTTCCAGTGGTCCGTCTGGGCCGAGAGACGGAATACGGTGATTATTTAGTGGGTAAAGGCCCCAGAGTACCCTGTTCGTTGTCACAAAAAAAAAAAATGTGGGCGCTTGCGAACTCTGCTAACCGACGCGGGACAAGCGTAGTGGACAGTCGCGTAAGCCCATCCGACATTGGTAATTTAATGCAATGAGTGTTCCATAAGATGTTGAGAAATGCCTAATGAAACTCTCGTCTCAATACAATGTCATAAGAAATGAGTAGTTCTTATAGTAGGAGATTATGTACTATTGATAATTATTATATATTATTGTATGCTGACATGCATCGGGTTATTGTCGGACTGGTCACACAATGCAGGTAATGCTTGCCAGCCAGTCCTTAGTAGGTCCGCGGGCCTCTGACCTGCCTGCCCAAGACTTACGACCTACTTATAAAATAATTAATTCTTTGAAAAAATTAATCAATTAAAAATATACATGGGTAAATATAATATCGTCCCAGATTCTGAATAGGCAAAGCATCAGGGACGG
This sequence comes from Leucoma salicis, assembly GCA_948253155.1. Classification (NCBI taxonomy): domain Eukaryota; kingdom Metazoa; phylum Arthropoda; class Insecta; order Lepidoptera; family Erebidae; genus Leucoma; species Leucoma salicis. The sequence goes on along the minus strand of OX411828.1, from coordinate 12,903,693 downwards.
TATTCCAGGAGATGCAGGTTCAAATCCTACTCGTGACTGTACTTTTCAATTTCACATTTTCACACTTTGTGTTGATTTACATGAGTAAAGTTATCGGCATAGTATCTAAACAGTAAATCAACACAAGCACAACAGTCTTGTAATTTATGAATTAGCAGGGGCATAGATACCGCCATATTTCCACGTCAACGATACCGGGCCCCGGGCTATAGGGGCCTGGAGGTATAAAAAATTATCCTTAGCCCCATTTGAGCTTCATCGCTGTTGAATCGAAGGGGCCCTATAATGCTACCCGAGCCCCTCAGGCCCAGTCCGATTTGAGACGCTGAGCAAAATCATCAGATATAAGAGTTTATGTATTATCTACCTCTGATATACTAATTCGATTTAGTACAAAAACATAAATATTGTTTCAGGTGGCCTCCCATCCATAGAATTAAACACACAAGGGAGATACAAGAGTGGTCTCGTCGGCTGCGTCTCACAAATATCCCTCAGTGGGGACTTTGATATACCTCTGTCTCTCTCAAAACTCCCTCACACTATCACAAATAATGTTGGACGATGCACACCATAAGGCACAACCATTCATTTAAATGAATCAACGTTCATTTAAGTGAATCAAAATTATAATCGCCGTCGACCTTTCATTTATTCCGATCAAGGTTCATTTAAACTGATCATAAATGAAACGGCCGCGCGTGTTACAGTTGAGTGTATAGTTCAGGTTTATCACTTAATTTTCCTATGGAGTTGCTCTTGAAACACATCTAAACTCAGTATACATATCAGTGTAACATTTAAATCGGAGGCAATAAAACGATATAACTAAGGCTAAGTTCACACGGCACTGTACTGTAACATTTTTTTTTATTCACATACATAATAAGCTTTTAAACAACGTCATTTTCTTAACAGACAAGAGAAGTATTGTTGTTATTTTATGTATGGGGCTGAAAATTAAAAATACGTTCGCAAATAAGGGTGGGCTGGGAGGTTTGTATTTCTTAAGTGTTATAAAATGTGTTTATGTCTAAAAAAATATAACGCCTGCATTTCTTTTAATCGCAATGTATTGTGTACAAGGTAAGAAAGGTGGAGACAGTCCTTTTATGATAGACTCGCAAAATTTGTGACGCAATGTGTATGTAGGGGAAAGAAGGGGGAGGGGGTCCAAAAGAGCAGGTTTCTGAGTGATTTATGAATGGCCCTTTTATTACTCTATACTTAATGTAAAAAACTTATTGTTATATAGCATTGTGTAAAAGTGACTATATATCTCACGTTGCGCAAACCAAGAACATTACAGTGAATTTGGGTTGGTTAACAGGTTTGTTAAAGATTTAATAGGAGTATTAAATGCTAAATGTTTTTTATTAATACAAACTTCACGTAAACAGTTATGTAGACAACGATTGCTTCAGAACACTGCTGACTTGATAAAAATACCTTTCTTAAAAAAAACGTGCAGTACCTACAACACCGTGTGAACTATCGCTAAAAATCTCTGACTTTAAAAACTGACCTTACAATTTTAATTTAATACTCTAGTCAATTTAGAATAAGTCAACTGCGGGTTTCTTGTGTTAATTAAAAAAATATTCTTTAAATTTTATTTCCATGTACAATATGGATAACTTTTCAAAGTGCTTTACTATCTAGTAGATATATAAAAAAAAACTATTTGTAATGTTAAATTAAATTCTAGTCGTATGAGTGGTTTGCACGCAGTCTCGTTTTGTACTAGTTTATTTTATAGCTAAACAGAATCTGTTAAGATGTGAATGTATTTTATATATTAGATTATAAAGTATACATCAATAGCGTTTGTATAACGGAACATATTTCATAAGGACGTGGTTTTAGAGCATTATTATGTAGAAAAACAATAGTCTGATATTATATTTAAGCTTTCTTTCAGTACGGGAACAGTAACGAAACATTTTGGAAGTATTAAAGTATTTGGCAGCAGCTTTTTCGATTATAACAATGACATACATCCCATCCATCCACCAGCCCCTCATCGTCCACTGCTGGACATATGCTTCCCCAAAATAGAGGTTTTACCATAATCGCCACGCCTGGCAGGCGGGTTGGAGAACGCAGTGGATGTTTTTAGTACACAAGGGAATGCTGCCCGGTCCCCCGGTAATCCCTTAGTCGGCTTTTACGACTCCCATAGGAAGAGACGGAGTGGAGCTATTCTTGGTGCCGGCCCCACACGCAGTGTTATACATACTACACTCGATTTAAATAATGTCAATGGTAAAGGTATGGTATTATATAGTTTGATGTAATGAAAAATTTAGAAATCAACAGAGATATTAACAGACTATAACTGGAACAGCTTCGATCGGAACATTATGAGAATATTTGTGAAGTTTGTAAGATTGAACGAATACACTCCTCTGAGTGTGTGTGGCTTTAATATTTTTTCCGATCTTGCAGCATTCTCGACTACAATCAGGTGTAATATTAGCTCAACAGCTCGTCCAGCTAGTTAGTAATAATAAAAAGCATATGTCGTGAACCAAAAGAAGTGATCGCTCGTCAATGATAATAAAATGTTCTTAATCATTTCATGGTAGACCGCTCGCTTGTCTTCCACCGTTAGCAATAAAAAAATATATCCAAGGACAATGATTAAATTCTTTTTTGATTATTAAATTTGAAAAGTAAACACAGTGCTAGTTATATGATGAGTGATACTCATAACTCCAATAATCAAATAACCTGTCACTGTTCCCTACTGTAAGTGCTTAGTTTTCTGGTTATTTTGCAGTCTAACACAGCACCGACTAGTCGTAATATAGGGATAGATTATATTTATCGAGTAGATTTAATGCGCTTTGTATGTATAAATTAATATGTTGAAGCTTCGCAATTGTTTAATGGTGGAGTCATGGGGTAACTACGAAACCTAGATGCTGAAATTCAATCAAGTATTCAATTTTAAACTCATTTCGGATTGGAGAAGTAAAAAAATGTGGGAAACCCTGTTTCCACGAGAGATTATCTCCCATTACATAGTGTAAAAACTTTACCAATCGGTATCAGATGATTTTAGTGATGCCCTGAATTCACTCTGCTTCAGAAAAGAGACCTATAGCCATCAGTGGATTATCGATTGATGATACTACATTTTCAAATATCAAATATTAATATTAATATATGTTCCATTTATAGATTTTTAATACAATAATGCAGAGCCCTATATTGTTTTTGCAGGTTAACTTTAAAATAATTTATTTTCTAAATTAATTACACGTTACTACGCCATTAAGCAATTGTAAAGCAAGATTCGATACGTAAATATTTAAATTCCCCTTAGTGGGGTTTCATTTACACCAATAATTTTTGTCAATTATAGCGTTTCACAGGGTGTGAAAATTATTTACATAAAATATTTACATATCCTATTGCGGTCTCATTTTATTTAGTTAAAACATTTTCATTGCGCGCAACAAGATTTAATTTAAATGTATCATGACATTGATGAAATTAAATTTAGCTGAAAAAAATAAATATAAACCTACTTATATCAAACGAACCAAATAATTGTTGATAATTTTAACTGAATTATATAAAAATAAAATTTTATAACGCAATTGTAATTATATAATCTGCAATAAGTACCTAAATGTATTCGTTACCTGATCCGCTTTCCGCCATTTTGAAACAATTTAAGATCCGAAACAGCTTTTGATATAAAAATGTTTGTAAATTATGATATTTCAAGTAGATAATTATTACGTTTATATTAATATCAATTCATATTATGTAGATCTACTTGTGAAATAGCTTGACTAGCATTAGTTTTGTATGTGAGACCTGTCCGATGTATTATACGCCGTTATTTGTACAAAATTATATCAATAAAAATGTAATAAAAATATGTGCATTTCGTTTCTACAATCAATAATCTTATCGTAGGTCAACGCTTAACCTTTCCCAATCTGCATCACAATTAACAATATCTAAGTTCAAATAAAAGATATAAAAAAATAAACATGAACAACAGTGGTTTTATATAATGTAAGGGAGATTTTTAGTAACAATCACCATAATAGTGGCGACGGCATTTGCCACCCGTCACATCACCTTCCCACAGTAGGCATTCAAAGATCACACAAAAACAAACAGTATAACAAGTGTCAAAACAATTCGTTGTCTCGTTAAGTCTTATATGGTGAGCAGCGGCTTGGTACTATTCTTAAATAAGCGACTTTTAGCACTTTCCATTAGGGGGTCGTGGCTAGGGTTGCCAACCGTCTGGCAACTAGCCACTTCCTAGCCGTGGGGGACTTGAACGCCAAATCTACAGCGTGGGGGTCCCCTGCGACGGACGCCCGTGGAGCGGCGGTGGTAGAGTGGGCGGCGTCGACGGGCCTCTGTTTGCTAAACAGAGGCTCCGTCAACACGTCCTGGAGGAGGTTGAGACCTTGTCTGATCATCGGTACATCCGGAATAAGGTCGCCCGGTCCCTTCAGGGCCCCAGTAGGGGTCACGCGGCGCCAGTAGGGCTCACCAGCCCTGACCGAGTGGGTGGACGTTAAGGCTGGCCGATTTCGCGCTGCGATTACGCAGGTGTGCGACTCGGCCATGCCCAGTGTGCGACATCCTCCTCCAAGGACCACTAATAGAGCCCCTATTAGTGGTCCTTGGAGCTGGCGGACCTCCGTGCGGCGTGCATTCGTGCCCCGAGGTCCTATACCCGCAGTCAGTGGCGCAACCGCTTTGGGGAGTGGGAGGGCCAGCTGTACGAGGCATACCGCACTTCACGGGCTGCGTTAAAGTTGGCCATCTGCCGTGCCAAAACAGAGAAAAGACAGGAGATGCTGGATGGTCTCAACCGTGACCCCTGGGTTCACCTGTACCGTGCGGTGCTGAACAAGCTCTGCACTCAGCGCGACGTCGGACCCGACTTGTCGGACGCCCAGTTTGGTTTTCGAGCTGGTCGTTCGACGGTCAGCGCGATTATGCGCCTGAGGGCTCTTCTGTGGAGACCACAAAGAGTCTTCAAGTCCAGGCTCATACGCGGATACCGCACGGTGTCGACCGAGGCAGCCTGCGCATTGGCTGGAACCCCACCGTGGGACTTGTAGGTGGAGGTGCTCGCCGAGGTGTATTGGCGGGTATCGCAAGAGCGGGCGAGGGACGGTCGTCTCCTGCCCAGTGAGGTGGCCAGGTGGCAGGGCGACGCCCGCCGAGCTGCCATGGCAAGATGGAGGGCGCGTCTGGAGACGCCCCCGGCCCGGTCTCTAGACCGTACTCCGACTCCAGCCTGTGCTGGAGGAGTGGGCATGGCGACAGCACGGAGTCCTTACCTTTCGGCTGGTGCAGGTGGTATCGGGGCACGGTTGCTTCAGCAGATATCTGCACATAGTCGCAAGGAGGGAAGTGACTCCGGGCTGTCACCATTGCGACTGCGGCGAGGACATGGCGCGGCACACACTTGAGTTGCACTGGGTCACGCTGGGCAGCTTGGGGTTAGCAGCGCCGAGACCTCGTCGTGGCAATAGGGGGAGACCTCTCACTGCCGAGCGTCGGCAGAGCGATGCTCGGCAGCGACAGGAATTGGGCCGCGGTCGCTGCCTTCTGCGAGGAGGTCATCTCGCGGAAGGAAGCGGCGGAGAGAGCCAGGGAGGAGGATTCTTCCGCTGACCCAAACCACCGCCAGCGACTGGGGCGGTGCAAGCGTGAGTACTTGCGCCTCATGCCGCCCTAGCTGAGGCTGCGGGTGAATGGACCGGGGACCGTCCGCACCCGCAAGGCCTCCCGCGAAGGTGCGACGCTCCTTGTGCGGATGCGTCACTCCGTAGAGGGTACCCGCAAGGGTAAGCCACCGGCGGATCACTGAAGTAATCCAACACAGTACCAGTGGTCCGTCAACACAGGCGGAGAGACGGCATACGGCGGGTATCTTTAGCGGGTGAAGGCCCCACACTACCCTGTTCGTTGCCCCGAACGACGGGTGTACGGTTAGGTACATTTTTTCCCGCCTAAACAAAAAAAAAGGGTTACCTACCGTCCCGTATTTCTTCCAAGTATATAATATCTCACTATAGCTACTACCTATATCTACTTTACGAAAATCAAACAATAATTACTGTCGTTCGTTTAAGTATGATATGTGTGTGTTGTTACGCGTTTATGTGTGTGTGCATGGGTGTGTGCATTTAAACGTGCTAAGTGGAATCAGGATAGGCTAGTCATTGTAAAAAATAGGGTAATAAATGTAATAGCAAAAAGTGCAAGAGAGTTTTATATTTTTCTTTAAATACGACACCCTACACTAAGTAATTATTCTTGTATCGCGGGGGACTTTACAAACATACAATTTCACGGACACAAAGTACACCCACACTCAAAACAATCATTCGTGGATCACACTAGCAGTTGTCCTGTGTGAGAATTGAATCCACAACACTCGGACGGGAGGCCGGTATCTAAGCCACTCCGCCATCTACGGCATCGTGCAGTTTGTTTGTTTTTTACACTTCTCACGCTGTAACTACTCACCATTCATCATGAAATTTTGCGCACATATAATCTGCAGCAGAGAAAAGGACATCGGCATAAATTCAAGAAAAGACGAGGGCAGGTGGTATACCTACGAGTACATACACACACATATATATATTTTATTGGTTTTACTATATATTTTTAAGATTGACATGCTTAGCCATTTTCTAGAACACAGTGTGAGACTACGGGGTCGAAGCAGCGTCATCTGGAACGCCAGAACACCACCATCACGCATCATGCGATGGGGACGAAAACACAAGAAGACAGACAATTGGCAAAAAAAAAATATTTTGTTATTTTAAACATAAAAATATTTGTGAAAGTGGAAAAAGAGAGCTTTTCTGCAAGCAGAATTCGAACCTGTGTCCTTTCCAATCAGGGGAAGTTTTCTAAACCCCTGAGCTAGGTGCCGTGGGCCGTAAAGACATCTAAAACAAATTTGAACTGAATATTGGGTGTCACCGTTAGATGTCTGCAATAGCTTAGGGGTTTAGAGCACTTACACACACTAGGCCGGCTTTAGAATTGTCTCACTCCTCTCTACCCACGGGAGTCGTAAGAGCCGACTGAGGGAATACCGTGGCAATGGGCAGCAGCACTCACTCGAGTATTTACAACATCCACTGCGATCGCCAACCCGCCTGCCAAGTGTGGCGATTACGGCATTATCCCCCATGACGGGACCGCTCGTTGTGGCGTTCTCTTGGGGAGGCCTGTGTCCAGCAGTGGACGTTGAAAGGCTGATGGATGGATTAGAGCACTTCCCGGATCGGAAGGGATGCAGGTTCAAATCCTGCTTACAGAAAAGATCTCTTTTTTCACTATCACAAATATTTTGTTGTTTAAAGTAGCTTAGCACATCAAGTGCTAAAATACAGATCAAAGTATTTTGGTATTGTTACATAATACTAGGGAACCCAGCCACGCTTTGCTGTGACTTATTTATTATAGGTTATCCCACTCCCACGGGAACCCAAATTATGTGCTATCGGTAGAACCTTGCTTATCTCAGCATGAATGGGCCGGCTTGATCGGGAAAGTACCACCCTCTCACAAAAGATCAGTGTGTAACAACGGTAGTTACTTCTTCCGTTAATAATAAATATTCACGGACATTTTCACACAACGTCATCTGGTCCCAAACTAAGCTTAACGCTTGTGCTATGGGTGGTACCCATTATTGGATTACGGATATAATACATATACTACTTTTTTTTGTAAATACATACATATAGTAGAAAGAAAACAGCCAGACGCAGTACAAATATCTGTGTTCATCACACAAATAATTGTCCTGGGTGGGAATCGACCACATGCACGGAAGTCGATTACACTACCGACTACGCTTCGTATGGTGATTGAGAGTCCCAGAAGCCCAAACCCCCCTATACTCACCTTAGTATCCTACCTATCCTCCCTTTGTTATCCTTCCTAACCACCTCCTATCCCTTGGAGATGGCCACGCGCTAGTGATGCCTCTGGTGTTGCTAGCTTCTATAGGGCACGGTAACCGCTTACCATCGATATATAATAGAGATAGAGGCCAAAAAACGGAAAATAGCACTTGTCCTATTACAGGAGCCGTATGTAGGTGGGATGAGAGCCATGAAAACATACGCGGGGGCCAGGATCTTCCAAAAAACGTGAGTTGGGGACGGCGTTATCAAAGCAGTGGTAGTTGTTTTTGACAACAGTATCACAGTCACGCAATACCCTCAATACACCACTAACAATATCGTGGTGGTAAAATTACAAACAAGTGCATGGGGGATCCTGGCCATCTCGTATTATTTTGAGCCCGATGAACAAATCGAGCCATACCTCCAACACCTAACAAAAGTGTGCAGAGAGGCCAGAATGTCAAAAATAATTGCTGGAGGCGATGCCAATGCCAAGAGCGCATGGTGGGGTAGTCCCGTAACTGATAGGAGAGGACAAGATATTATAGGAGCTTTCAATGAAATACGTGCTAAACAACGGGAACTCCCCGACCTTTGACACCATAAGGGATGGGCGCAGACTGATGAGTTACGTTGAAATAACGACATGCAGTGAGAATCTCCTTAATCAAATAGAGAACTGGAGAGTTGTGGAAGACCTCACCAGCTCCGACCACAACGGTATGGTATATGAAATAAAAATGCAAAAAAGTAGGGGTATAACAATCTGTAGAACCACTAGAAAATACAATACAAAAAAGGCTAACTGGACTCATCTTTTTACAAAACTAGAACAGCAAAAAACAGAAATAAACATAAACTTAAATGAAATAAAAAATATTAATAATAGGAAAGATTTAGACCATTTTATAGGAAAATTAACGTAAATAGTTACAGAAGCATGCATAGCCGCAATCCTAAAAAGAACAACGTACAAAAAGTTACCGTACCGTGGTGGTCTAAGGAGTTGGAGAGTTTGAAAAGAGGCATGACCACCAAAAAGCGTAGAATACGATGCGCATCACCTGTGAGAAGGCAATGGGTGGTTAAAGAGTACCTGAGAGCCAAAGAGCTGAACGAGACGGAGGCAAAGAAAGCGCAAATCAATAGTTGGAAACAATTTTGTGAAAGACAAGATAAGGAAAGTGTTTGGGATGGGATACATAGGGTTTTTAAAAATGTCAGGCGGCTCATGAGTCATCTAGCACCTAGGATAAGCTCACGTCAGTACGGCTTTATGCCTCAGCGGAGTACCGAAGACGCCCTCTACAATCTCGTGGCCCACGTAAGGGGGGAACTTCATAAGAAAAAACTCATCACAGTGGTGTCGCTGGACATAGAGGGCGCGTTCGATAGTGCTTGGTGGCCAGCCATTAAGGCTAGACTGGCGGAGGAGCAATGTCCAAGGAAGCTGGGTAAAATCATAGCCTGGAGGAACGTACCATCAAACTGAGATACGCTGGCCACGAGTACGTGAAACAAACTAATACGGGGTGTGTCAAGGGTTCTATAGGTGGCCCAATACTGTGGAACCTCCTTCTGGACCCGCTGTTGAAAGGTCTCACAGGGAGGGGAGACAACTGTCAGGCGTTCGCGGATGACGTGGTCCTGGTCTTCTCGGAGGACACAGCAGCGGACGTCCGGAGACGTGGCAATGCCGCCCTCGAGCATGTTCGGGAGTGGGGTGTCATGAATAAACTTAAGTTTGCACCGCACAAAACATGTGCAATGGTAATAACTAAAAAGTTGAAAAATGACACGCCGCACCTGAGCATGGGCGGGGTAGAAATTGCCATGTCTAAGGAGATCAAGGTGTTGGGACTCATCATAGACAGCGCGTCAACTTACGGCGCCCATACTGAGTATGTTTGTGCAAAGGCAACGAGCGCCTTTAAAAAGCTGTCAACGGCAGCCAGGGCGAGTGGGGGTCTTCACCCAGAAGTCACAAAAATAATATATGAGGCTACAATAGTCCCATTAATTACATATGCAGCTGCAGCTTGGGCCCCAGCGACCACGAAACGGTGCGTTCAAAAGAAATTAAACAACATACAACGCTCATTCGCCCAAAGGATCTGTAGGGCGTATAGAACCGTTTCTCTCAACGCCGCCCTGCTACTGGCCGGGATACTTTCCCTGGATATTTGGGTAAGAGAAGCTGCTTCTCTATACCTAGCCAAAAGGGGAGTATCACTGCCGGTGCCAGACGACAGAGAAATTGAGAAGAAGATTAGGTTCGTGGATAAACTGCACCCTGCTGAGCATATGGGTTGGCAGTTCGGTAATATTACCAGTCAAGAGTCACATAACGGAACAGGTGGGAAATATAACCCAAATATATAATGACGGGAGCAGGATTGCGGGCCGGGTAGGGGCAGCATTCTCTGTATGGGAAAATGGTACAGAGATCAAGGCCCGCAAGCTTGCTCTCTCTCAGTATTGCACAGTCTACCAGGCCGAACTGTTGGCCCTGTGCTACGCGGCGGAGAGCGCGTCATTAATGAAATGTCGGCAAATAGCGATCCTAAGCGACTCAAGAGCGGCTCTAGAAACGGTCACGAACAACCATTCCCTCCATCCATTAGCAGCAAGAACTTAGAGAACATCTGAGAAAATGTTTTTCTCAAGGCGTAACACCAAAATTATATTGGATAAAAGCACATGCTGGATTGGCAGGGAATGAGCGAGCTGACGAGTTGGCGAAAAACGCAGCAAAGTATACAAAAACTAAACACCCAATTTCATTCGTCAAGCGACATATTCGAGAGGAGTCGATTGACGAATGGAATACGAGGTATCAGACTGGGAAGGTCGCTGGAGTTACCAAGATATTTTTCCCGGACGCCAAGATGGCACACAGGATTGTTGAAAGTATGAACAAAGGCTATATTACTACACAAATAATGACAGGACATGGCAGGTTCTCAGAGTACTTACTTGATTACTTATCATCACGCCATTTCCCTTGCGGGGTAGGCAGAGAGAACAGAGTGCCAAGAGGTTCTATACTTGCATACATCTCTCGCTTCCTCAATATTCATAACTCTCTTCATACACGCTCGCCGGTTTCGGAGACTCCTGACTCCACCTTCGATTGCGGTTCTCTGAGTACCTGGCTAGATTCAGGTGCAAGGAAAACCCATCATGCGTATGTGATCCAGAAATACAGGAATCGGTAATACACCTAATATTTGAGTGCCCGCAACACACCAAGCGGAGATACGAATTGGAAGCCAAAATTCAGGTGAAAGTGAGAGTCGAAAACGCAAGTGAACGCAAGTTAAAATTCTGTAATGAAATAGTAGAAGTGGCAATTAAGAAAAAAGCTAAGAAATTCTTGTTAAATATATATGTAGTTCATATATATAACTAACAACAATACTAGAAATAGATGTAACCAATGAACATAAATACAGAAACAAAGCAATATTAAGTAATTAGAATAAGATCTGTAGTAAAGCCTATAATAAGTATAATAAATACAATAAGGTAATATATATATATATATACATATAAAATAATAGCACGAATGGATTGCATAACAATGTGAGATGTAAAAGTAATACTAATCTAAGGTACAGTATATAATGAAAAACCGATACATGATATATAATGACTTGTATACAAATTATATATACATAATTGTAAATAAATTCTAATAATGTTACCATAAAACATAAACAACAGTAATGTACTATATGATAAGATAAAATTATAAATACAAAAGCTCAATCCCTCTCGTAGATTAAAATAAGGTCTCTGACAACATGTCAGAGGAGTCGTGGGCCGGTTACAAGGAACCGGACTAAAAAAAAACCGCTTACGTTCGTATGGAAAAAAACATTTATTCACGTAAACGTCATGCAGAGAGCAGAGCAGAGACCAGTGGGCCTAGCCAAGCTGCATTCTATGATCGCTAACGCTATAGAAAACTATTAAAGTGTACGGAAATTTGATATCTCTAACGTTATAACAAATTCCCATACATTTTAATAGTTTTCGATAGCGTTAGGGATCCTGGAATGCAACTTGGTTAGGCCCACAGTTGTTAATAAATAATCTTAGTAGCTGATCGCAGACAGTAAGTAATGCTAATGAATCACTCAACGTAATACCCCGCAAATAATTAGTAACATTGTTATTGTAGTCTTATGACTCAACAAGCATTGATAGGTAATGCTGCCAAGAAATATTCTCGTTTGGCACTTTAAATGTATTAATGAATTAATGAATATTTCATTAAAATTAAACTTACTATATTGGATTAATGCAGAAAGACAGGAATTTAATAAAATTTTGGCGCTCTGCCTACCCCGCAGTGGAGATAGCGTGATATTAAGTAAGTGTTCAGAGACGCTTAAAATACCTAGTAGATAATTTTTAACTCTTCGACCTTATGTCCATGTAACAGTCACACTAGTGGTAGACCTTCGTTTCAGACGAAATTTTGAACAAGATCTTCCGTAACTTCGAGCCGAACTAGATTCGCAGAGTGACCTCTTTCTCGAAACTATGCCTACCTAACTGTACCTACTGTTTGTCCCATGTAGACAAAGTGAACTACTAGAACCGGTGCTAAAATAACATGGGCTTTATACATGACTGTTGTCTTGTCTATTGCACGCCTCATAAGCGAAGCGTAAATAGTACCCCTATTCCCGAAACGACGCGGTACCCGTGACCCGCCGTAGCAAGGGCGGGTGAGGGCGCACGGTGGGTTTTTAGTGGGTGAGAGCCCCACACTACCCCGTTGTCTCCCCGGGGCAGCGGGGTATGCAGTAGGATATTTTTGCCCACCTAAAATAAAAATAAAAAAAGGGTACTATTCCCGTTTTACACAGAACAACTGATTTTTCAAACTTATTGTCTCTATTTATCATATAAATCAAAAAAAAACACTATTTTTGACACTCATGAAATTTTTATGCAATTTTAGAAAAACTGTTTAAAAAAATTCTGTATTGGACGTCCGTGTGTTGTAGGTAATGTATGTTAACACGATAACAACCGAAATACTTTACTAATCGAGTCTTTTTTTTTTCGTTTTAACTTGAGTGTTACTACGAATAGAGCCCTATTACTTTTCACAGTCTGATTCGATGAGGTTTAATTGTTATTAAATAAACAAAAAAAACTGAATATTTACGCTCGACGCGACACTAAAACCAGCGCCTTTCATGAGAACTATTTCTATAGACCAATATAGAAGTACTTCTTAAAATTAGCGCTAGATGGCGTATTAGACATGAAACCCACATTAGTACTTTTATGAAATTAGTGCTATCTATGTGATTTATTGAAAACTACTTAATGAGACCAATACATTATTAGTTACCTACTTATCAAATAATCAATTTTAATGTGAAATGAAAAATGAAGATTATGAGGCGTGCAGTTTTGTATTTTCCAAAGTATTTTCATTTTAAGACCGACTGAAAAAAAAAATTATCCACGAGCCTGGAAATTCGCCCCCGAAAAGGAATTGAACAACTTCTGAAGGGCTTTGAAAACTGGCTTTCCGGCTGACCTCAGAAGTTATGCGGCATGTAATTCCATCGTCTCCCGGTGCCTTTCCATTCTTTAGTTGTCTGAAACCCATTTTGGTCTCGTACAGACATCCAGGATATCTTCCGTAAAGTGCTGAGTAGACTTAAATTTGGAGTCTTAGCCCAAGCTGACAACAGGCCTATGGGATCTACGCAAATGTCCACAGAATTGGTAGATTTCATCTTGGAATGAGAAGACAATGCTATCGTTGATCTGTAGCGTAATCAACTGACTTTGGCCGACAGACAGATCTTTTGCAAATACTTTTGAGCCTCCATTCCGCTGTATCGTCTTTTTAGTATTAAATTGGTGAATATCATGTCGCACAGCCTTGGAGATCTGCCTGTTTAACCGCCTTGGCCGGGCCAATCTGGTGAGCACTGGAATGTAATTTCTTTTCTCCTCTCCATGAGTATGGTTCAAGAGTTTTTGAGTCCTATTGACTTGACGAGGCAATTATTTCATTTAGTAAAAGTAAACTACTTACTTACTCATTATCACGTCATCTCCCATGCGGGGTAGGCTGAGAGAACAGTGTTAAAAGGCTCTATTCTTACATACATCTCTCACTTCTTCAACATGCATAATTCTCTTCATACGCGCTCCCGGTTTCTGAGACTCCACCTTCTTTCAGTACATGACCGATTTGGTCTAGGTAGGTGAGTCGCCTATATCCTTCCACTTTCGCATTGTATATATTGATAACCAGTCACTCGTCTGGCATTCTTTCCACATGTCCGAACCATCGGGGCATTCCCTTTCGCACCTTGAGACTCTTTCATACTTACTCGCTCTCTTACGTCGTCGTTACATAATAGTAAACTATTGCGAACAATCTGGATTTTATTCAAGCTAAAATAAACATCATGTCTGCGACACCGTATGTGTGGAATTCAACATATTAGATTACTCTACGGCCTTAATATATCTGTGTAAAAAAATAGCTATCCCAAGGGAACCATTCATTTTTCTGGAATGAAAAGCCTGTGTCCTTTTTTAGGCTCCAGACTCCAGACAGTATGCAAAATTTTATATCGATTGGTTCAGTAGTTACAACGTGAAAGCCTAATAAACAAACTTACTCGCACAGTACGGATTCTCTCTCACTCATTATATATACCTTTCCTCTTTTAAATTGCCTTTACTTTCAATTCATTGGTTGATTTTGTCAAAGTCAGACAGACTGAGTCATTCAACTACTCTCTTCACGTTCAGTCCACAGAACATTTTTACTCTACGAGGTTCAGTCACTTTTGGACAGCACTTAGTTAAGTCGTGTGCAGCTCCCGCGTAAATTAATCACGCGAAAATTAACTAAAACTTTAAAGTAAAAATAAAATAAGTTGATTGTATAAAGTCTGTGAGTGTTTACAAATATTACAGTGGATAACAATTGCACATCGAATACCTACCGAATTCGTTTACCGTTAGGACAAATTGCAGTGTTGTGAGTTCTTGGTACAATATTATTATTGTGAGAATTTGTTTTATATGATACCGAAACCGAACTAGTGTTTAGTGACACGGCGTTTGTTATACACATTACTACGTTGGAATAACCTTGCTGAACCGGTTTGAATTGTGAGTATCGAAAGTAAAATACATACCTTCGTATGCAAGCTGAATGTTAAATACACGTATTTTGTAATGGAGATTATGGTTTGTGTTTGTGAAACTGATATACTATCAACTTTGATTAATGACCAATTACTTATTAATCAGCTCTATTTTAGACCATAAATGTAATGCAAATATATGAATGAATTGCAACATAACCTGCTTTAACTAGTATAGATATTAATAATTGACATGCTTAGCCCTAAAAAAATTGAAAAATAAAATGTGAAATTGAAAATAAATCCTGCTCGTAACTGTTATTTTCGATTTCACATTTTCGCACTTTGTGTTAAGTTTAATTACGATAAATTGAACTCAGTTATACCAAAATGTACCAACTCAGAAATTGTCCCAAAATGAGTTATTGCCACCAATTAATCAGGATGTGGTGGGTACCTACCTACATTCAGCAATAACATAACAGCTTAAGATCATTTTTGTTATTTATTTTTAAGCGCTACGTTATTTCCAGAACGCAAAGTGCGAGAATTTGGAAGTGATAGCCACAAGCAAGATTTGAACCTGCGTCTCCTAGATAAAACTAAGCTATCATGACATTTGCTTGGGATGTCAATTTCCATAACACATTCATACAGTTATATGTATGTATTTGCTTTGCATACATTGTTCAGACCAGGTAAACTTAATTATTACAATAATTAAGAATTCCTATATCAGATGATGCAGTCCTAAAATATATTTTTTTTTAATTTCGATTTCACATTTTTGCACTTACTTAGTCTTTTCTAAGTATATTTGACATAAAACACTTACTTATTTATGAAAGTGGAAAAAGGGAACTTTACTGCAAGCAGGACCTATCTATAATATAAATATTTAGGTATAATATAAGTTACCTTTCAAACAAAAAACTCACAATCCGTTCAGCCGTTTGGACGCTCTAGTGCCACAGATAGATATACGTACACACATCAAAAAAAGTTTGAGATCACTTTAAAAATACGAAATATTTTTATTGACAGTATTATGGTGAAACTTTATTTATTTTATGTCTATGATTCTTCATTTAAAAATGTGATATTTGATCAAAAAACAAAATCAAAAACATGTCAACAACAATTGTCTTTCCCTATAAAAAGAAATCTAATCTTTGATTACGCTATTCAGAAATCTGATCGACAAGATTCTAGCATATTTTTTAAATTTTTCGTGTAAAAAGTTGATTTGGAAAGATGCCAAAAGGGTTGTTTGCTTGTAAAGCACGAGCAAGAATTGTTACTTTGGGGGAAGAAGGATATTCTATGAGAGAAATAGCTAGCCGAGTTGCTGTATCCCAATTCTGTGTCGTGAACACGTTGCGGAGGTATCGCAGCAAGGATAACATTGCTGATCAACCTCGCAGTGGTCACCCAACTGTTCTTACTGCTGCCCAGAAACGTTACATCAGACTGCGGGCAGTCACCGCGACCCAACAAACAATGCCACTACAAAAAGAGCTAAGTTGCGGGCTGCCACTGAACTAGAAGTAAGCACTCAGACCATCAGGAATTGCTTACACCAGGCTGGATTACGAGCAAGGAGATCCTGGTGAGCACCTCTGAACTCACGGCAACGCAGATTGCAGTGGGCTAGGCTCCGCCAAAATGAAGACGATGACGAGGAAAACATTTGGCAAAATTTCTTCTTCGTTGACGAAACAAGAATAAGCACTCATCAAGACAACCGACGTGTCTGTGTCTGGAGAAGACGTGGGGATGCAAAAAGACAAAGAACTGCCACTGGTACTGTTCAACAAGGCGGGGAAATCGGTGTCCTTTTGGAACGGAATAATGATTGGAGCTAGAGCGCCGTTAATCCCGTATCGGGGCTCGATGACTGCAGCTTTGTACCAAAATATTGTTATCGAAGGAATCTTCAGACCATTTAGAATAAATCATGGCCACCATTTCGTATTGGTTGATGATAATGCACCGCACATCGAGCTCAACGAGTCAATGCTGCTCTCTGTGATCACAACATTGCCAGGTTAGACTGGCCTGCCGGTTCGCCTGACTTGAACCCGATCGAGCACGCTTGGGATGCTCTAAAGCGAGCTGTTTGGAACCCTCAGCCACCTTCCCAGACAGTGCCAGAGATTAGAGAAGCTGCTATTGAAGAATGGGACAGGTTACCGCAAGAAATCCTGAATAACTTGATTCTCAGCATGCCCAGGAGGATTGCTGCTTGTGTTCGAGCTAAGGGAGGAGTAATCTTGTACTAAATAAAAATAATTCCGTAATAAATTCTTAATAATGTTTCTTATTTCGTAGTTTTCTTTAATTTATTTCTTAGTCACGATTGCATTAAAACTTTCAAATCAAATTTTTATTTGTAAAATAATTAAAAATAGTTAATATTTTAGTTTCAATAGAGTTATTTTCTTTTTAAAAAAGATATCACGTAAGCATTTTTCATGTATAGGGTGAAATTTAAAAAATACAGCATTTTTGCTAGTGATCTCAAACTTTTTTTGATGTTATATAGGTACTACCACATCTCGTTAAAAATTATCGTAGGTAGGTAGTTATTTATTATTTATTTCAGCTTAATAATACTTTCGTTAAAATTATTTTCACACTTAAACTCATATTATATCGTCCGTGACCGAAATATTTATTACTTAATCAATTAAAACTGCATTTCATCAAAATAGTATTAGTTAAGTACAACATTTTGTAATAATATGGAATTGTTTATGTACGTAATCTGTTTGTAATTAATAAAATTTATAAATTTTAGTATATCTTAAAGTAGTAAGTACACAGTGTAAAAATATAAACAAAGAATAATTGCCATGAGCAGGATTTAAACTTGTGGATTACCGTCCCAGTTGCTCTGCTAACTGAGCTATCGCGACATTTGCCCGGGATTATCAAAATACCTTATGCGCCATCTGTCGGATATATTTGCTATGCATACTTTGTATCTAAATAGACCGATCAAAACGTGCTTAAAAATGTATAGAAATAACAAAATACTTTTTAAAAGTGTTAAAAACTTATGTACTAGAATTTTATTACAATTACATAGAGCACTTACCTATTTGTAGTGGAGGCAAGCCTTACTGGCCGGCTCGAATGGGGAAGTACCTACCGCCCTCTGTCAAATCACCGAGAAGCAACGGTATTTCTACTGGTATGTTTCATATGGTGAGTGAGAGCGACGGAGGGCCAAACCACCTCCTCATTTCCTCACTATCATTCTTCTTCGTCGCCTCCCTTTCCTTGAGTTGGCGATGTACAAGTGATACCTTTAATGTGTCTAGCACCTATAAACTATGGTTACCGCTGACCATCAGACGGGCCGTAGGCTTGTTTTCTATCCTCGTAGTAGGTATGGCCGTGTGGGGCCGGCTTTAGAATTGTCCCACCCCTCTCTACCCACGGGAGTCGTAAGAGTCGACTGAGGGAATACCGGGGGAGTAGTCAGCAGCACTCCCTCGAGTATTAACAACATCCATTGCGATCGCCAACCCGCCTGCCAAGCGTGGCGATTACGGCATTATCCCCCATGACGGGACCGCTCGTTGTGGCGTTCTCTTGGGGAGGCCTATGTCCAGCAATGGACGCTGAAAGGCTGATGGATGGATGGATTAGTAGGTATTAAAAATATTCTAGGCTCTTATTTATTATCACTGAAGTAATGTAATACAGTTCCAGAGGTCCAATACGGGCGGAGAGACGGCACACGGCGAATTTATTTAAGATGTGAGGGCCCCCACACTGCCCTGCCCCCTTAGAACGAAACGTTAGACGAACTTTCGTTTCGAGTTATTGTGATTGATCAATAGTCCGACGCGTGATTCCTGATAAGTCGAGATTTCGACGCGTGATTCAGGCGACCAATCACAATGAAGCGAAACGAAAGTTCGTCTAACGTTTCGTTTTTCATTCTAAGGGGGCTGTTCGTTGTCCCAAACAACGGGGTGTCCGGTAAATTTTTTCCTACCTTAACAAAAAAAGGCGCTCATTTTTCATTATACCTCTTAGAGAATTTTTATTTTTTTGTGTTACTTTGGTTGTTAGCCTCAGATGGCTATGACAACCTTACCCGGACAATTGGTGAGTGCAGAGGGCTCTCAACCCGACATTTAAGCAACGCTACCCGAGGGCACCCCCTGAAAGGTAAGGACCTCGGCTCGGCCTGTTGCTGGCAAAGTGGGATTTCCCACGTTTATGATTTGACCGCGACACGTCTTTCGCCCACGTCGGCGGGGACGAAACCATGGGTAATTACTTGTATTAGCTGCGCCAGCTGTGTATGCTCTGATCTGAGCGTGAGTTGTGTCGTCGTCGACTTCGTCGAGGCTATTTCGCGGTCTGCGTACGCGCGATATATTAGAGGGGTTGTACCTAGCCGACTCAACCACTAGAGGGTTGGCGTGAGCAATGGCGGAGTCAAAGAAACTACGTGAACCCCGTTTCATAAATTGCTTGATAGTAGGCAACTGCAAGTCTATGTGAAGGTCGACATTGCGTATGAACCACGGTGCACCCGTAGCTCTGCACATGAATCTATTCTGTAATGTTTGTAATCTATGGATCCTGTGTGCCTTGGCGTGTGAAAATACTATACTGGCGTACGTCATGACAGGACGTATGCAGGCAGTGTAGAGTCTTACCTTTAGAGAAATTTGTAGCTAGGTACATTAAATAAGATTTACGACCCGCTTCAAATGGCATTTTTTTTAGTGGGTAAAACCTGTCTATAGTAAAAACCACAGATATGGATCTAAATAGATGACGCATGTCTGTATGACAACCAAGCGTGCCACTTTTTTGCTACTGTGACGTCACGAGAGCGTTTTAGCCTGTTTATTTTGTGGCTTTAGTGACGGCGCGCAGATTCAGAGTTTTTACAGGTTTATACGGCACAATTAGGCATTTTTTAACGTTAAAAATAACAGTTCTGACACCGATAGTGGAGTGCGGACTAAATGAAATGGTATCAAAGGAAGAGCATTGCTCTCCCTTTTCACTCTCTTTTAGCACGCTAAGTGGGTACATACACAGCTATCCATTACAAAAATACCTTTGGCAATTGAGGAATACCTCAATCTTAATCCTAGACACAAAATTACTAGAATATTTTACACATTTTTGTCAAGAACCAACTTGGGCCGACAATCTAACGTAGAATCCTTGATCAGTACAACAAATACAAACTCGCGATCCTAACGTTGACATTTTTTTTGTGTATTGTGATACATTAGCATATTTAAAACTATACTGTATAAATTGTTTAAGATTAGTAGAAGCTCACAATAAAAATCTCAATGACATCAAAGCATAATCTATTAAGTGCTCTTCGTGGATTCTCTTTTTCTGACTTTTTTCAAGAGCTTGATTGTTTTAATTTTAGTACCTGGATGACCGAGCTTTGCTCGGTATTTTTTTTTTGGTAAGTCGTGAGTTTTTCTCACGAAAGAAAGAATTGAAAAAAAAGGGAAAATGAAAAGAAAAACGAACTGGAGACATCTGGACTCGAACCGGGGTCTTCTGGTTTTGGGACCGCCCGATTTCCCACCTGAGCTATTATAACCTTGTAGATGATGCCGAAATTTACCTTCGTACTCCAATAATATTGTAGCAGTTTTTCATTGCCTGAAAACCCGGATAAAACGACGTTTTCTAAAAATTAAACCTAGCTAGATCGATTTATCGCCCCCGAAACCCCCTGCATACTAAATTTCATGACAATCGTTGGAGCCGTTTCCGAGATTCAGATTATATATATATATATACAAGAATTGCTCGTTTAAAGATATTAGATACAACATACCTATATAATATTTTAGATATTTTTATATATATTTTTAGCATTTGACATGCTTAGCACTATACATTAAACACAAAGTGAAAAATGTGAAATCGAAAATAACAGTCAGGAGCAGGATTTGAACCTGCATCTCCTGGATACCGTCCAGATTAAATGAATTGGTAAAGCATCTGGACGGTATCCAGGAGATGCAGGTTCAAATCCTGCTCCAGACTGTTATTTTCGATTTCACATTTTTCACTTTGTGTTTAATATACCTATATAATTTATATACCTAGTATAAAGTAATACCTGAACCAGACAATGTTATGTACACCGTAATTGTCTTATGTATCAGATGCAAACTATATAAAATATTTTGTTTATCAATATGTAAATACATTCGATGTGGCTGTACTAATAAATAAATATACACTCGCGGCATCTATTAAGATCCGTATCTGAGGTGAAAACAGTACGTACCTACAGTGCTTTGCGGTATTCAAGCCACGCGCGATGTGTTTCTACGTAATATCGGCAACAACACACATTCAAGCCACTTCCTGCCGTGAAAGTAGTGCTCTCTTAATGCCCAGTTTAAATAAGGACATGTCAGTCATTGAGAAACACTGAGACAGTACGCCATTATAAATGTAAAATCAAATGGTCTAAATACTTTCTGATATTTCCGCGAATGTTACACATTTATAATATTTATAGCTGTAGCAGAGCTGTCTCTGTACACATTTAAGATATTTGGGAAAAAATGACTGTATTAGGCTATAGGGACGTGTCTAAACACAAAACTTATTTCTTTTAGATTTTATATGTTTGTTCTTTCACGCATCACGTGAATACTACTTAACGGGTTTTGATACAACTTTTTTTATTTGATAGTTCTTGATGAGACTTAAAAACTGGCACTAAACACTGGTACCAGTATACATTTTATCCCGCTACTATATCGGGAACCTTCTCAAGCTCCATCCATCCATCCATCAGCCTTTCAAAGTCCACTGCTGGACATAGGCGGGAGGTCTATGTCCAGCAGTGGGCTTTGAAAGGAGAACGAGAGATCGCCACAACGAGCGGTCCCGTCATGACCGTCTTACGACTCCCATGTGTGGAGAGGGGTGGGACAATTCTAAAGCCGACCCCACACGGCAAATGATTTATTTATGGATTCATTCCATTGCCTTATATTTACACAGTTTGAATATTGCGCCACATAGAGATTAATTATACACAAATCGACGTAGGTAATTAATAAATTAGTATTACATAGTTTGAGATTTTGTTAGTACAATATATAAATATTCATAAACCATAGCATCACGCCTGTATTCCCCGAAGGGGTAGGCAGATGTGTATTTACACACCCACAATTCGCCAACTACGTTTAAGTCCCTCGTAATAGGGGGCGAGCCTATTGCCGTCTACCAGGCACATTTTCCAAACTCCGGGCTCCTACTGGGAATTTTTCTTTTTACGAAAAAGCTTAATAACACTGCCCAACCCGGGGATCGAACCCGAGACCTCATGATCAGCAGTCGCTTACACTACCGCTGCACCACAGAGGCAGTACACGCATAATGGTAATTTTAGATAACTTTACATAATAAAATAAAAGTGCTGTAAGCATTGATATATTATAAGACAACGTGTCATCGAACTGCTTCGTAATCGAAGCGTATTAACTCGTCGCTATGCTTATTTTCATTCTTTAGGTTACAACATTATAACCATTTAATTATCTTTACATAAAATGGAGCACTCTGGAGATCAAATGGCATTTTCCGTAATTCTCCTTCCCAGAAAGACATCAAGAAACATATCATATGCACTAAACGGCTTGACCATATTATGATATGTTGTTTATGTGGTATCTACAAATACTAACAAAGTAATGAATTTATTAGATCTGTAATTATTTGAATATTAATATTGTATTTATATTAAAGAAAAGTCCGTGTGGTGACGCACTCAGAATACAAGTGTCACCACCCCATTCTTTCCCACGGGTGTCGTATGAGGCAACAGAGGGATGTAAGCAATTATCATCCATTGCATGACTGGTGGTAGGGCTGGGTACCAAGTGGGAGTACTCACTTAGTATCAGGCCCGAGCAGGTTGGTACCACCGTCTCCCGTGTGACCGGCCATGAAGCACATTGTTGCGTTTCGGCTGTAACAGGAGATAGCCGTTTATTATTTCATTTCATATCTGTGAAATGAAATGGTGAGCAGCGGCTTAACAATACTCTCCGGATAATTGAGTCCATGAGCGATGGTTACCATTTACCATCAGATGGGCCGTGGCTCGTCTGCCACTATATGCAATAAAAAAAAGCAAAAAAGAAAATCTATAAACCGAATGAGTAAACGTTGTAACTCTACTGGCAACCCTGTTCGCCCCGTCCTTTTCCTCTCATTACCACCTCAATCGCAGCCGCGACGGTGACATCACGGAGTCGCTTCCCTCCTTGCAACTATTTACAGTTATCTGCTGAAGCAACCGTGCCTCGACAGCGCCTGCACCAATCGGAAGATAAGAACTCCGTGCCGTCGCACTGCCCACTCCTACAGCACCGGCTGGAGCGCCCCTGTAGTCCTAAAACCGGCCCGGGGCGGCTCCAGTCGCGGAGGTCACCCTGCCACCTCGTTGGGCAAGGGCGACCGCCCCCCGCTCGAGATAGTTTATTACTTAACACATAGGATACTTTCATCCCCAAAAATGTTAGATTCTGTGTGATAGCTATTATTGCACATATGTAGATACTTAATGTACCACAGAGCGATGTAGGTACTTTTATTATAAGTAACCTCCTCTGAGGTCCAGACAGACGAAGCCGCGAACAGCAGCTAGTCAAATACAGACAGAAAAACCATTTGTGAAATTATGAGCTAATTGCCTCGAATCAATAAATGAAAGGAATTAATTTTCGAATTCGTAATATAGGTAGGTCCATCTATCCATCCATCAGCCTTTCGACGTCTGTGGACATTGGCCTCCCCAAGAGAACGCCACAACATGTGTTTCGCTCATATGGGATAATGCCGTAATCGCCTCGCTTGGCAGGCGGGTTGGCGATCGCAGTAGATGTTGTTAATACTCGAGGGAGTGCTGCTGCCCATTCACCCGGTATTCCCTCAGTCGGCTCTTACGACTCCCATGGGTGGAGAGGGATGGGACAATTCTAGAGCCGGCCCCACACATTTAGGTAGGTACATGTACATAAATAATTCTCAATACTTATAATAGTCAAGTGCTGATTCATACCGATCGTAAAAGGAAGTCTCTGAGTTCGTTTTACTACATAATATATTCGCACTAATCTCGACAACTATAAACCAAAATGAGGTTTTCCTTGTTCCGTTTCCTCGAGGAACTACTCCTGACGATGAATAATAACTGATAGCATCAATAAATTTAGTAGGTGTCTCATTTAATACTTACTTACTTATCATCACGCCATTTCCCTTGCGGGGTAGGCAGCGAGAACAGAGTGCCAAGAGGCTCTATTTTTGCATACATCTCTCGCTTCCTCAACATTCATTAATTCTCTTCATACACGCTCGTGGGTTTCGGAGACTCCTGACTCCACCTTACTTCAATACATGACCGATTTGGGCTAGGTAGGTGAGTCTCGGTCTCCCTCTGTACCTACATCCTTCCACTTTCGCATTGTATATCTTCTTAACCAGTCGCACGTCCGGCATTCTTTCCACATGTCCGAACCATCGGAGCATTTCCTATCGCATTTAATAAAGCCAAGAATATATATATATACCTACCTATAAAAGTTTTCCGCCTCAACATTCGCTGCACAATGAACGACACCGTTTCTCTAAAACTATAAAGTAAGTTCATGTACTCGTATAGATCGTAAAGACAAATGTGATGTGGACATTAGGAATAGCCGTCGGTCAGTGCGATGGCTTAGCGGTCTAGAGCACTTCCCCGGATTGGAAGGGACGCAGGTTCGAATCCCGCTCGCACTGAACTTCTCTTTTTCCACATTCACAAATGGCCCTATTAGCTATTAGGAGATCGTTTGCTTATCTGTCCAAAGTTTTTGCACCCTTCAATTACAAAAGCGAGTATATAAAACAGTTTTTCTTGTCCAAGAGACTCCGTGAAGCGTGAAGGTCGTCTTTGTCACGCCACTTACCGTCAATCCAGGTGCCAATGACACAGATACGACAAATGTGTTTATTGCCTACAAATAATAGATGTAAACCTTATTCTTTAAAATCGATTTACTTACTATGAATAGGTTTAAGTGGATGCAAAATTCTCGAGTTTACTAGAAGTATTTTTTTGTAAATGTGGAACATAAGTGCAGAATTCGAACTTGCGTCTTCCTCTATTCCGTTTCTAGTAAAATAGCTGATCATATCAAATGCTAAAAATCACAATAAAAATTATATCGTGAATCACGCTACCATCTTCTATAATATTTCTATAGCCTTAAAGAACAAATTATTTGTGAAATGTGGAAAAAGTGAACTTTTAGTGCGAGCGGGAATCGAACCTGCGTCCCTTCCAATCCGGGGAAGTAACTGTCAGTTAAAGTAGCTGAACATGTCAAGTGTTAGAATACAGAACAAAAATATTTCTCTAGCCTATTTTTCTGTCGGTCCGTAAGATCTTTTTTAAACCTTTATCAAATTGCATGAATTCCCCTCATTTTAAAGCATATCGTGCCGGCTAATAACTAAAAATTGAACCACGTCCTAAAAATGTACCGCTTCTCATAAATTTGATGTTTAAAATCATCTAAAAACAGGTCCTTTCATGGAGGCGGAATTCCGCACGGGTCGACTAAAAAAAAAACATAGCATCACGCCTGTATTAACGCCTGTAGGCAGAGGTGTATTACGGGTCAACTAGCTTAGTATAATTCTTAATTGTAATAATATTAAGCTTATTATATGAAAAACATACGATAGATGACCCGGATCTTATAAAACTAAAATATGAAAAATAATGGAAATTAGGAGTTTTAGCAGGCTTTCACGATAGGCGGTCTAAAGTATCCTCCCGGACGTATGGTGTGCTCTCGGGGGGTTAGAATATATCTCACTAAATCGTATCGACATCGCATCGTGTCATTGTGATTGGTTGAGAGATCAAAGTGATTGGCCGAGGGATTATTGCGACATAACGCGTCGGTTTCTCTACAAATCACAGATGAGACGATACGATGTCGATACGAAGTCGATACGATTTAGTGAGTTATATTCTACGGGCCCTGGTTAGTACTCAAGATTGTATATATTTTAATGTTTAAACGTAGAAATAACATCATCAGTTATTTATAACAAGTATTATGTCAAATTATCATGATAAAAGAACCAGTTTAAAAAATTATTACGTAATATTTAGTTAATTAACACATAAGAATAATCTCTGTGATACAAAACTATGTCTATGTGAATAATTAGAAACACAGTTTATATCACAATATAAATATTTACGTAAAAATTACATATTTAAGTATACGTATTGTAAGATTTCATATCTTTCACGGTTTGGTGAGCAGAATGTAAAATATACGAGTATATCTACGATATTTTTAAAGAAGTACTTCCTACTACTAAATTTAAATACCATAAATTCGAAAGGTGGCTAAATAAATTTGTAAAGCAGTTTCTTCTAGTCAAAAAGAACTATAATGCCATGTCGCACATATTTAATAGATTATTAAAGAGTTCCCTTATAATGTTCGAAAGCTTGAATAATTTAATAAATTAAACATCGGTGAATATCGTGATTGTGACGATTTCTCCTGCTTCTACCACAGAAATAGTGGTATCGACTAACCCCCTTACTAATAAACATTGTATAAGCTCCGAATAGTTATTCAGTGTTTTGTTCAGTTCTTTCAACGTCAAACTGTCATATTAGTGACAAAGACAAAACACTGAATAACTATTCAGAGGTTATACAACGTTTATTAGTAAGGCAGTAAGTGTGTTATTA
The DNA here is from genome assembly GCA_948253155.1 of Leucoma salicis. Lineage (NCBI taxonomy): Eukaryota > Metazoa > Arthropoda > Insecta > Lepidoptera > Erebidae > Leucoma > Leucoma salicis. Next base: position 12,876,820 of record OX411828.1, on the reverse strand, counting down.
CAGACTACTGAGATAAAATATCACTGTCCGCTAATCTGTAAATATGCTGTTGTTCCACGCTGATCTTTTGTGTGAAGGTGATACTTACCAAGAAAGCTTAAGCACGACTCTACCACTTAAAAGTTTTTGCGCCAGAGAGTGATTAAGATTAGAGCTGGCTATTTAGTATATACCTAAATGCCTTATAAACATGTCTGTGTACGTAACAATAACTACAAAACTATATAGTTTAATAGCCCGTATCATTGGCAACAATAAACGTCACGATGTTCTGTGTTACTTATATAGATTAAATGTGTAACTACAGATACTATGTAGATACTAAATTAAAATTAAGAAATATAGCTCAATGTATTGCGTCTTGGATTCAGTGATAGTCAGTGTAGTGACGGACTAAGAATACAAGTGTCACCATCCCATCCGGGTGTCGTACAAGGCGACTAAGGGAAGTAAGCAATTATCACCCATTGCATTACTGGTGGTAGGGCTGGATACCAAGTAAGTACGTCAGTGTGTTTTAGCTGTAGCAGAAGCCGTTTATTCTTTCATCTCATATCTGAGAATTGAAATGGTGCGCAGCGGCTTGACAATACTCTCGGTATAGTTGAGTCCATGAGTGACGGTTACCACTTACCAGCAGGTGGGCAGTGGCTTGTCTGCCATCATTAGCAATAAAAAAGCCCTGGTGGTAACAGAAAAGACTTCAAGGACCGATATATCGAGATATATCAACTTTAACTTGATATATCAAGTAAAACTTGATAGATATCTTGTGGTCGAGACCTGTCAAGGCACAAACCTCTGACCTTCCGAAATTATGTGGGTAGATATTTGTTGACGCTATTGTCCGTTAGCCGTGTGGGGCCGGCTTTAGAATTGACCCACCCCTCTCCACCCACGAGAGTCGTAAGAGCCGACTAAGGGAATATCGAGGGAGTGGGCAGCAGCACTCCTTCGAGTATTAACAACATCCACTGCGATCGCCAACCCGCCTGCCAAGCGTGGCGATTACGGGGAGGCCTATATCCAGCAGAGGACGTTAAAAGGCTGATGGATGGATGGATTGTCCGTTAAAAGAAAACATCGAGAAGAAGCCTGCTTGCCTTAGAGATGTTATCGACGGCTTTTGAAGCCAACTCGCACTAAGCTAGCGTGGATCGTAATTTCTCTCATTCTAAATGGACCCAACATTGGGATTGCTGGGATGAAAAATAATCTCGTCGCCTTTTGGTTGTACGAGATCCTATGGCCTCTTAAGCGTAGTGGTAGACGTTCACGGTTCTTCTTTTATGGCTCTGGTATTACGAGAACCACTGATGTATGGTGTGGTTACCACAAAGTGATTGCAGTACTGTTCCATCTTGCTGCTGCTAAGATTTTATGGAAAAAACCCGATAGCAAGTCTGCCAACCCAAATTTGAAACCTCTAACCTTATGATTAGTAGTCACAGTACCATCGACAAGGCCAATAACAATCTTAATTAGATTATTAAAAAAAAATATCAGATTAATTTTAAATTACTTCCGTAATGATAGTTATAGCATCCTTAAGTTAAGCTATAACCTGTATTATGACAGCGTGTGTGTGTGTGTGTGTGTGTGTGTGTGTGTGTGTGTGTGTGTGTGTGTGTGTGTGTGTACGCGTGCATGTTTGTGTGTGTGTATTCATGTGCTTTACAAAGTTTGAAGCCATTTATTTACCAGGCACATTTCTAACTCAGGGCTGCTACTGAGCATTTTTCTTTTTACGATAAAGCTGAAATACACTTCCCGACCCGGGGATCGAACCCGAGACCTCATGATCAGGAGTCGCTCACACTACAGCTGCACTACAAAGGTAGTTTATTTAATATCTCATTAGTGAACTACCTATCTTTATTTTTTGTTACAAGAAAGTGTTATGTAAGATATGTGAAGATTTTCCCACATAGTTACATACTTATTCCAAAGCGATTGACACAATGTAAGTGTACTTCCCTGTGCTACGCCTCTGTTTATTTCCCGTGTGATAAAATACCACGAGCAACTGTTATAATAGCGACAAATTTACTACAGAAATATATATTTCTTGAGTAATTCTTCTAACATTAAGTATGTCCAATTTCTGTGTATTGAGGGTCTTAGAATGATTGGTGCTATTGCGATAGGTACGAAGAAGAAAAATTATGCTAGTAAATTATCGCTACAAGAGAAGGATAAACTAAAACACGTCAATCTGGCTTACCAGGCTGGTCAGCCAGATTGACGTGTCATCAACCATTTTTTTAATGAGCTGAGTAGAAAAAGTAATCACTGAGACCAACTAGAGCGTAATAGCTATTATGATCAGAACTGAAGATACTAGTTATATTTTCAAATCGCCAATCTATACAAATTATTAAATATTTGCATCTGTATTTAGCACTCAGAGCTTTATTGCGAGCGGTAAAGCCCTCTTTTTTCACCATCACAATAATTTGTTCTTCAAATAAATAAAATTGAAGTATTTGTTTGTAATGTCTTCATAACAGAACGTACAATTTTTTAAAGTTTTGAGCCATATGTTCCGGCTAATCTCCAAAACTGCTGGACTAAGTTGAATGGGACTTTCATGTGAGATAGCTGATGCTATAAAAGTAACAAAGGCTACGCGTTCTTTTGGGAAAAATAATTTGGGTTCCGCACAAAATAGAAAACGACAAAATTTCAAGCGAAGTTTGGGGGTGGCACTCTAATAAAAATCAATTGTTATGCGTCTCGCGAAAATTCAAACACGACCGGACTGTTCTCGATGATATATTTTGCCCCTGGATAATTTAGATCATTAATTGGCCCCAGTAGGTGGCGCTGCAATCGGGTTCCAGGACTTAGTTTTTTTAATGTTCAGGCGTAAATAAAGTCTGCTGGGTCAGTTGCATTATATTTTACATTTTATCAAATTAACCTGGTATCTACTAGCTACTTTTTCTGTTATATCTGAGATTCTCGCGAATTAAAATGTAATAAGTACATATTCTTATTATAGTACAGAATGTTTAAAATCCCAAATAACTCTAATTTACAAACATAATTATTTTACAGTTTTACAGCCAAGCATTATAGATGATAAATTTTGATAATCGCTAAGATATTCTAAATATTTAAAAAATTAAGTTAAACATGTTGTTCTACGACATTTCATTATTTAGGTAGGTTTATACTATGTCCGCTGACCTCGGCCCAAGGTGGTCGCAAAAACTAAAAGTACGTGACGCAGCTGCTCACTCAAGGATAACCAGCTTGACCAGTCTATCAGTCATCACATCAACAATAGAATCAGTTGAATAGTTTGCATGATAGTTCAGTGAGACCTAGTACTGTAAACATGGTCGGACCGGGCTGGAAGGGCCTGGATGCCTCCCGTTAGGGCCCGAGACTGGTTAATTGTAGATGGGATACTAAATAATGAAATATACAAATTATTAATATCAACGAGATGTATTATTAGGTACGTACCTAAAGTACACCACTGAAGGAACGTAACATAGTTCCAGTGGCCTGCCAATAAAGGCGGAGAGACGGCACACCGCGGGTTTCTTTAGTGAGTGAAGGCCCCACACTACCCTGTTCGTTGCCCCGAACGACTGGGCACACCCAGTCGTTCGGGGCAACGAACAGGGTTAGGAAAAAAATTTCCCGCCTTAACAAAAAAAAAAGACTAAGATGCCAATAACTCGATCGTAAAAGCTGCCGTCCTCGTCATCCTTGATCCGTTTTAGTCTCCAGCGGGCCCCAAATTCTACCTACTGCTGGCTTGCGGCAAGTCCCTCGAAGTATGCCTGTAGGGGCTCGCGCAGTCTGGGGCCCGGCTGGCAAAGGCCACCTCGACTATATGGGAAGTCCGACGCTGACTGTAAAGGCACTATATTAGTGGTAGAGCGTTGCGTATGAATGGGCCGGCTTGATCGGGGATGTACCATCCTCTCACAGAAGATCAACGTCAAACAGCGGTAGGTACACTTCCATCCATCCATCAACCTTTTAACGTTCACTGCTGGACATAGGCCTCCCCAAGAAATGGGGCATAGTGCCATAATCGCCACGCTTGGCAGGCGGGTTGGCGATCGCAGTGAATGTTGTTAATACTCGAGGGAGTGCTGCTGCCCACTCCCCCGGCATGCCCTCAGTCAGCTCTTACGACTCCCGTGGGTGGGGAGAGGGGTGGGACAATTCTAAAACCGGCCCCACACGGTGCACTTACCATCGTTTTTCATATGGTAAGTGATTGCCGGTGGTTCAAATCCCCTCCTTATCTTCTCCTTATTATACTTCCTGTCCTCTTTTTAGTATCCTTACTATCCTCTTCACCTCCCATCTCCTTCCGTAGAAGTTTTCACTTCAAAAATCTTCAGCTATATCACATTGGTTCAAACTTACACATTTTTCATTTCTCTGCCTTTACCAAAGAGGACTTAACCACTACGTTTAGCTTAGGTATGTGCGTTGTACTCGTAGTGTCAATATAATTTATATTACTTTCAAATTTACATAACTTATACATAAATTACGTAACTTTATGATAATAAGTGTTATTTTCTCTTATGAAATAAAACTAACGAGTGTACTTGACTTTTATTGTTAATCTTAGCAGGAATCTATAGTTTTTAAATAAAAAAAATCATAACTATGGGTAGATGAAACCGTTGAAACAACATTATTAGCCTTGGACATCTACCATCTAAGTCCACCCGTGATCATGAATGCTGTAAAGTATTCGAAACGTCGGGATAATATAAAATCAAGTAAACGCGATAAATTCCGTAAACGTAGCTTTATTTCAAAATGTTTAACATTCGCGTAAATATCAGAAAGTATTATAGGAATCTATAGTATTTATTTGATTTTCTACTATTCTGAGAGTCTACCCAAGTTGCATTCTATGATCTCTAACGTTAAGTCACGTCACTTAGCGTTGGAGATATCGATACATTTTAATAGTTTCCTATTGCGTTAGCGATCATAGAATGCAACTTGGCTTGGATGTTTCGAATACTTGACAGCAAATGTTACGAGGGGGCTAACATGTTAGACGTCCAATGATTAATAATAAAAAACTTATGCATTATTTACAATGGTGGATTTAATACCTGAGGCATTATCTACCATTTTCAGAAGAGTACATAAGTGAATATTCCAAACATACTTAATATTATTAAATTATTTATTTAAGTTATTAAACACAAAGTGAAAAATGTGAAATCGAAAATAACAGTCAGGAGCAGGATTTGAACCTGCATCTTCTGGATTCCGTCCAGATGCTTTACCAATTCAGCCATCAAAAAAAGGTAAAGCATCTGGACGGAATCCAGAAGATGCAGGTTCAAATCCTGCTCCTGACTGTTATTTTCGATTTCACATTTTTCACTTTGTGTTTAATGTATAGTGCTAAGCATGTCAAATGCTAAAAATATATATAAAAAATATCTAAATATTTAAGTTATATAAAATAATGCTTATTAACTTATTACTTAAGTACCTACTAGTAAACACACAAAATTCTCCACTTTGCTCAGAAGCACTAATTTCATACATCCGACAGATGGCGCAGGCATCACCCAAGACATTAAGAAGGAATGTGTTCTCGAAATTCGCAGTCCCGAGTGATTGTCACTATGACTCAATTGGCAAAGCACATGTTACGGTATTCCAGGAGATGCAGGTTTAAATCTTTCTCGGTGACTGTTACTATCGATTTCACATTATTTCACTTTGTATTAATTCATGTGGCTAAGCATGTCAAATGCTATAAAATATAATTAAATAAATAAATATTCACGGACATTTCACACAACGTCCTCTGGTCCCAAACTAAGCTTAACGATTGTACTATGGGTTCCAGATTACGGATATAATACATATATTAATTTTTTTTGTAAATACATACATATAATAGATAGAAAACACCCAGACGCAGTATTTTCTGTGTTCATCACACAAATAATTGTCCTGAGTGGGAATCGAACCCACGACCTCGTGCACGGAAGTCGGTTACACTACCGACTACACCACGAGGCCGATTATATAAAAATATCAAAATTCTAAAACTATAAAGCGAAAATCCTTCTGAATCAAACCTCGACCTTCATAACCTCTAGATATGTTTGCTGTGCTTGACCTTTCTATGTTATCAATGCTATTAATCTGCCTTAAATTTCGATCACTAAACCGATAGGTGGCTTAAAGATTAATCATAATACTATACCTTAACACATAACACTAAAGGACTGCTTGTGTGTACAATACTTCACGGCCCGTGGTCAGTAGGTAATGCTAAGTGATTCGACAGACTTTCTCCCGCGTATATCATGCAAACACACTGAGTAAAGAGAATTAGTATAAAGTATAAAATGAAATTGTTATCCCTGTATGTTACACGTGAATTGTCAGTCTTAACAGCCAGTACAGCTGTTGGTCAAGCTCGTGAACATCTATGGCATTTGTAATAGGAAATTAAGTACCCGTTGTTTTATTATAGAATAGCGTTATTTGACGGGAAATTCATTATCACATCAGATATGTTCCGATATGCACTACGAGCACTGTAAAGTGTAACGTCAATGTAGCATACTGCGAAGCTATACTGGTTACTGTTTAAAACGGAACGCAGTCAGGTATACTGTCATTACTTTCATTTCATACAAAGTATTGGTTTCACACTGCAATAACCACAGTTTCTTTAATTTTTCCATGTTGTTTTTAACGGTTGGTATCATTGAGTAACAATATTCAATAATAATAAATTATCAATAGTGCAAGACGTTAAAATTCTGGACGCTGAGTTGATCACGTGATCAAAGCACTGAGAGCACCTTACCTCAAAAACGCCAGAGCTAAAATGGCGACGATTTATGACGTCATATATTTCCCTAGGATTCTGCGGCAGTATACTGTCAGTCCAAAACATAACTAATTAAATTCTAACCAGTAAGAGCACTGGGCAATGCTCTCACACGCCTGAAGTAAATCTTAACAATAAATATACATATTATTAATAATGTTAATACCTATTAATAATGAGAAAGAGAGAAAGAAAATGTGTTCTTGCACCTCTCTCACTTGCCCCTACAGTAATATGCGAAACGTAACTTTCTCTCTCTTTCTATCTTCACTATCACAATATCCGTAACGCTCACGTTGCCCTATCACACTTTCCGTAACGCTCACGTCACGCAATCACCAGGGCCCTTAGAATGAAAAGCGAAACGTTAGACGAACATTCGTTTCGAGTCATTGTGATTGATCAATAGTCCGACGACGCGTGATTCCTAATTAGTCGCGATTTCGACGCGTGATTCAGGCAACCAATCACAATGAAGCTAAACGAAAGTTCGTCTAACGTTTCGTTTTTCATTCTAAGGGGGCAGCTTACTCCCCAAGTCAAGCGTGCGAGAAGTAGGTATTTACTACAAAAATATGTTTGTACGCTACACTTGTGTCGGAACGTACAGTCTCGAGATATTTATTTTATCAACCTTTTGTAACCTATATGTATAACTAGGTTTTATCTACATGTTACAATAGATGGCGTAGAGTAAAAAGATGAAAATATAAATGGTTTAAGTTATTATTAAAATAAAATCGCTCTCGTTCAGTGGCAGTGTTGTTTTACTCGTAGTGAAGATCTACCAAGGAACAAGTTCACCTCTGAACCCCTCTCCCGGGACTAATGTTAAAATACTTATTCACAAAATAAATATTATTTGATTTGAGCCAGACACCATATTGATACAATCTCATCATCATCGTCTTCCGAAGCTTATCCTACTCTTTTTGTTTAGGTCGGCTTCCTATCTGTTCGATTTTAGCTGATCCACCATTTATTTACATTGAGCAACTGCCTATGTGACTCACGACGGCCACGACCCAAGACCCAACTAAGGAGGCAACTGACGAACAAGCCCGGAGTCATATTTTTTATTCAGGACTGACGACGTATAACGACTGCCAAGATGTACCTTCCGAAGTATGGAGGAGGTCCGGTGTATCCAAATAGGTGTCACTTTTTGGTCACTCATCTGAATGCCAGCCGAGTGAAAGTTGCTTAACCTGGAAAATCGTTTGAACTACAAGTACACACTAGGCTACGACCTTGATACAACCTGTCACAGGATTTTCATCTAATTCCACCCATTACTAACCACTATTGGGAACGCTCCTTAAGTGAGCCGGATTTTGGTAGAATACCATAGCTCACGACGGTAGCCTATTAAAAGCTGTTAAAAAAACGCAGGAGCGTACCGACGTTGTCACGATGTTTGCCTACAATAGCCAATAATCATCTGATTCTTTCAAATAAAGGTGTTCCTTGCCAATTTTGTTGCAACAAAGCTGCCATATTACCACATAAGACAAAAATACCTATTACGTAAATTAATTTACAAAAAATACATGTAAAAAAAATAACCGCATTAGAATATTTTTTTGTATTTTTATTTTTTTATTTGCTTTCACTAAAATAAAAATTAAGCATTTCGAATTAAAGAACACTTTCGCTGTTACTTAAATTATTTACAGACGCAAATAATTATTTCATATTTGCAACTGTTACGTAGTTTAACTGACAATGCGGAACTCTTTTATTTCCTTACGGAATACTAAGAATAAATCGGACCTTGGATAAGTGAATGTCCTTTCACTACATTGACTTACGACTATAAGTTTAAAAATAAACAGATTTATCACCAAAAAATTTTTTCTGGAGACGCCCCGGGCCGGTCTTTGGATCGTAGGGGCGCTCCAGCCGGGCGATGGCATGGAGTCCTTACCTTCCGACTGGTGCAGGTGCTGTCGGGGCACGGTTGCTTCGGCAGATACCTGCACATAATCGTCCTCCCGAGAAGGTGCGACGCTCCGTGCGCGGATGCGTCGCTCAGTAGAGGGTGCCCGAAAGGGTAAGCCGCCGGCGGACCACAGAAGGAATGTAACATAGTTCCAGTGGCCCGCCAATAAAGGCGGAGAGACGGCACACGGCGGGTTTCTTTAGTGGATGCAGGCCCCGCACTACCCTGTTCATTGCCCCGAACGACGGGGTGTGCGGTTAGGAACATTTTTTCCCGCCGTAACAAAAAAAAAAGGAAGGAACTGACTGGACTAATTGACGAGAATATAAAGCCTCCCTTTTTAAATGATTGCTGTACGGATCTCAATCTCTGAAGTAGTGGTGAACAAACCCACAATATCTCGCAAATTTTAAGGGTAATAAGACTGAAGAGTCTGCTTGTAATATCTAAATAACAGCTGTTTACTTATAACAAAAAACTAATTTGTTACATTTTTGTAGGTCTGTGTTAATCTCCTACACGGCTTTACAAATTTGGACAGGACTTTCACTGACAGTTAGCTGATCTTATAAGGCGTAACTTAGGCTATTTTTATTTTGGAGTAATAATTAGTGCAGTAGCACTGAAATTAAAATTAACTACAGACTACGCGAAGAAGGCGGGGGCAGCTAGTTTAAAATAAATACCTGCTTAATGGTTTTTACGGAAATGGTATTAGGTAGATTCAAATCAAAGACTATTGCCGAAATAATTGCAGCCGTGGGTAGATGAAGGTTTTGTAATCAACAGCTGTTCGTTAAATTATCAACGTCAAACGAATTCCTTACTCGGCATATTGGAAAATCCTAACTATTAGAAAGCTGCAACAGAGCTGTGTCTGTACATTTAAGATATTTGAGAAAAAAATACTGTATAAAGCTATATAGACGTGTCTGAACACAAAACAATTGTTTTTAGATTTTTTGTCTCACGATTTTTTGTATCACGCAAAAACTACTAGACGGATTTTGATGCAACACTTTTTATTTGATAGCTCTTGATTAGACTTAAAAACTGGTATACCCTTTATCCCGCTACTGCTGCTGTAGGCTGCTTGTTCTATCACTAAAAAGGTTCAAAATAACAATCCTGAACATTATGCGTAGATTTTCTTGGTGGCAAATTGTACATTGATATAGGATGGTAGATTAACACCAGCTCTCAAAGGAGGCTCACAACAATAAAATTCTCAATACTCAAGCTTCGGCAATAGCAAATTACTAATTAAATTAAAAATACTCAAGGTGTATTACATCTATTATCTTAACACTAGCTGCAACCCGCGACTTTGTCCACGTAGGATTTAGTTATTTTCTCATTTATGCCCTAATTTTTCAAAATAATATTAGCCCAAGTTACTCCTTAAAACATCTCCTATCTGCCAGTGAAAGTCCATTGAAAGCGGTCCGGAGGCTAGCCGGAACAAAGAGACAGAAGAGGCATCTCATATGCATCCCTGTGTTGCATTTAAGATTTAAAATTTGAGAAAATATTACTGTATTAGACAATATAGTAGTGAGTGTCTGAACACAAAATATTTTTTTTAGGTTTTTTGTCTGTTTGTTTTGTTCGCGTATCACGCAAAAGCTGTTGAATGGATTTTAATGCATTTTTTTATTTGATAGCTCTTGATTAGACTTAAAAACAGGTATACATTATATCCCGTACTACATCGAGAACCTAAGATATAACCTAAAAACTACTTTATTAAAAAGTTGTTATTTAGACATTACAAACAGACACTTCAATTTTATTTATTTGTATAGATATTTTGGTTTGTTATGGTAACTCTACCCTACCCAGACCTCGAACTGGCACCTGACCTCGACGTGTTGAGTCATACAGCACACCTAGCGTGGGATTTTTACAACCTACAATTGTAATGTTTTGGCAATTATCATCTGTGAGCTTTGTTAATGCCTTCCTATGTAACTTTATATGTACGTTATGGTATTATGTACAGTGGTCATTATTATTATAGAATGGATATTTTAGGAGGAGAGCCCACACTCACCCACGGATTGTCAATCCCGGTTATCTTTGGACAAAATAACCTAAGATTGCCAATCCGCACTCCCACAGATAGAGGAGAATGTGATAATAGCAGAGTAGCATACACGATAATGACAAAAAAAATCTCACCAACGCGACACAACCATGCGATACGGCAAGGCTCTCAGAACCACAACGTTGCAATATTCCGCAAAAATCCAAACACAAATTCGACACGTGTTTGTGGGTGAGCGGTGAGCTCTCCTCCTAAAATATCCATTCTATAAAAATAACAATGGACTTCCACCAAGTGTCGCCTCAGTCAATCAATTAGGTATTCAGTGGTTATGGTTAAAATTACATTGCTCAGTGAAAGGAACATCGTAAAAGGTGATCTCGATGGCTGGTCTAATTTGTGTTACTGTGATTTATATCTTTCTTACTCAGACAGGGGTCCCGTGCATTTAAACACTCTTGACAGGAGTCCAGTGTCACACTCTTTCTGATTACGCGTTTCTGATAATTAAGTATAGCTTTAAGTCGTCTGCAAAGAGTAAACACTTAGCGTCTTAAGTACCTTTGGTAGGTCGTTGATCATAATAATAAACTCCATAGCCCCAAGGTTACTGCTTAGCTCACACCAGACTGAATGGGATACGTCTCCGCTACGTAACCTGCATACTCTGTATATCTATCCTATCTCTCATGTAGCTCACAAAAAAACTACTGAATGGATGTGGATGAAACTTTTTTGTTTGATAGCTCTTGAATAGACTTAAAAACTGGTATAGGTACATTTTACCCGCTATCAGCTAAATTCTATTTTAGGTTAGGAATTATATTGCAAGGTTATCCCATTAAAAAGTATTATTTAAAGTTGCACATGTCTATTAAGAAAGACTAGCCGTTATCCGCGGCTGATCAGCTATTGGTAGATACAATGAAATGTACTCTGTTTGTGGTAGAAAAAGATCTGGCCTTGCACCTAGTCTTCGTACTAAAAAGGCGATAAAAACAGTTGATTACAGTAATAAATGTTTTAAGGAATAAATATAAATTATAGTTAAAAAAAAACCTAAAATAACACGCTTTAATAGCCAATTGAATTAAAAAGTTGTAAATAATATTATAATAAATAATTATTGTAAAAAAGCGTGAGGTGTTTTTTACTGTATCAATGTACTATTTGTAACATCAAGCAACCCAACTAACTATTAAAGCGAGTTTTTTTTTAACAATATATATGACAAGACAAAGTTCATAAAAATAACAAACCTTCTATCACTTACAACTGTATTAACACTTAGGATCAGGTAGGGCTGTCCAAGCCCCCTATGAAGTCTTCCAGTTCCAGTGGTCCGCCAAAATAGGCGGAGAGACGGCACACGGCGAGTTTATTTAGTGGGTGAGGGCCCCACACTACCATGTTCGTTGCCCCGATAGGATGTACAGTTACGTACATTTTTTCCCGCCTTAACAAAAAAAAAAGGTCTTAAATATCTACCAGCACGTCATATATAGGTATTTTTTACTATAATACAGAAGTAAAACCACTAAATATGAAGATTCTTCGTAAATATTGTTCATTATGAATAATACGAATTTTCTATCCTTTATAATATAATGATGTTGTTTTTTCCGTGATCAATCGCCGCGCCATTGAAAGATCAGATTTAGAGGAAAAACCCACTTCAATAGGTGTGCCCAATACGTGTCTACGCAACTGCTTTGAACTATCTCCATATTAGATAGAATTTATATGAACGATGTGCGTGAGACCAAATTTAAAAGTGGGTTTTTCCAATCAGGTAATTTTTCTCTATAGCAGGCCAAGCTACTCAAGTACATTGTATGTTTTTGTGCAGAAAACTCTTTTTGTTTTATTGCTTATGGTGGCAGACGAGCCACGGCCCACCTGATGGTAAATGGTAACCGTCGCTCATGGACTCAACTATAGAGGGAATACTGTCAAGCCGATGCTCACCATTTCATTTCACATATATGAAATGAACTAATTAACGGCTATCTCCTGCTACAAACAAAACACAATGATCAACTGATGTGCTTCATGGCCGGTCACACAGGAGATGGTGGTACCAACCAACTCGGGCGCGATAGCAAGTGAGCACTCCCACTTGGTGCCCAGCCCTACCACCAGTAATGCAATGGGTGATAATTGCTTACTTCCCTTTGTTGCCTTGTACGACATCCGTAGAAAAGAATGGAGTGGTGACACTTGTATTCTTTGTCCGTCACCACACGGAAAAAAACTCTTTTTAATTTAACGAAACATGTATAAAAAATGTATCGTAATATGCTTTGCTATGGTTTATATTAATAGATAATATGTTATAACTACGCGTTTGATGAGCTTTACAGTAGTGGTGTCGGCTTTGTGCTGATTGGAATGCTCTCAATGAATAGGTTATAGATTGTCGGTGACTAACGTCTGATGATGGAGTGAAGAGGAAGATCAGAGGATCGGGGGCTTTTAAATTTGTAATTTTATTTCATTTGACCGTAATATTAAGCATCATATAAAGAAGAATGCTAAGTAATTATAGACAATTTACATTAGTTTTCGTTAAGCAACTACCATAGTATAGTTAAGATATAAAACCACCAAACGTCCGTAATTTAGTTGTTTTATTTTTTTTGCGGAACTCTAATTATTTTTCTAAAATAATAGTAGCTTAATTTACTCCTTATAACATCAGCTATATGACAGCGAATGCCCCATCCAAATCAGTCCAAAGACGACAAACAAAAAACTATAAAAACTTGTATTTAAAAAAAAACAGCATCACGCCTGTATTCCCCGGAAGGGTAGGCAGAGGTGTATTTATTACACACCCACGATTCGGCAGCTATGTTTAAGTCCCACTTAATAGGGTGCGAGCCTATTGTCGTCTACCGGGCACATTTCCAAACTCCGGGCTGCTACTGAGAATTTTTGTTTTTACTAAAAATCGCAATAACATTGCCCTACTGGGTATATATATATATATATATATATATATATATATATATATATATATATATATATATATATGTTATAGGTAAGGTAGGTATATACTTTCATACACATTTAGTAAAAACTGTTTGTTTATTATTCTGTATAACTACACAGTGGCCTTGATTTGTTTAAGGAAAAACAAAATTAAAATATATAAAATAACGTCGGCAATGTAACCTCCCATATTAATATTCATGGAGGTACAGTCAATGGTAGAGATGACTTGGAAGATAATAACTTATTAAATTATGCACATAACGTAGGATCGTAAATTCGTAGTTTTAATGCAAATCATTGTGGACTGCTGGAAGATAAATCATCGTCATTTAATTAAAAGTAATATCATAATATTTTTAATTATAGGCAGTTTAAATAGCTTGCCTCTCTCACGACATTCGTCTCTCCGCCTATACCGGGAGACCACTGACTGCTGACTACTTCAGAAGTAGTGCTTTGCACACCCCCTACCTTCTAATTGTTACGTTTTTAAGGGCCGTAGCACAATTTTAGAGGCTCCGATATTTATAACATACATATTAGGTCCCACATACCTGCTACAAGTAGGTCCCTTCTGTCACTGTATACGATATCGAATCTTTAACATCTAGTAACGAGATCAGTAAAGTTTGAAGTTGTCCGAGTGGTGACGGACTTTCCCACGGGTGTCGTATGAGGCTACTAAGGGAAGTAAGCAATAATAAAACCAAGTGGGAGTACTCACTTGGTATCGGGCCCGAGCGGGTTGGTACCACCATCTCCCGTGTGACCGGCCATGAAGCACATCGTTGCGTTTTGGCTGTAGGCAGGAGATAGCCGTTTATTTCCTCATTTCATATCGATGAAATGAAATGGTGAGCAGCGGCTTGACAATACTCTCGGTATAGTTGAGTCCATGAGCTACGATTACCATTTACCATCATATGGGCCGTGGCTCGTCTGTAACTACATGCAATAAAAAAAATTAAACACTACATAAATATGTATCTACGAGGCTTAGTTTCACTCACTTCTTTCGTTGGATAGATTGAGATGAAATTAATAAACTTCATGGTTTGAAAAATCGTTTAGTTTGTTAAACCAAGCAGAACTATACACTATATACTAACTATATACGCATAGTTGCTAACAAATAATATTAATGCAAATTTTTTATTAATTGATTGACACACATTCCATTCGAAGCCAAGGTGTCAAGGTGCTAAGCGTGAGCAACTCGCGATCGATTAAAGCTACAGAAACGATTCTAAAAGCGCGATTCGATTGATTCGAATAATAATAACTCAAGTAGCGTAATTACCTTATTAAAAACTTTCCATTGTGTTTAGTAGATAATAATTGTAAGGAAACACAATATAGGTACTTACAATTAATTTACTTGATTACTTAAAATTATTTGTGATATTTTTAGCATTTACGTGCTCTGCTACTGAATAAAACAAATTTAAGTTACACGATGAGACGTAGGTTCAAATTAAAAAATTCGTAGGTTCGATTCCCACTCAGGACAATTATTTGTGTGATGAACACAGATTGATTTGTACTGCGTCTGGGTGTTTTCTATCTATTATATGTATGTATTTACAAAAAAAAAGTAAATGTATTATATCCGTAATCTGGTACCCATATCACAAGCGTTAGGCTTAGTTTGGGACCAGAGAACGTTGTGTGAAAAGTGTCCGTGAATATTTATTCATTTAAATCCTGCTCACCTGATATATAATATAATATTTTTCTTTTGTAAATACATACATATAATAGATAGAAAACACCCAGACGCAGTACAAATACCTATCTGTGTTCATCACACAAATAATTGTCCTGAGTGGGAATCTAACCCACGTCCTCGTGCACGGAAGTCGGTTACACTACCAACTACGCCACGAGGCCGTCAATATAATATATGTTTTTGCTTATCCACAATTCTTTTTCTATATAACTAATGGCTTTTCCTAACTATTATAAAGCTGTCTGTGTATCTTTTTTATTTGATAGTTCTTGATTAGACTACAAACTGGTATACATTTTATCCTGCTACTACTAAAAAGTGCCTTTTGACTGGGGCGTAGCCACAGGCAAAGGCTAGTTATCTCTGAAAAGATTCCGCTATTACAGTAATGACCGTTTAGTACACTGTCTTTTTTTTTATCTACAAATGCGCTCAATGACAATAGAGATAATCTACTAGCACAAATTTCAAAAATGTAAAATTGAAAATAACAGTCGCGAGCAGGATTTGAACCTGCATCTCCTGGATACCTTCAAGATGCTTTGGCAATTTAGTCATCGTGACAATTGCTCGGGGCTGCTAATTTGGATAACACATTCATACTTAACGTCTTAGGTGACCCCTACGCCATCTGTCTGAAGTATTGAGTATTTGCATACTTTATACCGACCAGGTAAACTTACTTTTACACTTGATTTTTACCAAATAATGACGCATCCCTATAAATATTTTGTTAGTCTTTGAAGCCTGGGCCATAATGATTTTTTCAGTATGTTCCAAGGGCCAAAACACATTTATATTCGTTTTTGAGGTTTTATGAATGAGCGGGAAAAAAATTCTCTTTTTCCTTATTCACAAATAATTTGTACTTTATAAAAGTGGCGGAGCATGTCAAATGCTAAAAAATATATAACAATATCAAAATAGGTATAATCTCCATCCATCCATCCATCAGCCTTTCAACGTCCACTGCTGGACATAGGCCTTTTTTTTTGTTTAGGCGGGAAAAAATGTACCTAACCGCACACCCCATCGTTGGGGGCAACGAACAGGGTAGTGTGGGGCCTTCACCCACTAAAGAAACCCGCCGTGTGCCGTCCTCCGCCTTTATTGGCGGGCCACTGGAACTATGTCACATTCCTTCGGTGGTCCGCCGGCAGCTTACCCTTTCGGGTACCCTCTACTGAGCGACGCATCCGCACATGGAGCGTCGCACCCTCGCGGGAGGCCTTGCGGGTGGCGGTCGTTCCCCGGTCCATCCACCCGCAGCCTCAGCTAGGGCGGCATGTGGCGCAGTCGCTGGCGGCGGTTTGGGTCAGCGGAAGAATCCTCCTCCCTGGCCCTCTCCGGCCCAATTCCTGTCACTGCCAAGCATCGCTCTCGCATGAGTTTGCGGCGCTGCTCGGCCCAAGCCGGACATGACTCGAGCGTGTGCCGCGGCGTGTCCTTGTCACAGTTGCAGTGGTGACAGCCCGGAGTCGCCTCCCTCCTTGCGACTATGTGCAGATATTTGCCGAAGCCCCGACAGCATCTGTACCAGTCGGAGGACATAGGCCTCCCCAAGAGAACGCCACAACGAGCGGTCTCGTCATGGGGGATAATGCCATAATCGCCACGCTTAGCAGGCGGGTTGGCGATCGCAGTGGATGTTGTTAATACTCGAGGGAGGGCTGCTGTCCACTCCCTCGGTATTCCCTTAGTCGGCTCTTAAGACTCCCGTGGGTAGAGAGGGGTGGGCCAATTCTAAAGCCGGCCCCACACGGCCTAGGAGCATAATCTAGTAATACATTAGATATTGAAAATGAATCTACATGGGCAGGACGCCGTAGATATAATTAATGGTCACAAAGTTCTTAATTACTAGACTCAAAGCAGCCAAGACAATGCCTTTGATACATTTACCAAAGAACAATAGTTCAGCTCACATCATGAATAACTTAAATATTCATTTAAGAATCCGGGGCAACCTAAAAACGGTCACTTGGTAATTCTTAGCAGTTATCGGCCCTTATTTAATAGCTTTCTTGCCCTACATTACATTAGAGGTAGCCGTTCGGGTCACGCGAATTACACATTTTCACCCTTATTAATATACATGACCGTCGTAAGAATGCAATGGCTTTAACACTTTGATCTTATCAAGTGAATATTAAAATATTATTTATTTTCTAAGCGGGTTCAATTTTCTACTCGATGAAAAAACGCTTGGCTATATCGGGCCCACCACTGAAGTAGTAAACACAGTTCCAGTGGCCCGCCATTAGAGGCGGAGAGACGGCACGGAAAAAGAGAAAAGAGGGTACTTATATCGGGCCCACACCCTTGCATCCCGGAGGCGGGGCAATTTAGAAACGTAGATTTAAAGGATAAAAAGGACACCTAGACTAAGAATCCTTTTAGGAATAGTACAATTAACTTTCCTGTGTCGGAATCGAATTTACAACACCCAGAACGGAATATCGATACTTGAAATCGCCCCATATAGTATTTACCTTATTTAGTTAATTACTTACCTTATTTAAGTTGTGTATTAGAATGCAGGCATCCTAACATGTCAATAGCTTAAATACCTATATTAATTTGAAATATATAATGACGTCGTTATTTATAGAAATAATTGAAAAATTAGACGCGTCGGATGATGTGTAAACCATTTTAGATAGATGGCGTTAAAACATTTTTAAACGAAAGTAAAATAAATATTGGTTACTGCATTCACGATAGTTCAATTGGAACACCGGATGCATTTACTTTTCAAAAAGTTATGGATTAGAACTACAAACATGACGATTCCTGTTTAAAAATTTAATTTTATCTTGATATTATCTTAAGACTTTGTTGGTTAAAGGAAACTCAATATTAATTTACTTTTTACTGCTCCATTACTCAAGTTGCTCAAGTTGTAGTGATTACGTAAACACCAAGCGAAATGATTGCAATAATTGTAGTCGACCGACCAAGTTCTACATAGCCTGGACCTGGACAATTTGCATTACATGTAATAATAATAATTGTTTATTTATGCAAGCACAAGTCCCATATTAAAATTAAAATAACAATAAACAATATAAAATTATATAGAAAATAAAATTAAAATAAAATAATACAGTAAAACTAGCTGGCTACTTTCCGTTGGAGTCTAGGTGTGCTTTTAACCAATATGTTACTATTAGGCGTGTAGTTTTCATAAATGATGAAATGCTCTTTCAGTCGCTCTAATTTAGTAGGAACGCTGTCTGCTCATCATCAAATTATTAAGGCTTTTTCTTAATTACTCACTACTGCATATAATACTAGTAATTCTATAAAATAAACCAAGTGTTTAAACCAAGCCAACCAACCAACTAGATGGACAGAAGTGCTGGTCAAAGCTACGAGGAGCCTTTGGTGCTCTCCATAGAATTGTGGCGCTCTTTTGAGGTGTTCTATGTCCAGTAGTAGACGTCAAAAATCTGAAGATGATGTTGTCAAATAAATAAATATTCACGGACATTTTCACACAACGTTGGTCCCAAACTAAGCTTAATACTTGTGCTATAGGTATCAGATTACGGATATAATACATATACATACTACTTTTTTTTTGTAAATATATACTAGGTACATATAAATAGATAGAAAACACCCAGACGCAGTACAAATATCTGTGTTCATCACACAAATAATTCTCCTGAGTGGGAATCGAACCCACGACCTCGTGCACGGAAGTCGGTTACATTACCGCCTACGCCACGAGGCCCGTCAAAAATAAGGATATGGCTCGCCTGAAGGGAAGTGGTTACAGTAACCTATAGACGCTAGCAGAACCAGAGATGTCACTATCACATTGCCAATCCCATGGATAGAAACAATGGGCCTTGCCAAGTTGCATTCTATGATCGCCAACGCTATAGAAAACTCTAGAAAACTATTAAAATGTATGGAATTTTGACATATCTAACGTTGCCACGTGACTTAGCGTTAGAGATATCGTTAAAAATATCAAATCTACATACATTTTAATAGTTTTCTATAGCGTTAGCGATCATGGAATGCAACTTGGCTAGGTTCACAGGAGTTGGAAAGGAAGTAAACACATAAGGAGTAGATACCGTTGGTTCACTCCGGTTGAGCCGAAACATTCGTACTTGGGAATCCGAAAGGAATGTAACATAGTCCCATTGGCCCGCCAACAAAGGCAGAGAGACGGCACACGGCGGGCTTCTTTAGTGGGTGAAGGCCCCACACTACCCTGTTCGTTGCCCCGAACGACAGGGTGTGCGGTAAGGATCACTTTTCCGCGCCTTAACAAAAAAAAAGGGGAATCATTAGAAAAATCCTAACCTAACAATTTCTGTTTAACGTACCGCATATAGGTATTAACTATATTTACGAACGAATGTAAAATAACCGTATAGTTGAACATAAAGATTTGTTTCGGCCATTAAATTATTGAGGTCTCGTGCTGAATAATATAGTTATGATATTTAGCGTACAAAACATTGCTTGCGTAACCGTCATAATTGTATTGTAAATAATTACAACACAACCTTAAAAGAAATGCATATCTGCCCAGTATGAAACAATCTCACAAGACACATTAAACTGTTTTTTGAGTGTGAGTTCGATTGAACTATTGATTGTTTTCTTTGCTTCTTTGACTCTTAAACCAGCGGTCGGCAACACGCGGCCCGCGGGCCACATGCGGCCCGCGAGTTACCCTCTTGCGGCCCGGGATTTTATTTTTTGGCATTTTAATTTATATACCTCAATAAATAATAATAATAAGTAACTATAACGTAAATAATTATGGTACTTAATTGTAATGGGAAACCGTTTATTATGCCAATAAACCCTTGCTATACAAAAAGAGTAGGTATAACGTGAAACGCCATTATGAAACCGTGCATAAAGTTCAATTTGCAATTTTTTTAATTTTTATGTTATTTATTATTTTTCATAATTTCTCATAATAAAATTAAAATAAAATGTCTTTAAATTTTAAATAATATGACAAATACGGTCCGCTTTCCTTTATATAGCCTCCCTGTGGCGGCTAAAAGGTTGCCGACCCATGACTTACACGATCATGATGAAATTTGGCGTTTTTATATGTATTATAATGTACAAAGCATTTCTTTTTATTGCGTATGATAGCAGACCAGCTACGGTCGACCTGATGATAAATGGTAACCGTCGCTCATGGACTCAACTATACAGAGTTCTGTCAAGCCGCTGCTCCTCATTTCATTTCACATATATAAAATGAAAGAATAAACCGCTATCTACTGCTACAACCAAAACACACCGATCTGCTTCATGGCCGGTCACACGGGAGATGGTGGTACCAACCCGCTCGGGCCTGACAGCAAGTGAGTACTCCCACTTGGTACACAGTACCATCAGTAATGCAATGGGTGATAATTGCTTACTTTCCTTAGTCGACTCGTACGACATCTGTGGGAAAGAATAAACACTTGTATTCTTAGTTCGTCAAACATAAAGTTTACTGTTTACACTTAATGTAACCGACTTCCGTGCACGAGGTCATGGGTTCGATTCCCACTCAGGACAATTATTTGTGTGATAAACACAGATATTTTTACTACGTCTAGGTGTTTTCTATCTATTATTATGTATATATTTATAAAAAAAAAGTAGTATACGTATTATATCCGTAATCTGGTACCCATAGCACAAGCGTTAAGCTTAGTTTGGGACCAGAGGACGATGTTCGAAAATGTCTGTGAATATTTATTTATTCAACAATATTTGTTTCGTTATTATTACTAAAGAGGTAAGCAAATCTAACGCATCCACATTTCACGTATTTAATTTACTCTAAACGCAAAAGATATACGAATTTCTTGACGAAATCGCCCAAAAGCACTTTCTGCCTGATCCAGCTTAAACTGGAGATCTCATGGGTTGATGTTGTCACTTGTACCATTACCTATCAAATTAAATTAACGGGCCAGTTAACAACAATTTGTTACGGCGTATATTGACATTATTACTTCTCAGAACTGCCACAGTATATAATAAGCTATAGGGAATAAAAGTATACCTATCTAGGCCTCTAACCTTGTATCGGTTACGGCAATGTCACCGAGACGCTCAAAAAACTAGTTTAATAATTACAATTGTAACAGAGTTGAATAGAAACATCGATAATCAAAAGGACTTCAGCCAATTCCGGATTAACCACGTAGCAAGAGTAGCAAATGCTACGAGCCCCGCGAATTGGGGGGACCCGCGCTACAACGCCTGTCTGACCGTAAAAAAAATACTTTGGCAAATCCAAAAGTGCACGCCTCATAATCTTCATTTTTCACAATAAAATTGATTACCTATTTGATAAGTAACTAATAATGTATTGGTCTTACTAAGTAGTTTACAATAAATCACATAGATAGCGCTAAGTTCAAAAAGTACTGTGGTTTTCATGTCTTATACGCTATCTAGCGCTAATTTTAAGAAGTACTTATATATTGGTATATAGAAATAGTTCTCACGAAATAAGGATAGCGCTGGTTTTAGAGTCGCGTCGCGTAAATATTCACTATTTTTTTGTTTATTTAATAACAATTAAACCACATCGAATCAGACCGTGAAAAGTGATAGGGCTCTATTCGTAGTTATACTGTATCATAAAAGAAAAAAAATACTCGATTAGTAAAATATTTCGGTCGTTACCTATCGTGTTAACATACATTACCTACAACACATGGACGTCCAAGACAGAACTTTTTTAAACAGTTTTTTAACTACCTAGTTTAAATAACAAAAATGGCATCAAAAATATCATGAGTGTTAAAAATAGTATTTTTTCTTGATATGTGTGTGAATATATTATTTTACAAGTGCAATATATGATAAATAGAGACATTTTAACTTTGAAAAATCTGCTGTTCTGCATGAAACGAGAGTAGTAACCACCTCAACGCTTCGCTTATGAGGCGTGCAATAAGTTTAGATAAGCGTAAAATATCTTGCATGCCTTATACGCGAAACGCTTAGGCTATGCTTCAATACCGCCTGAATATCTGAAACTCGATTTCGTCACGTTAAATCGTAGGTATAGGTATAGGTTGTGTACGTTAAATCGTAGGTATAGGTTTGAGTTTCATTGTGCGTATGTAACATTGATTGTACCTATTAAATATTTAAAATAATATACGATTGAACTATTTTATTACCCAAAGTTAAAA
This sequence comes from Leucoma salicis, assembly GCA_948253155.1. Lineage (NCBI taxonomy): Eukaryota > Metazoa > Arthropoda > Insecta > Lepidoptera > Erebidae > Leucoma > Leucoma salicis. The sequence goes on along the minus strand of OX411828.1, from coordinate 12,854,059 downwards.
AAAAAGTCAACCATTTTTGATCTATATTTTTTAGCAGTTGAGATGCTCAGCTTCTTTTTGAAGCACAAATTATTTGTGAATGAGGAAAAATTGATTTTTAGTACAGGCGGGAAACGACTCCCGCAAATAATTTGTACTTTAAAAAGCCAACCATTTGATTTGTAAAAGTCATAAAAAAAAATATAGGGTGTGTATTTCAAAAACTAGTAACATTACACGCACACAGATATACGTGTTCCTATCCCACACACATTTTCGGTTTTATCTCTAATCTGAGTTTAATACCATAAACTTGAGAACCTAAATCAAACCAAGGGCCTCTTGGCCGAATTTGCTACAGGCTCCGCGCTGGCTTAATCCGGCACTGACTTCAGCCCCCCTAGCCAAGTGGCATAAACGCTAGAAGAATAGAATAGAATAATAAATGTATGAGATTGACATAAGGCTACGACAACGTAAGCGTAACCGACTGTCAATCCCATTCATTGATTACTTAATTCTTTTCTATTCTACAAAGTTTATGCAACTTGGCTTGGAGGGCAGAACATCTCTAGCCGACTGTCCGGACTTTTCTTCGAGGAATGTTTGTCCGTGTGGTGACGGACTAAGCAATTATCATCCATTGCATTACTGGTGGTAGAGCTGGTTACCAAGTGGGACTACTCACTTGGTATCGGGCCCGAGCGGGTTGGTACCACCATCTCCCGTCTGACCGGCCATGAAGCACATCGTTGCGTTTTGGTCGTAGCAGGAGATAGCCGTTTATTCTTTCAATTCATATCGGTGAAATGAAATGGTGAGCAGCGGCTTGACAGTTCCCTCGGTATAGTTGAGTCCATGAGCGACGTTTGCCATTTACCATCAGAAGGGCCGTGGCTCGTCTGCCACTAAATGCATTAAAAAAAATATTTCCAAAGACACAAAATTTTACGTTCTAACTAAACACATCGCCTTCTTATCTGGATAGTTTCTGTGGGATAGGTATTTTTACATAAAGACAATTTGTTCGCCGTAGAGTGATGTATTTACATACAGTCCACGCGGATAAAGTCGCGGGCCGATTTTTATTTTAAATATTTTGATCTGTATTTTACAAGAGGGTATTTTAGCACTTGACATGCTCAGCTACTTTATTATGTCATATAATTCGACATCTAAAACTAATGAAGTGGAGATTTGGAGTCACCGTTGGGTGACTGCGATAGCTTAGCGGTCCACAGCATTTCCCCGGATTGGATGGGACGCAGGTACGAATCCTGCTCGCAGTAAAGCTCTCTTTTTCCACTATCACAAACATTGTTTTTAAATATATTTTTTATAGACACCATGTACAAATGAATAATTCTTGTATTGCGGGGGACTTTTACACACATACAATATCACGGACACAAAGTACACCCAGACTCAGAACAACCATTTGTGGATCACACAAAGAGTTGTCCTGTGTGGGAATCTGTGCAGTCAAAATCAATTGTATAAAATAAAATATGAACCACAACAGAAACTAGACAACTTTTGTGGGAAGGGCCTTTGTACAGTCACAGTCGTAGATCCCTTCACTCCTCAGTGACTTCATTTCCTCGTGCCTGTGCACCTGTGTACTCGAGCGTGATCTCATTTCCCTTTTTATATCCATATAGCCTGTCTCTTTTTAGTATTAATGACAGGTCAATGCTATTAATTCACCATAACAAGGGATTGTTTTGGCGGGAACGTAGTGAAATAAGCATGTCATCGCCATAAAATATTTTTCAAATATTGTGTTTTTTTAAGTATTAATATGTAAAAGTGGTGTCTTTTTACTAATTATTTAAGTATGTGTATAAACTGTTGCCAAGGGATCTAATGCAGCGTGTTTTATCGTGTTACGTCCAAAACTCCTTAGAAGCTTCGGGTAAAGTCGCCACCACTTTACTGAGGCATGACTGTGACTTGTTTGATGAGCTAATTTTACTAAACTTAATCACATGAGAATTGACACTGACAGCAATGACTTAGGCTGATTGCCATCATCAAAAAAGGAGAAGAATAAAGCTTTATGTTTAGATACTGTTTTAAAAAGGAACTTTTAGATATTTGTTTACTTAACTAGTATTACTTCTAGAACTTTCTACAAGGCGTGGATCGTATCTTTATAACATTTAACAGTAAACAAGCTAGTGAAGTAATCGTAATTACTACTAATAATAGAAGTATTGATAAGCCGCTACCCGCTACGCATTCTGTAAATGAAGTGTTGAGGAACCGCTTGGCAATACACTAAGAATTGTCGTGTCCATGAAACACATACACACATATTAACATATTATAGTAGTTCGGCGTGCGGGGCCGGCTTTAGAATTGTCCCACCACTCTCCACCCATGGGAGTCGTAAGAGCCGACTGAGGGAATACCAGGGGAGTGGGCAGCAACACTCCCTCAAGTATTAACAACATCCACTGCGATAGCCAACCCGCCTGCCAAGCGTGGCGATTATGGCATTTCCCTCCCTTCGTGGGGAGGCCCATGTCCAGCAGTGGACGTTTATGGACTGATGAATGGATGGATGATCAAACTTAATATTTTAAAACGTTATTATCTGGTAGATTGTCTTCTACTTGTCTGCGTTTTCCTTGTTATCAATCCGGTTTACTTCGCGTGACGCTTCCGGCTCGTACTTAATGTACCGTAACAATAGATGTTTTGCTTTGAAAAAGTTGATTGAATTCTCCTGATTGTCCAGTAATAATAGGCTAAGGTGAAAACAGCAGTGATAACAGAGTAATACTTGACCAAGGGCTGCGAAGATGGATATAGATTTCAATCTTTAGTCTAAGGTGGGATTTTTGGAATACAATTGTGGTTTTTTTGACCCATTACTCTTCCATTATTATGCACGGGTCTCCTCTCACATTGAGAGGGATTCAGGTGGGACTCCCCTGCGCTGGCCCAGTGCGAGTTGGCAGACTTCACAAGCCGTCAAGAAAATCTCTCAGGCCATGCAGGTGCCCTCGTGGTGTTTTCCTTCACCGAGCAGTGGTAAAATACACAGATATTCTCGAAAAATCAGAGGTGTGTGCCGTGACCTTGGCCTGGGAATTGAACTCGATAGCCTTGTTTTTCCAGCTCTTGGCTTCAACTGCCTCTGTGGTGCAGCGGTAGTGTAAGCGACTGCTGATCATGAGGTGTCGGGTTCGATTCCCGGGTCGGGCAGTGTTATTGAGAATTATCGTAAAAAAAAAATCTCAGTAGCAGCCCGGAGTTTGGAAATATACCCGGTAGACTTCAATAGGCTCGCCCCCTATTACGTGGGACTTAAACATAGCTGACGAGTCGTGGGTGTGTAATACACCTCTGCCTACCATTTACTATGTATTAAGTAATTAGTACCTACCTAGTACAAGGCTATGTTAAAATATATTTTAAATTATCCCTTGCCATTGTTGTATTTCCTAAATCGTAAATAGATCGTATAATAGTAAATACACTAAAGAGGTGGGGCAGGGTTGTCGACTTACCACCGAAGGAATGTAACATAGTTCCAGTGGCCCGCCAATAAAGGCGGAGAGACGGCACACGGCGGGTTTCTTTAGTGGGTGAAGGCCCCACACTACCCTGTCCGTTGCCCCGAGCGACAGGGTGTGCGGTTAGGAACCTTTTTTTTCGCCTAAACAAAAAAAAAAGGGGTTGTCGACTTAATATGCCACGTGATTTATAAACGATAGCGAAAAGTTGAGTGAATGGCAGTGGATACGTAGTGATGACGACTTGTGAAGTCAGCCATCCTGCCAGGGTTATTTGTAGACCACGTCCTACATCCTTCTCACTCTGAGAAGAAACCCGTGCCCATAGTGGGACAGTATTAGGTTGTACAAAAATTATTCTGAGAATGATCTCGTTAGTACTCGCCACCTCCTATCCCTTTCCTTAAAGTCGGCGACGCCCGACTGATGCCTCATGTGTTGTAATGTCTATAGGTTACGGTAACTGCATGCCGGTATGCTTATTTGTTGCCTTCGTAGTTTAAAAATGGATGTATAGAAAATATCGGGTTTCTTTAGTAGCTGGTTAAAGAAAGTCAAGTGAACAAAAGTAGTAGTAACCATCAAGTAGTTACCATTAAACACAAAGTGTGAAATGTGAAATCGAAAATGACAATCACAAGCAGGATTTGAACCTGCATCTCCTGGATACCGTCCAGATGCTTTGCCAATTCAGCCATCGTGACAATTGCTCCTGACTGCTAACCTCGATAACACATTCATACTTAACTTCTTAGTCTTGAGTGACGCCTGCGCCATCTGTCGGAAGTATTTTCATACATTATACCGACCAAGTAAACTTAATTTTACAATTAATATTGAATGGGCAAAGCATCTGGACGGTATCCAGGAAATGCAGGTTCAAATCCAGCTCGTGACTGATATTTTCAATTTCACATTTCACACTTTGTGTTTAATGTATATGGCTAAGTATATCAAATGCAAAAAATATATGTATATAAAAATATCTAAATTAAGTCCTACACCATTGTTTAGATCCATATTCAAGAACTATGATTAGTATGTTATTAGAACTTTTGTAAGTATATAATGTTTTCTATATTTATAGCATCACGCCTGTATTCCCCGAAGGGGTAGGCAGAGGTGTATTACACACCCACGACTCGCCAGCTATGTTTAAGTCCCACGTAATTAGGGGCGAGCCTACTGACGTCTAGCGGGCACATTTCCAAACTCCGGGCTGCTACTGAGAATTTTTCTTTTTAGGAAAAAGCTCAATAGCATTGCCCGACTCGGGGATCGAGCCCGGGACCTCAAGATTAGCAGTCGCTTACACTACCGCTTCACCACCGAGGCTATGTTTGTTTTTATAACAAAATAATATTGAACTAATCAATCGTTTTCTTTGGTTTCCAGGAGCTGACGCGATGTTGCCGAGGAAAAGAAATTCTTTGCTGCTACTCACAATATTAGCGCTTGTGAAGCATTCGGAGCAATACGGTTCTGGAGCACCTTCTGGGGTAAGTTCGCTATTGTATACATATTTACCCATATTAGTAAGACACGCCTTTTCTATCCATCTATACTATTATAAAGTCTGTATATTAAAAATATTTGAGAATTTTTTATAGAAGTTTTGTCGGTTTATTCGGGATTGGCGCAAAAACTACTGAACGGATCTTTACTTAAACTTTTTTATTTGATAGCCCTTGATTAGACTTAAATATATAGGTAGGTATATTAGCCGCTACTATATTGGGAACCTGAGATATACATAACCTAAAATCTAGCTTTTAACTGCGGTGAAGCTGCGGGCAAAGGCTTGTATTTACTTAAATAAAATTATGCATATTTCTGCAGTATTGAGGATCTTTCATATATTTTTTATAAAGTACTTAACATGCAGCAGTGTGAAACATTCAGTCCCTCGTAACATTCAGTCAGGCAGAAGCTTCAACAGCTCTCTTGATTATCCTCCCTATGATGTTCTTAGTATCTTAACTATCCTCTCGTCAATATTCTTCCTATCCACCTCCTATCCCTTTCCTTGGAGATGACGACGCGCGAGTGATGACTCTGATGTCGCTACCGTCTATAGGTTACGGTAACAGCTTACCACTAGTGAGCCATATACTTGTTTGCCACCCATGTAGTATATAAAAGCTTAATTTTCAGGCATGTGCAGACCAGACGCCACGGCACGAGTCCATCCAGCCACAATCCTCTGCTCCCCCATACATGATTCTGACGTCATCAGCCCAAGTGCGCCAGGGTGATATCCTTAACGTGACTGTGGGAAGCCCAGCGGGAGCACCGTTGCCCATCGGTGGATTTATTTTGCAAGCTCGCCAGATACAGGTACAAATGTCCTTAATTTAGATATATTTATATTGCTTCTCTATCGTGCCTAAAAAGTCTAGTATGGGCCCGTAGAATGTAACTCACTAAAAATCGTATCAACATCGTATCGTCTCGCTTGTGATTGGTAGAAAAACCGACGCGTGATGTCGTAATAATCCTTCTACCAATCATGGTGATATCGCCACCAATCATAATGACACGATGCGATGTCGATACGATGGTCTATTATGCTAGCTCTATACGAAAGAAATCTTTATTAAATATAGGGTAGTTGGTTCCTGAGCTTGCGTATACTTTTAATAAAACCACAAGCCCTATCTCCGAAGGGGTAAGCAGACTATAACACTGTATGGCTCAAGTTCAAACTGGAGACCTCTTGTCATAAAACAATACACTGGTGCCCCTATACCTATAGGGCCGTCAACGAAGTAGCTTGATTTTCGCGCTTTGATTTTAGATTTTTAAGTCTCACGCGACGTACTTGTAGTTATCTTAAAAATCATTATTTTGTGAACATAAATTATAATTTATACAAATAAATAAAATTGAAGTATCTGTTTGTGATGTCTAAATAACATCTTTTACTAAATACATAATATGAAAGTAACTAGAACAAAATACAATTAAGTTTCCGTCTGTCTGGTTGTTTTGTGTTCTGCACAAAATAAGACGAAGTCGCGAGTTGCAGCTTGTTAATAATTTAGGTATTATAACGCCTTCGGATGGCATCGCGTAGTAATTTAAGTTAATAATAACTAATTAACTAAAAATAACTAATTAATTTATATCGTAATTTTCTGTGTCAACCTTTTTAATTAAATCCGCAATATAAGTACCCGTTCGCCTTGTTCTAATATAAAATTAAATTATTAATTTGCAAATTAGGAAGTAGTTTATTTAAATTTATACTTTACATTCCGTTTTGATTTGCTGAGACATTAGGAAATCCTGAAGGTGACTAGGAACTAATTTATTTATAGATAGCGTCTTGTGGTCTAGGTTAAAGGATAAGAACTAGATCGACACTTAGCCAGCCCTCTTAGAATGAAACAACGAAACGTTAAATGAACTTTCGTTTCGAGTCATTGTAATTGATCAACAGTCCTACGCGTGATTCCCGATTAGTCGAGATTTCGACGCGTGATTCTAACGCTTCGTTTTTCTATTATATTTTTATATATATTTTTAGCATTTGACGTGCTTAGCACTATACATTAAACTCAGTGAAAAATGTTAAATCGAAAATAACAGTCACGAGCAGGATTTGAACCTGCATCTCCTGGATACCGTCCAGATGCTTTGCCAATTCAGCCATCATGACACTTTGTGTTTAATATACAGTATAGTGCTAAGCACGTCAAATGCTAAAAATATATATAAAAATATCTAAATATTTACAGGGTTTGCGTCATTATTAGATAAAAATCTTAATTGTACAATTAAGTTTACCTGGTCCTGGGATATCCGAAATAAAAATTTATCCGTAAACGAAACCGATATAAAAGTTTCGAATCATTTTGGATAGGGGCAGAGTCTAAATGATACGTTTGACATGACAGGTTTTTGTTTTACCCCAGCTGAGCAGACACACAAGTCGCGCGCGTTCTCGCATTGATTATTATATAGTTGCTTAGTAATTAGTGATTATGGGATTACATTACATACAATACATTTACGAGATTTTGTATTTTACTTATTAATTCCTTAAAATTCGTAACCGAAGCTATCCGAAACTAGCGGGTACACCGAAATAATTTCATATTCGTAACTGTATCAGAAACCGGTATAATATTATTCCTATATCCGTATCCAGATCCGTTTTTTTTTGTTAAGGCGGAATAAATTAGCGGTTAGGTATTAACCGCACACCCTGTCGTTCGGGGAAACGAACAGGGTAGTATGGGGCCCTCACCCACCAAATAAACCCGCCGTGTGCCGTCTCTCCGCCTTTATTGACGGGCCACTGGAACTTTGTTACATTACTTCAGTGGTGCCCTACTCCACTCCTAAGTGTAGTGGTAAATGTTCATGGTGGAGACCAGTTAGTTTGGAATTATGGTCAGGTGGGGTGTGCAAATCAAAAGAAATGGAAGGTTATTGTACATTCCAGAACCCGGACGTAATAGTGGGTAAGTTCGTGGGTGTGCCAGACCCGAGCCGCGTGCACATGACCACATGTACCAGCACGAACGACACCGTCACGCACTCTTCGCCTGAAGACAAACCGGCTATGACGTTCCAATGGAGAGCGCCCACAGATTTTCTTGGAGGAATTGAGTTCAGGTACATTCAATCTTTTTCTAATTATAGGATTCGTGATCCATAGACGTGGACAGATCTCACGTCGTTATATCATATTATTAGAAATTAGCCTTTGCCCTCGGCTGCGTTGCATACAAAAGATAGTTTTTACATTAGGTACCAGGCTCTAGATATAGTAGCGAGATAAAATTACATAAACGTTTATAAAAAAAAGTTTCACCAATTACCTTCAGTAGGTACTTTTGCGTGATGTTGACAAACAGACAAAAATTAAAAATAAATGTTGTATTCACGGACGCCCAAATAGTTTAATACATTTTCTTTACTCAAATATCTTAAATGTACGTACAGTCACAGCTCTGTTACAGCTTTATAATAGTACCTAATGATACAGATGGTAGTATGCAAGTCACGGAACACCTGATGGCAAGTGGTAATCGCCGCTTATGGAGTCTACTGAGAGCATCATTAAGCAACTGCTCACTATTACAGTTTACGGGTGTGAAATCAAAGAATGGCTATCTTCCGCTTCAACCAAAACACATTAAGCTACTTCATGGTCGGTCGGAGACGGTGGTACCGACACGCTCTGGTCCGGTAATAAATGAGTATTCGGATTTGAGCAAACCCCTTTTTTTTGTTAAGGCTGGAAAAAATGTACCTACCTAACCTGTCGTTCGGGGCATTAAACAGGGTAATGTGTGTGTTCACTCATTAAATAAACCCGTGTGCCATCTCTCCGCCTGTTCTGGCGGACCACTGGAACATTACTTGAGTGGTCAATTCATCCCTACCACTAGTAATGGAATGGGTGATAATTTTTTACTAGTATATATATATTTTGACAGAGCAACAGTAGCACAAAGCTATGCAACATTTTGGAAGAACGTCGAATCGCCTTTAGTTGAAGTAGTGACTCCTGATTCGGAGATAGTCAGCTCACCAGGACCTACTGTGACTACTGCTGGTAATACCGCTCCACCGCCTGTCATTATGGAAAGTAAAGTAAGTGAAATAATGAAGATAATAAGCTTAATAAAACCCGTGGTCTTTTACCAGAATAAGATGATTTCAAGTCATGGTCCACAATGCAGGTCTAATGCTTTCCGATTAACCTGACACGCCGATAAACAATTTCAGAGAGACTTGCTCATGAGCAAAACAATTCATTATATTTATGTGAGACCCGTGCCGTGTGTGAATAGTTGGATATTAATAATATATTGAAAATATATTATATAATATGCATCATCCGTATAATCATTCATATAATCCATATAATTTCAATATGTAATAACCATATTGAAATGTGTAATAAATTAAATACACGATTTAACATCTCCATCAATCAAACCATGTCATGTATTGAAGGTAGGTGAAGTCAGGAGTCTCCGAAACCGGCGAGCGTGTAAGAGGAGCATTATGAATGTTGAGGAAGCGAGAGATGTATGCAAAAAGTAATATTATTTATTTATTTATTCTCCAAAGTAGTGGTAAGTATCAATCGAACCACAGGACTATCAGCCGAATTCTTGTATGCATTTTGCGGCGATATTGAATCCCTCTGAACGATTTGGAATGGATTTTCGGATCCCATTACTGTCTCAGGGTTGTACACGAATCTTAGAATAAGAGGGATTTAGGCCACCATGCTGACCCAGTATGGGTTGGAGGAAATTTACTAACCGTCGAGAAGATCTCATCAGGCATGCAAATCTCGCCACAAAGAAATAATCAAACTTATTGCATTGTCACTTTAGTAACCAATATTATGTCTATTTCAGCCGAAAATAGAACCTCGGGCCTTTGACGTAATATACCAGGGCTGCGCAGACACCAAATTATGCTTCGGTATCCCAGAAAACTGCATCGCTAAAGGCGATTGCAAAGCTATTGTTGCAATATTTGTTGCTGGGGACCAATACACCTTTGAGCTTCAAGCTCCTGGCAATCCTAAATATGTCGCCGCTGGTCTTAGTATGGACACCAAGATGGGAGACGACAGTGCTATGGAATGTGTCAGGAATGATAACGGGAGAGTTAATCTCTTTACTTCGTGGACTTACCCGAAAAGCGAGCCATATGTCAGCCGTTCCGACTCGCCTCAAGAGATAGTCCAGCTTTTAGAGTCTTCTGTCATTGATGGGAAACTGTACTGCAAGTTCAGAAGAGATGTGGTCTCAGTTGTTAAAGGGCAGACTTTCGACTTGGCTAATAACATGTATAATTTGATGGTGGTGGCTGGAAGCTCCATGAAAGGTTGGTCTTTTGGTATTTTTATGGAAAATACTAATTTACAAATAGAATACCTACTATTTATCCTGCCAAACATTGGTTTACCAACTGTCGATTAAGAATAGGCGCTTAATACTAATTTCGTTTTTTACAATTTACGCCATAACATCCAGAGCTATGCTTCACTTGTGTACAAAATATAAAAATAATTCCCACACGAGGGTCGTGGAGGCAGTTAAAGTGGTAAGATAATAATACAAATATAATTTGACTTGAAACTTAGACTAAATAACGCGATGAATAGCCAACTCACATAATCGCTTTGAAGCGTCGGATGTAAATGGCCAACCCGGCCAAGATAGTTTGCTAAAATGCCAACATGGGTGATGCAGACTTTCAAAAACACCAGTCAGAAATACATTATAAACATAGCATCACGCCTGTGTTCCCTGAAAGGGTAGGCAGAGGTGTATTACATACCGACGGTCCCACGTAATAGGGGGCGAGCCTATTGCCTTCTACCGGGCACATTTCCAAACTCCGGGCTGCTACTGAGAATTTTTCTTTTTACGAAAATCTCAATAACACTGCCCGACCCTTTTTTTTTTTTTTTTTTTTTTATGGCGGGAAAAAATGTTCCTAACCGCACACCCCGTCGTTCGGGGCAACGAACAGGGTAGTGTGGGGCCCTCACCCACTAAAGAAACCCGCCGTGTGCCGTCTCTCCGCCTTTGTTGGCGGGCCACTGGAACTATGTTACATTCCTTCGGTACACTGCCCGACCCAGTGAGATATATATGTACTACGTAACGTACTAGAGAAGACGCGACGAACAAATTTCGTGCGCCACATGGCGCTGATGGCGCGCGATGCAGGCCACTATGAATTTTAAGGAATAGTAGAACAGATGTGACATTCACTACTATTACCATTTCTGCCTACGTGACATTTAACTCATAGAATAAACATATTTTTGTTTGATGATAAAAAAAACTTATGTTTTCTATAAAAAATAAAACAATTAATTGCAACAAAAAGAAGATCAAAAAGGAGAAGGTAGTATTGGCACTTGATGATTTAAAAGTAGGCAGAAATATCTGTATTTAGCGGTGGTCTTTTTTAAGCTGTAGACATTTAACGTTAAAAAAGTTTTTTAATGGATCAAGTAGTCAAAATTTTGTCAGATGGACAAACAGAGGTCTAGCCCAAGGCGACCCTATTTCCCCGCTTTTGTTTAATGTCACTACTCATAAAATTTGTACTATAACACCAGATGTTACTGTGGGTCAATATGCTGATGATTTTGTTTTCTATGTAAGGCACAAAGACTTGCACAAATGTGAGGTTAATTTACAAAGGGCATTATTTATTATGACAGAAATTCTGCACAATCTTGGTTTACAATTATTGGCCAGTAAATCTAGTTATTGTATTTTTAGCAGAGGCCATATAAGGCGACATTTGAATTTAAAAATTAATGATAACGCATTGAATGCTAGTCATAATGTTAAATATCTAGGCATGTGGCTTGATAGGTCACTCTTATGGAACAAACATATAAATGAAATCTCACAAAAAGTATATAGATTTTTAAATATTTTGAAAGTATTAGCTGGCCCTTCCTGGGGTGTACATCCCTCATCTGCGTCATCTATATATTACAGTAATACGAAGTAGACTTAACTTTGGTTGCTTTTTATATGATACAAGCGCAAAGACACATATAACTAAATTATTATTAATTGGAGGTTTTATTAAAAGCTCACCAATCCATGTCATGGAATCTGAACTGTGTATCGTCCCTCTATATATAAGACGTTTGTATCTAGCTTATAAGTTTTGTATAAAAAGTATGTCTTGGGCAAATAATCTTAGTGTAAAGTGCATAATTGATCTCGGTGGTTATTTTCACAAACAATATTGGCAGAATAAAAAAAAACCACTTCTACCATTAATATATAATGAAATTAAAAACTATGATATTCAATCGTCATGTTCTAGATATGTTTAGCTTAGAAGTTTAGACAACGTGTATAATAGACGTAAACACTATAATAAAATTAGATTTAAATTGTATAAAAGGAACTAAAAATAATAATAATTTAACCTTAGTTTTCCATGAGGTCAATCACGAGTTACGCGAAAAATATCATGGATGGATACATTTTTACACAGATGGATCAAAAAGTCCAAATGGCCAAGGATCAGCCGTCTATAGTCAGTATCCAGAAATTAGAGCCATGTACAAAACTGAGGCTGACGTTTCAATTATGACGATGGAACTAATTGCAATCTTAAAGGCGTTAACCTATATTCAAAATTTAAACGAGCAGCTAGTTGTAATCTTTACTGATAGCAAATCCTCTCTGCAGCACTTGGCTCGATGCGGCTCTGGATCCAGAGGTGTTTCGATAGCCTACGAGATATTAAAAATAATGAGAGAAATCTGTTCGACTAATAGGACTTTGAGATTGCAGTGGGTTCCGTCGCATGTGGGTATACGCGGTAATGAGGAGGCTGATAGACTTGCAAAATTGGCTTTAGAACAGGGTATATATACATATATAAAACCTCACTTTTCGGAAATAATTAATAAATTAAAGAAGATTTGTCATCAAAAATGGAAAGATCAATTTGAAGAAATATCTAAATCAAAAGGAATTTGGTATAAAAAAATGCAGTATCAGCCTCCTCATACACCTTGGTTTATCAATTATAATTTTAATAGATTACACATGGTTATTGCTCATAGGTTGCGCTCTGGACATTTTCCATCAAAAAAATTTGCTTACCTTATGGGTAAATCGAACTCATCAAATTGTGATACATGCGGTGTTATTGACGATGTTCAGCATTTATTGATGGAATGTGCCCAGAACCAGCGTGAACGTGAGTTAGTCATGGATAGTCTGAACATTAATCGTTTAGATGTTGGCATTGTTCAAACTATCTTGACCAACCCAACATCGGACGCTGCAAAGCAATTATGTGAGTTGGCTATTCTTCGTATTTCTTAGTCGTAAGTAGTTTTTAAGTTAAAATAAATTTTAAGTCTGTATGAAAAAGAGAATGAAAAAAAAAACAGCAGATATTGGTCTGCTCCCTAACATCTATCTAATATGTACAAAGAGTATAAATAAAATAGAATTCAAATTGCAACAATATTGTTTAAGTATAATTATGTATTTATTTTATGAATAAATATAATGCTCTTTTTTTGCACACATCGGAATAAATTTATAATTAATTTATATTTAGCTAGTATCGCTACCAACATGCCACATCTACCCCTTCTATTTTTCATAATCTATGATTTGAGTTGAAAAAATGGCGACATAAGTTACGAGCGCGTGCCTGTTACATACCTACCGACAATATTGTTTTTTCATATGTTTTAAACGAGTTGTTCGTAGACTTGCCGATGAAATGTAACTCCTTGAAATTTTATCAATTTTCTAAAGCTATTAAAACAGTCCTTCAGTACATAATTCGGCATTTACACAAATCACGACACAGCCAACCACAGGAAGCAACGTCACGAGCAGGATCCCGCTCGTGACTTATTTTCGATTTCATATTTTTCACTTTGTGTTTAATGTATACTGCTAAGCATGTCAAGTGCTAAAATATAAATAAAAATATCTAAATATGATTTACTTTTATTTGGCAGATACAAACCGCGTAGGTTTTCACGACATAGCGTATGAAGCTACGGGTATCCCTCAAGCGTTGGCGGCAGTAGGCACAGCCGCCGGGGGCTCCAAAGTGCTTCTCAGACTACATGGGTGCTGTATGGTGCTCGCCTGGTTGGGGACCGCGTCTCTAGGAATATTATTGGCGAGGTACGAAAATATTGCCACTTTTCTCCACTTTGTTTTTATATATCTTTCATAACACGCATAGCATTGCAAAAGAATGCCTGCCTACCACTGACTGACTGGTCACCGGACCGCAATATTGATAGGTATATTCCAGTCAGGTTGCTATCTTTTACGATCGATTACCATCTCAAATATATAACACAAACTACCATAAATTCACAATTTTGACCCCAGATAATTAAATAACGCCGAGTTTACTAAATCAGGGTTAGTACCAAGTTATGTTACTTTTTAACTCTGAGTTTATCTTGCAAGTACCTATTGAAATATTTTTTTATTAACTTTTGATTTGACTCACTCTGCTTGCCTACATCCAGCCAAATACCAAAGAACGAATGACGAATCGCATAAGTATTCTTCTTATTCAGTAGAACAGTAACTCGAATATAACTATATGGCAAGAAGAAAACAACATACTTCCTTTGTTTAAATCATTGTTGCCCGTAATTTCCTCCGCTAACTCTGAAAATGAATCTACAATTTCAGTAATTAATTTTAATTAACTTAATTTACATATTTTTATGAATACATTGTTCTCACGTCCTTGATTTTTATTTATCTTTACTATGAATAATAAGTAAAATAAGACCCAATCTACTAAGTTAAAATAAATTATTACGTTATGTAAGACCCATAGTGTCGTTTCTCCCACAATTCTCCCATACACGCTGTTAGGTAAACTGGTCTCACATTTGGAAATGATTAATTATCCTATTTTTTACACTTGTGTAAGAGATTAGATATAAGTTCACAATCAATAACTGATACTTAGCATTAAACTAACTGATAGAATAACTGATAGTTAGCATTTTGCGAAATTCATAGTATGGGCTCGGAATCTGTGATGATTCCATATATAGCATTATTTACTTGGGACTCATCTCTTCTATCGAAGTTACGCAATTTTATATGCAAATTTCATATTTCAGATACTTCAGACAAACTTGGGTTGGTAAGCAGCTCGGTGGCAAAGATATCTGGTTTGCTGTAAGTCTTCATTTATATATAGACCCTATATTAAAACCCGTTGTGTCTGTGCATTGAAGGTAAAGTTTGATACATTATATAAATGGAAAGAAGACGAAAGGAAAACAATTAGTTTCCAAAATAATGATTCTTAACTTTCTAATTGTCTAATTGTTTGAGCGCATATATTTGAAATCACTGAATGAAATGTGTTCCTTATAGGCCGTCTTCAAACCAGTTGTGATGACTACAGTTTTCTGCAACCGCTTTCGTTCGAAAACGATTGTGTTTCGTTCCCCAAAAACTCGACAACAATTTTAGGGCTTGTAATACAATTTGCCTTATTTCTTTTATTGCAGTATCACCGTATATTCATGGTTATGACATGGGTATTGACCGTGGTCGGCTTTATACTGATCCTGATCGAAGTAGGAGGCTGGTCTACCACCGGAGACAACCCACACGCCATTACTGGAATTATCACTGTTGTGCTATGCTTCTTACAACCTTTTGGTAAGGCACAATTAACTTTTGCAATAATTGGATCTTTTCGTAAATAATCGTGGTCGAATGCTGACTGCACAGATGATGAAGTGGTTTAGATACCGGTCTCCCGCCCGAGTGTTGTGGTTTCGATTCCCACACAGGACAAGTCTTTGTGTGATCCACAAATGATTGTTCTCAGTCTGGGTGTACTTTGTGTCCGTAGATTTGTACCTATGTTTGTAAAGCGATACAAGGATTATTCCTAAGTTCAGGGTGTTGCCTTTTATAAACGAAGAGTTGTAGAGCCTTGCTCATCTCAGCATGAATGAGCCGGCTCGATCAGGGAAGTACCACCCTCTCACAGAAGATCAGCGTGAAACAGCGGTAGATACTTCTACCGTTGTTTCGTATGGTGAGTGAGAGCGCCGAAGACCCCAACGTCCTCTCTACCCTCTCTTTATTATCGTTCCTCTTCGCCTCCTATATCTTTTGAATGCATATGGATATGCGCGAGTGATGCCTCTGGTGTTACTTCTCTATATGCTACGGTAACCGCTTGCTATCAGGTGGTGCTTGTTTGCCAACCAGGTAATGTAAAACAATATGTTGAATGGATTGGACTGGATTGTCACACCACCAATTTGTACTTGGTCGTCAACCAATTATGTTTTATTCTTCAGGTGCATACTTCAGACCGCATCCTGGTACTAAAACTAGACCAATATTCAATTGGCTTCACTGGGGTGCTGGAAACGCCGCTTACATACTTGCAAGTGAGTGCATTATAATGATTTTAGCCAAGTGTGGGCAAGATGCACTAAGAATACATCTGTCACCGCCCCATTTTTAGCCACGGGTGTCATAAGAGGCTATGGCGGAGTAATTAGGCGTTAGGTACCGTACCTACTTACTCATTTTGATGTGAAAACATCTAATGGGGGGAGGGGTAAAAATCGGCTATTATTTAGCAATTTATTTTAATTACGATTCTGTTAAAAAAAAGTATGTAACTATGAAGCATAAGATCAATCAATAAACTAATAACCTATACATAACGAAAGGGCGCTTACGAAGAATTATGCAAGGTTCAAACAATATTCTCATTTATTATATAATATATTATAGTAATAGGAAACATTCACACTTATAAGTTCATTGCCTTTATGTCCATTTTTCATTATTTTACCCATCCATCCAACCTTTGAACGTCCACTGCTGGACATAGGCCTCCCCAAGAGAACGCCACAACGAGCGGTCCCGTCATGGGGGATAATGCCGTAATCGCCACGCTTGGCAGACGGGTTGGCGATCGCAGTGGATGTTGTTAATACTCGAGGGAGTGCTACTGCCCACTCCCGCGGTATTCCTTCTATTTTACCCATATATATCATAATTTTATACAAGCACAGATTGAAAAAGTTATAATCATTTTATTGCCTACCTACTCATTATTTCTACCTATTCATTATTTCTATAAAATAATTTCGATGTTTTCACATCTAGCAGACGTTCCGAGACGTCTTATTATATCTTTTTGGCATAATAAATTACAAATTTGGAAGACTTCTAGTTTCAGCATTATTATATTTGTTATCTTAACTTAACTATTATAAAGCTGTACAGAGTAACAGAGCTTTCTGTGACATTTAAGATATTTGAGAAAAAATGAATGTATTAGGCTATTTAGGTGTAGGTATCTAAACGCAAAACATTTTTGTTAAGAATTTTTCTCTGTTTTTCGGTTGATCTGTTTATTTGTTCGTTCATCAGGCAAAAACTACCGAACGGATTTTGATAAAACTTTTTTGATTGATAGCTCTTGATGAGACTTAAAAACTAGCATGCATTTTATCCCGCTATTATATCGGGAAACTGAGATGTAACCTAAAACTTTTAGCAGCGGCGGAGCCGCGGGCAAAGACTAGTGTGGTAATATTTATATTATCATTATAATATTTAGATATTTTTATATATATTTTTAGCATTTGACATGCTTAGCTTTCACTTTGTGTTTAATTATCATTATAAAACAAAATATATCATCTACTTATTTTAAACAAAATGATATTCCAAACCACACATTTTGACAAATTACCTTATCGTAGGTAGCTAAATGATCGTTAATATGTGGTGATCCCTTTATATGTATCTCAGACTAACTAGACGGAGCCACGGCGTGGCCGCACTTGAAACAGCAATATTTTTTTTAAATGTTGCCAGGTTGACAAATATTTAACCATATTTGGGCAAAATAAACGATAGTTAGAATGAGGTCTGTAACTTGATCGTAAATAAGAAACTCTTCGTAAAAAATATTTAATTGAAAATCACAGCGTTTATCAAAATAATTATTTAAAAGTAAATCTACCACCCCTTCTATTCATCCAACCATCAGTCTTTAAACGTCCACTGCTGGACATTGGCCTCCCCAAGAGAGCACCAGAACTAGCGGGCTTGTGCTGACTGTATCCAACGGCTCCCTGCAGCTTCGACCATATATTTGGTCCATCTGGTGGGAGGCCATATTACGCTGCGCTGTCCGATACGTGGTCGCAACTCGAAAACCTTTTTCCCCAACGGTTGTCAGCTCATCGAGCGATATGGCCTGCCCATTGCCACTTCAGCATGCAAACCTGGCAGGCTATGTCGGATATTCACGTTCTACGGATCTCCGTAATAAGAATTCGATCAGGTAGGGAAATACTAAGACTTTGAGCCTTGATGCAAGGTAAGTATTGCTGCTCCATAAATTCCCGTTCTGTTTGATATCTCATCTGGTAAATAATAATAACTTACTTATCATCACGCCATTTCCATTGCGTGGTAGGCAGAGAGAACAGAGTGCCAAGAGGCTCTATTCTTGCATACATCTCTCGCTTCCTCAACATTCATAACTCTCTTCATACTCGGTCGCCGGTTTCGGAGACTCCTGACTCCACCTTCCTTCAATACATGACCAATTTGGTCTAGGTAGGTAAGTCTCGGTCTCCCCCTGTACCTACATCCTTCCACTTTCGCATTGTATATCTTCTTAGCCAGTCGCTCGTCTGGCATTCTTTCCACATGTACGAACCATCGGAGCATTCCCTTTCGCATCTTTACACCAATACTCTCTTTCATACCTATACGCTCTCTTACGTCATTGTTACGAATGCGGTCAGTCAGCCTCACTCCACAGATTCTCCGCAGAGATCGCATTTCGACCGCATTGATTTTGCTCTCATGCTCCTTTTTACATACCCAACTCTCGCTTCCATATAATAACGTTGGGACAAGCACTGCGTTGTGTATTGTGACACGTACCTTCTGGCTGAGGTGATGGCTGCCAAGAAGTTGTCCCAATGCTCCGTTCACTCTATTTCCCGCATTCACTCTTCCTTCTACATCAGTGGTGTACCTTCCATCCCGACTGAATCCACATCCAAGATATACAAATTCATCCACTTGTTCTAGCACACCATTTCCTATTGCTACTCTAACATCTGTTCTGGCTTCTTCTCTTTCAAAAACCATTGGTCAGTCGCAGACTGCGCTAATAGGACCGCATCGTCTGCATATAGCAGCGAGTTAACCACTGAGTCGCCCATCTGAACTCCCACATTCATTTCATTCAACCTTTGTAGACATTTATCCAGATATATGATAAACAGTCTGGCTGATAGAACGCAGCCCTGTTTAACGCCGATATTGACGTCAAACCAGGGTGACATTCCATCATCCAGCCGCACACAAGCTCTGCAGTCCATGTAGTTGGACTGCACCGCTTGCAGCAATCTACCGCTAATACCATATTCCGGGAAAATGTCCCAAAGTTCCTTTCGTACAACAGTGTCAAATGCTTTCTCCAAATCCACTAAACTGCAGAAAACCCTCTGGCCTACAGCCAGATGCTTCTCCACAATGTTGCGCAGAGAAAACACTTGATCCATGCATCCTCGTCCACACCTGTAACCTCCTTGTGCCTCACACAAGACACAAATAAGTTATATTTAATAAAATAATAGTACACAAGAATATAATTAAATTATCTTTTCTTTCTTTTCTGGGTCAAATAAGAAAATAATTATCTTCCTTCCAGCGCTGATTTAACTAATTGAATAAGAACTTAGAGCAAATCAGTTTCTCTGAATTCTAGATTATGACTACAGCGGTAGTCATAATCTTGAATTGAGATTTACTTCATCCATCATCCATCAGCCTTTCGAAGTCCACTGCTGGACACAAGCCTCCCCAAGAGAACGCCACAACATGTGTTTCGCTCATATGGGATCCCCCTGATATATATCATATGGGATAGTGCCGTAATCGCCACGCTTGGCAGGCGGATTGGCGATCGCAGTTGATATTGTTAATACTCGAGGGAGTGCCGATTGGGATGAAATTTACTTACAAAGATGAAATTACAACAGCCTCTGTGGTGCAGTGGTAGTGTAAGCGACTACTGATCATGACTGGTCTCGGTTTCGATCCCCGGGTCGGTCAGTGTTATTGAGATTTTTCAAAACAAAAAAAAAATTATCAGTAGCAGCCCGGAGTTTGTAAATGTGCCCGGTATACATAGCTGGCGAGTCGTGGGTGTGTAATACACCTCTGCCTACCCCTTCGGGGAATACAGGCGTGATGCTATGTTTTTTGAAGTTACAAAGACTTTAAAAGCTATACTTACATGAACATTTCTCAAAACACTCATTAACACAAATTAACATTAAATTTTAATTAAAACCCGATTTTTTATACAAATTTTCGATTATGTCAGTTGAATCGTGACAGACAAAGCATTTTGACATCGTGACAATACCAAAAACTGGCCACGGCGACAAAGACAAAAATCTATGACTGTCTGTTTTTTGCACCAGTAAATTGTATCTTACGTTCTCGCTCATACATGTCAAAGAATTTTCTTCGCTCTGTCTAGGACGTATTTAGTCTGAGATATGTATCAATCTTTGTCTACGTAAATAGTATTTAATCCAAATATTATAGCCTCAAAAAATATTTTTTTAAGATTTTAATTACATTGTAATTGCAACTTTATTTCTTGTTTTATGTTTGTATAGCGTCCAAATTATTTAATAAAAAAAATCAATTTACCTATTGTGTCATATTTTTTCAGTCGTAACCATATTCCTGGCAGTCTACCTCCAGAAGGCTGAACTGCCATCTTGGAGTGTGTACATACTAGCAGTCTTCGTTATTTTCCACGTGCTCATGCATCTTATACTGTCTGTGAGTTACCTTTCGATATACAACTGGATCAAAACCAGTCACTATCCCTTAAAATGCTTATTTAAGTTACAGTAAAAGCCCGAACTGTTCTATGATCAACTAAGTTGATAATATCATAGAGAGCGTATTAAGGAGAAAAAATCCCTAACCTATATGGATACCCACTTAACACTATAGTACCTTTTTTTTTGTTAAGGCGGGAAAAAGTGTTCCTAACCGCACACCCCGTCGTTCGAGGCAATGAGCAGGGTAGTGTGGGGCCCTCACCTACTAAATAAACCCGCCGTGTGCCGTCTCTCCGCCTTTGTTAGCGGGCCACTGGAACCATATTACATTCCTTCAGTGGTTAACACTATAGTACTTAAGTAGTAAACTTAGCAAGTACATATTGATAATCGCGTTCCTTTTTAGGGTTCCGTACCCGAAGGGTCAAAACGGGACCCTATTACTAAGACTTCGCTATCTGTCTGTCCGTCCGTCTGTCGCCAGGCTGTATCGCAAGAACGGCGATAGCTAGACAGTTGAAATTTTCACAAACGATGTATTTCTGTTGCCGCTATAACAACAAATACTAAAAATAAAATAAAAAAATATTTAAGAAGGGCTCACATACAACAAACGTAATTTTATTGGTATTTTTTCTCGCTATTGATAACGGCAACAGGTAGACGCTTGAAATGTTTACAGAATATTTAGTTATATATTAACTTTAAAAATAGGTAAATAATTAAATGAAAATAAAATTAATGTTTAAGGAGGGGCTCCCATACAACAAACGTGATTTTTTTTACTCGTTTTTGCTCGATATTGATAACGGCAACAGTTAAACGCTTGAAATATTCACAGAATATTTAGTTAGGTATATATTCACTTTAAAATAAATAATTAAATTAAAATAAAACAAATATTTAAGGGGGGCTCCCATACACAAACGTGTTTCTTTACTCGTTGCGCATCTAAGTCTAAGTTGAAAACCACGAAATGAGTCAAATTTTACTTGCAAAATTTGGTAACAGCCAAACACCATGGTTACAGAGAGTTACAATAGTGTAATGTTGTTTACCTAGTCAATGGTACGGAACCCTTCGTGTGCTAGTCCGACTCGCACTTGGCCCGTTTTTTTTTAAATATTCTTACATTTACCGACTCGTGTTGGTAAATCCTAAGATTTACTGGTAAAACTTAAGACCAACCAATATTCGGGCTTTTACAGTAACATTTATAGCTTTTTTTTTTGTTAAGGCGGGAAAAAATGTTCGTACCCGCACACCTCGTCGTTCGGGGCAATAAACGGTAGTGTGGGGCCTTCACCCACTAAAGAAACCCGCCGTGTGCCGTCTCTCCGCCTTTATTGGTGGGCCACTGGAACCATATTACATTCCTTCAGTGGTTAACATTATAGTACCTAAGTAATAAACTTAGCAAGTACATATTGATAATCGCGTTCCTTTTTTAAATATTCTTAAATTTACCGACTCGTGTTGGTAAATCCTAAGATTTACCGGTAAAACCTAAGATCAACCAATATTCGGGCTTTTACAGTAACATTTATAGCTTTTTTTTTGTTAAGGCGGGAAAAAATGTTCCTAACCGCACACCTCGTCGTTCGGGGCAATAAACGGTAGTGTGGGGTCTTCACCCACTAAAGAAACCCGCCGAGTGCCGTCTCTCCGCCTTTATTGGCGGGCCACTGGATCTATGTTACATTCCTTCGGTGGTAGTAACATTTATACCTTTAACCCTTTAAATGTTTTTAGAGAATTCTATGGACTATAGAAACAGAATCTTAGTCTACAAATCGAAATTTCTAGTAAGAACAGCGGTGGCCTTGTTTCAAACATCCATTGCATTTCAATTTAGCAACACGATTTTAAAAACTTAACTCTAGTTTAAGATTTCTATGGTAGATATGTTAATTATCACACAATGATTTAACACCTTTACTGTGACTCAAATAAAAACATGGGCTGTTTTGTTATATTCGCCTAACTTGCACCCGTAACACCATTAAATGCCGCATGTGTGCACATGTAACATTTGTTGCTAAGTAGGTAGTTATGTAATGTGTGTCTTCATAATTTGTATATTACTCACTATATCTTAACCCCCCTTACCAAGTGGCATAAACTTTGTAGAATAAAATAATCAATGCATGGGATTGACAGTTGGTTACGCTTACGTTATCGTAACCTTATGTCAATCTCATAGCATGTATGCGGTATCTATTGCGGTGATCTATTGGATACGATTATTGCTTTTGGTGGCAGACGAGCCATGGTAAATGGTAACCGCTACTCATGGCCTCAACGTTCATTCATTCATTCAACAATACTGAGAGTACTGCCAAGCCGCTGCTCACTATTAAATTCCGCTAAGGGGATATTAATAAGTGGACTGCTATCTCCCACTACATACAACACGTCGAAGTCCTTCACGGTCGGTTACAGGGCAGACAGTGGTACCGACCCGCTCAGTTCCAATAACAAGTTAGAACAAGTGGGAACTTGATATCCAACCTTACTACCAGTTAAATGCTAATGTGGTGTGGTGGTATGGTGACTTATTGTTTACTTCTCTTAGTTGCCAATTACGACAATTACATGTATTCTTTGTCTATCACACACAGACATACATACCTACATCACTTATATGTTTAAGAAACTGTGTTAAATGTATTTATTTGATTTTTATATTGTACCTACTCTTATCTTTAAAAACCTTTACACTGGTGATAAGAATGCTTCTGCTTTACTATCTTCTGCGTAATCCTTATTAATTTATGCTTACTTTTACTATTGGTTTCCGCTTCTATGCTTTTGCCTTCGTTTGTAATCAGAGACTCCTTAACTTGCATTTTCTTTCTCTGGTTTTCATACTAAAATTTACTAAGTATTAAGAAAATAAATCACAAAAAATCTGATATTTACGCGAATATTACAAAAATACTTACGAAATCTATCGCATTTATTTTATCTAAGTACTACCACGAAGTTTTGAATACTTTTAATACAGCCTCAGACTAACTTCTGAGGGTACAGCATTCAATGACACGGGTGGAACTAGTCAAGCCTAATCGACTTTTTAAACGAGATAGATTCTGTATTCTGTAAAAACCATAACAGTCTTATTTCATTACAAAATAGTAAGAAATTCATGCAATGACAAAAAAATCCAAATAAAAAAGAACAGTATCATCTAAGTATTGTACCATCTAATAATAATCACTCTTTTGATTGTGGCCTTTTTAAGGTGTTGTCTTCTAATCAAAGAGTAATGCGTACCTATAACCAGAAACTTCTAATTGTAATTAACTAATAAGATACTCGTACCTACCTACAGTAAATTTTTTGGTATAAATATTACTTTATTTGCCACATCAAATAAAAAAGTTTCGATAACGTTCTGAAAGATGAAATATATTATTTAAAATTTTAATACAATACTCTACTTGTGATCTAACCTTAAATTAACCGTCGCTTTGGGTAACGGAGTTGGGTGGTTACGATTCAGGTGATAGATTTCATTTCAAAACAAAATCTCTTTCCATTTCCATATTTTCTGTTAGTATTTTACCTACGAAATCGTTTAAATAAGATCATAAATCGCAATAGTTGTTTATTTTCCGAGCTCTTGGAACGGAGCATACAACTAAACATGATTACAGCTGACAGTATGCGTATCTGATGGACGCATCAGCAACGGTCGTATCAACGCGTTCCCCATGAAAGACATGCTCGGGCAAACGCGACAAGCCACACAGGTCGACAGAAGTACTGACGCGCCGGTAAGTTTATGTAGCCGCTCCTTTCGGCTGAGTTGTGCTATTTTTCTGACTACCACTAAAACGCTTCTCTCTATTTTTAAGCATCTCTTGTTTTTAAAAACACTTTTTTAAGTTTTACTTCAGTCGTGTGGTCTACAGCACACTCGTTTTTTTTTCACTTAGAAGGCCATAAAGTAAACATTACTCGGACAGACATTAGTCTTAATACCTAAATTCTCATTAGTCTCAATACCTAAATTCCAAAATTAAAGAAATTCGAGTATAAAAAATAAACAAAACTTGGAATTGCTGATTCTGCTCTGATAAGTGAGAGCGCTGGAGGAGTCCAAACCACCGCTGTCATCTTTCTTCTCCACTTTCCTCTCTATCTCTGGGGTTGGTAACTCGCGAGTGTTGCCTATGGTACCTTCCTATGCCTAGCTATAGGCTACGGTAGCGGCTTACCTTCCTGCGAGTCTGCTTATTTGCCAACCTAGTAGCATCCAAAGGTAGCGTTTAAATATTAGTCTGTGATTAAAACTTCGTCTAAAATCACTAACGTCTGAGCTCGTATTGCTCCTTTTCATTAGAACTGTACTGGAATATCAAGCGATTTTAGAGAGTTACTTAGCAACATTTTTGATGAAAACGTATCACTCCTTTAGTATTTGGCTCAATAGCAAGCACGTTTTGAGTTATTACAATTAAGAATCATACCAATGATGATGCAGCTATAGAGACGAAGACGCAGTGTTAATTTGTATGGCTAAGCATGTCAAATATATAAAAATAAAATATAGAAATACTAACGTGCATAAAATTAAAAATTATAATAAAAGGAATGTTTATTTGGCTTACTTAAGTAGCTGCTGGGCATATCCGTAAGAAATGTAGATGTGCTATGTTGCCATTCGCTTCATTGAATAGCGTGACTGTGAGTCTAGTAGAATGGGGTTATAGATCTAAGCAAGAATATTAACCAATCATATTACTGAATTGTATAGCATAACTTAGCACATCTCTAATGGCGCATCATAATAAATTATTAGTGCCTATATTTGCGCTTTTTATAATAAACCAAAAGAAGTATTCTTATCACATTGTATCAAAAAGTAGAATAGTTTGATTGAAGATATTTTTATATAACCACGCCTTATTTTAATAATAACGTCTTTTTTCGAAAGCAATACAGGCGTGATTAAGACATTCATAATATTTGCGTTGTCCCACGTTATAATGGGCAAACTTAGATATTCCAGTATTGCCCAACACAGAATTAGGATTTTGCGTTTAGAAGTTGCAAACTTGCACCATTAGCCCATAATTGTATATTTCTTATTATGCAATATTTATGTTTTACGATTTTGAACTTATTAATATTAATTATTTATAATAACGTTGTATCTATTTACAGTTCTCAAGTTTCCGGCGACTTCTGCTGGGGCTGTACGCACCGATCGTACTGATAATCGCTGTTGCTATGATTTGTCTTGTAGCACTGGCAC
The DNA here is from genome assembly GCA_948253155.1 of Leucoma salicis. Lineage (NCBI taxonomy): Eukaryota > Metazoa > Arthropoda > Insecta > Lepidoptera > Erebidae > Leucoma > Leucoma salicis. The sequence goes on along the minus strand of OX411828.1, from coordinate 12,827,892 downwards.
CCATTTCCGAATCATACGATACCATCCTTGGAGCTTAAGTACTCAATAAGATACCGATTTGTTCTAACCATTTAACAAAATTCCGTCTCGTCACATGTGTTTCCCCTCTAGAATGTGAAACACAAAATCGTGTTAATATACAACAATATATCGCCACGATTTCAATGATTGGTTTCGATACTGACGCGTGATATCACAATAATATCTTGGCCAATCACAGTATCTACTACAATAATTACAATAAATCGATACGATATCGATACAATTTTGTGCTTCAACAAAGCAACTTCAGCAGTGGGATATGATAGCAGTCATTTTGTTGGGGTAGAATCGGGTTTTTTGGGAATAAAATGGCTTAGCTACTTATACCTGGTATGGCTGACAAATATCACGTCTGCACAATGCAAAATGTTATGTAGGTAACATAATTAATCAAATAGTTTCATATTTGTATCATTGAACGATTGACTCATCTTACGTATTGTCCAATTCTTAGAGCTTTTTGTATTAGTTTTATGTTATTGTAGGCATTTGCAATTTGTAACTGCATATAAATATTCTCAATAATTTGCGATATTGTTAAACATTATGGGTTTTTTTTAATAGGTACCTGCTAGATAGGTACTTCTTTTTGTGATTTACCATTACATAGTAGGGACAGATAGTTTTATATTTCTTTATATGCTTAGCTTATCAAGCCAGCAGTAACAGCATAATGTAATCTCAACAGAATCCTCATTAGCGTAATTTACAATGCCAAAAAAATAACAAATTTCTATATTATCTATATTTATCTCAAAAGCTCTCTATGGAATATGTATAACAGCTAATCAATATTTCGAACAAATAAAATGTAATTATTAATAAAAGTCCAGTCACGCACGCCCGTTTCGTATTTTCTCTTAAGCCACGTTCCCAATATGCCGTGGCGATAAATTTATCGTCGGACGACTGTTGTCTTTCGTTCCCGTATAACGACTTCTTCTTCATTGTGTCGTCGAAATTGTTTATTGTTAAACGCAACGACATAGTATTTACCAAAGTTTTTTTATCGTTTTACTGTCGTACTAGCCGTTTGTATTGTCTCGACAATGTCGTCATAGCAAAAATAATTCGGAACTTCCGACTCGACAGTAGACGACAATTAATCGTGCCGTCCTGTATGTGAACACTCCCATTTTTAACACACAAGCTACGACACTACCTATACGACTATCTGACGTCACGACATAGTGGGAGCATGGCCTTAGTGAAAAAATTCCACATTACCCACTTGAATATAATAATTTAATATACAAATTTTCAGGATTTCAATAAAATAAATTGTGTTCTTTTTAGTTATGAACAAATCTGTATTCGGCGTGGTAAGCTGAAATACATAAGTGTATTAAAAAGTTAGTCTTTAAGATTATTCCTTAAATTAATAGATTAAGTAATTTAATAATATTTAATTAAGGTCATCATGTAAATAGATATGGAATTAAAACTAATCTGGAACATGTGTTTTATTTTATTCCACTAAATAAATAAAAAAACAAGTCAAAGTACACCTGGACTAGAATCAAAGTACACCCAGACTAGAATTATGATTAGGAGCAGACATTGATCTGTATTTTAGCACTTGACATGCTCAGCTACTTTTAAGAACAACTTAAATGTATCCGATAGGTGGCGTGGGTCGTAAAGGCATCTAAAACAATTGTGAAGTGACACCGTTAGATGACTGCGATAGCTTCGCGGTCCAGAGCACTTCCCCGGATTGAAAGGGACACAGGTTGGAATCCCGCTCGCAGTAAAGATCTCTTTTTCCTCTTTAACGAATAATTTGTTCTTTAAAGCAGACATTGAATCAAAAAACTTGCTTTTTATAGGTTTATCTGAATTTAACTGGTTCACAGTTTTATCTTTGCTGTTTACAAGTTAAACTGCTTTGTTCAAGTAACAAAAGGATGCGTGTTGACGAACTGATCATATCAACCAATGATCTGTCCCCAGTACTGCCAGCCCATTCATGCTGGGACAAGCAAGGGTTCTCAAAGGGCTCTTACTGCGGCTGTACACATTCGTCGAGGCACTCCGAGACAGGCCGAGGGCGAGTGTGTACATGGTAGCCTCGTCTCGTCTCGGGGCTCTCGCTATGTCTCGGGAGAGTGTCGGTTTTTTGTGCTCGAGTCAAAGGGTCTCGGTGAGTCTCGCGATATAACGAGACCGCGCACTCGTTTGCTTAGTTGCCCGCAAAGAGTAAAGTAATACTACAGGAAAAGAGAGCCCTCTTACGGACCCAATTTGAAGCGCCATCTGGATTTCCGCTCCGCAATTCAGAGAGCAGAGAGCTATATATGTAGCATTAGCATAGACTTCATTTTAATTTTATTTTATAATTTCATATTTGTTCAAAAAGGCGAAAAAAAGGCAAAATCGACTGTATCGACATCGCTAATTTCACATAGGAGGAAAATTTAATCGCGATAATGTTGTAGCCGTATCTTATAAACAGCAACTGCAAATAATTATAGCGCGATTTAAAATTGCCACTGGTCTAGGGCCGTTTATGTCAATATCTCTTACTTTGATATCATTGTAATGTAATAAATTTTGGAGCGGTGATAAAGGTGTCGCTTTTGTAAGGAACTTGCCTGTAATAAAGGGAACTGTCTCCCCCGTGGTTTAGTCATGGGTAGCACACATTTTTAAAATGAGAATCGTACGAGGCACTCTTTTTATTAAGTGTGGTAGCGAATGAGGCGAAGCTGCGGTGCTCTGTGTGAGCACAACACACGGCACGCTGACTCGGTGACTTCGCTCAGCGCCTCACCACGCCTCATACTCGCACCTCACACAGCTCGCAACTCGCGAGCGAGCCAAGATCGTGCGCGAGTAATAGATGAGGGAAAGAGAAAGGTTATGTGACGTCGCTGTGTCGTTAATCTAAAACGAAAGGCGGCAATTAAACTTAAACGTTAACCCAAATACTTAGTCGTAAATAGACTCGACTGATCATGTTAAAAGTTTGGATTCTTATTATTAAAAAAGTGTTACAATTAATGTTCTGTGGTCTTGTGCAATAAATATGTAGCTTAATCTGTGTAGTGTGCTATCACATCAAAATAAAAAGAGTGAGTAACTCAATCTATCATAGTGAGTAGCTACATAGTGTCAGTGTGCTACCACACGTGCTGAGTACCCAACACTACCGTGGTTGCCCGCCATAGAGTAAAGTAATCATTTGCCCGCCAACTGCGTTCGCGTAAAGACGTGCTTTCTGTGTGCGACAATGATTGTGTTCTAACGCTTTTTAGAAGCCTACTAAAGGCAATCACTATTATGGAATCCTAAGAATGTCAGGCACAAGGATAAGCAACTAGTACACGACGCTTGGTTGCGGATAAGCAACGATTTTGATATCCCCGTAGATTAAAAAAATATATATATTCCTGTTGAATAGTTAAAAAGTTCTTTTTCGCCATGGTTTAATTTTTTTTTTTTGTGGAATTGGAAAAAAAATATACGCCGCAATTGTTTTTTCCACGTCCATCGCGATGGGCATCGGAAGTTCAATGATACAATGAGCGTGTACATGGTGTGCTCTCGTGTCGAGCTTCTACGAGACGAGAGGTTGGCGAGACAAATAGACGAGTGTGTAGAGCCGCCGTTATACATAAAAACGATAGGACGTCATGCTACGACGCAACGTTGTATACTCTTTGTGTCGTAGAACTCGCGATGCACTCCTTCGCCGCGCCGGTGCCATTCATGGCATTCATTTGTTATTGAATATTCAAAGATGAGAGTCGACATTGAAGTTGATGCTTTTAATAATCCTAGTAAAGATTAACTGCGGCACCGTATCGACGTCGTCAAGCCGTGCATCGTGGCACGTTGCTCGTCGTAGAACGATATTTGTATCGTGTTTAGGATGTTTAAGAGCCCCAAGGTTTTTAAATAGTTAACAATTTTGTTTCCTTTCTTTGACGCATAAAATTCGTATGAAAAAAACGCATAAAATTACCGCAACCAAAAGCTAGTTATTAGGTTGTGTCTCAGGTTGCCGATATAGTAGCGGGATAAAAATGTATACCAGTTGTTAAGTCTAATCGAGATCTATCAAATAAAAAATGTTGCATCAAAATCCGTTCAGTAGTTTTTGCGTGATGCGCAAACAGACAAAAAAATTGTTTTGTGTTAGACATGTATATTTAGCCTAATACAGTAATTTTTTCTCAAATATCTTAAATGTACAGACAACGTTCTGTTACAACTTTATAATAGTACTAGCCTTTGCGCCGCGGCTTCGCCGCAGCCAACAGCTAGTTTTGTATATCAAGTTCCCGATATAGTAGCGGGATAAAATGTTTTTAAGTCTAATCAAGGTCTTCAAATATAAAAAGTTTTATCAAAAACCGTCCTGTAGTTTTTTTTAAATATATTCGAAAAAAATCTAGTTTGAATAATTTTCTAGTTTTTCGGTTATATCTCAGGTTCCCGATATAATAGCGTGATAAAATGTATACCAGTTTTTAAGTCTAATCAAGGCCTTTCAAATAAAAAAAGTTTTATCAAAATCCGTCCAGTAGTTTTTGCGTGATGCGCGAACAAACAAACAGATAAAGAAACAAACAGATAAACAGACAAACAGGCAAAAATTCTAAAAAAAATTGTTTTGGGTTTAGACACGCCTATATAGCCTAATACAGTAATTTTTTCTCAAATATCTTGAATGTACAGATACAGCTCTGTTACAGCTTTATAATAGTATAGATAGATAATAATTGACACTATTTTTACTAGTCACTACTAGAGCAAGAAACAACATAAATTTTCCTAATCAACAATCATGGACGTATAAGAAAGTCCATGTCAACAATGCAACAATTTACAGTTTCCCTGTTTCATGAATAATATATGATACTTTCATAACAATTAAATTTCTATTGTGTCTATAAGCTGACAGGGAACTGAATCATTTCTCATAAAATTGTAATGTAAAAAAATCAATTTTACTTTAAGTGCTGAGAAACTGTATTGATATTTTACAAAATTATACAAAGTAACTTCTCAAATGAACTTTGATGTACAATTTTAATTTAACAATATGATAATTTTTTTTGTCTGATGTGTAGGTACATATTTGTGTTGTTGGTGATCAATAAAATGTTTTTCTTTCTTTTACAGAAACCAGACATCTATTTCAACATTTACAAGTATTCAAGGGTATATAACTTAATTATTACTATTGATCCAGCAAACTTTGTACCACCTCCGAAAGAATATAAGAGAAAATTATTCATATTCCAATAAAACAAAGATTACTTATATAAATCAGTCCAGCCATTCTTCATAATAATAAATGATGTATCTAATCCAAATTTACATACAAGAATTAATCTTTATATATTATTGGTTACTATGTATATCATTTTATAACAATAAATATAGCCATAATATGGTTTAGCAACTTACAATATTAAATTTCATCTTTAGGAATTTGAGAATCTTCAACAGTTCTTGTCGCAGGCACATAAACTTTAAATGAAAACTCTGTACGTGGAAATGACCCTGGATTTACAACATGACAGTCTTTATATGTTCGAGTGAATGGTTGAAAATGATCCGCCACAACCACTAAATCTGGTAACGGATATAAACTTAATGCACAAGAATGTTGCCAGTATATTGGCTGCACACGCAAAGAAGTAGGCACTAAACAACACTGACTAAGCAACGTTTTAGTCAAATGGTCCGGAATATCGCCAGTTTCAGGGAACCGTAATGTATTCCTACACAATTTCATCACTAAATCTTGTCTCAATATTACAAACTCTTGAGTGCAATATTGAATGCGACACGGGTTTGACGTGAATACCACATTATCACCCAACTTTTTCTTCATAACATCAGTCACATACTCAGGAATCGGAGGCCGGGGTAATACGTCTGCCGCAGCAGGATCAGTTTTACCCGGTACAAATATAAATTTGCACTTCTCTCGTAAGTTTTTAAACTGGCAAATTAAATCTGCTAAATCATTTAGAGCAATTTGGAACTCCTGTTTATGTAAATAAGTGTATGTATATGAGAGGAACTCGCCCATAAACACTATGGCTATTGGAGGGTAGTCTTCGAAACCAGCAAAGAGTTTTTTCAAACTTTCCATTACCTTCGCTAAGTCCAGCCAAACCTCTGATAGAAAAACAAATACTCCATCCTGATTATCTCTTTCAATTTTTAGTAGAGCTTTTGAGTTCTTAAGTGAAGTTTTAGACTTACCTCCAAAAGTGTTTAGACTACCAAAGTATGGACTGGATTCTTCTCTACTTTCAATGGGAGGTTGCACTAGACCAGTTACATATAAAATTTTGTCTTCATAATAACCTTCAGCTAATACAAAACTGTTCTCAGTAAACAGACCAGAATGATACCTTGCCTGTGAGAGATCTAAAAGGATTGAGCCTGTAGGATCTTCTAGATGATACTTTCTCTCAACAATTTGTGATATTAACCCTAGGACAACCACCTCATCAATTTTACTCGAACAACTCAACAAATATTCAACTTTCCGCAGTTGAAAACATTTTTCAGTATCACTAGATAAAGGATCTAATGTAAAGAGTTTATTTCTTTGTGTCCTTTGCCAAATCATAGTGTACCTATCAAGAATATACTGAGCTTTCCATTGAGGTTCAGGATATAAACACACTGAACTATTCAAATTTTTGACGAATTTTTTTAACTCATTGTTATAGCATAACTTTGGAACACTGAAGCCGTCTATAACGTTAAGAATAGTTTCGTTTTCTTCCAATCCTGAAGTTGAACACTCTTTGTATGCAACTTCCAAATGTTCTTTTTCCAAAATAGGCTGAGAAAGGCACTGGTGTAGCAAGTGAGAAGTCAGTTTGTCCAACATCCTTAACCTTTCATCTGACGGCAGTGGTAATAACTGTTCAGCTACAAAAATACTGGCTTCTTTACGTATTGTAAAACCACTCAATTTGAATGCTGTGTTAACCTCGGACCTTATTTTCTGTAAGTCTGCCATATTAAGTGGTTGTGCGTGCACAATTACTAACAATGCACAATTACCTACTAACAATAGTAACAATATGTATTATGTACTTTACTTTAAACAAATTTATAATTCATTTTGGCGCGAAACAAAACAAAACAAAGCTATGTCAAATAATATTTGACATATGATGTCAAGTCAATTATGTACAGGGTTTTTTTTTTAGTATGGCTAGTCGCGATTTACTCATTGCCATTGACAAAAACGAGGGATAGTAGGATTTAGGTAAACGGATGTATAGGAATTTGGAAGATTGTCAAGGATCAAGTTCAGTAAAAAAAGCATTCACTCTCCTTTCAATGTCCTTTTCATACTTCCCATCTCCCGTAAACAATGTTTAACTAACCCATACCCACTTTCTTTCAACTCTTGCAAACAACTATCCATAAATAGATTAAACCGCCAAGGAGACACTACACATCTCTTTTGTGCTTTAAATGATATGTGTTTATTTGTGGCATTTCCCCAAAATATAATACCATATTTTAATGTTGATGATACATATGCATGATAAGCTGTCAGCACAACTGGTTTATCAACAACTTTTGCAAGATTATACAGGGCATAGGAATACTGATTTGCATAATTTGTTAATGTGTGTTTGCCATGACATATCATTATCAATCCAAACTCCTAAAAATTTTATATTACTAACTTCTTCAATTTTTGTCATATTATATTGAATGTTTAAAGTATTTCTAGTGTTTTTAAAGTAAGTCACGATTTTAGTTTTATTTAAGTTAATAATCAAATTATTGCATGTCATCCATTGTAATTAAATTTAATGCTCTATTGATGTCATATTCAAATGTGTCTAAACAATGTTCAGTAAAAATAGCAGTGCTATCATCGGCAAAAAGTATCATGGGATGGTGTATAACGCGGGGTAAGTCGTTTATATAAATAAGAAACAAAAGTGGCCCCAGCACAATTCCTTGCGGTAACTCCGCCTTCTACTTTTTTTAAGTTGGATTGGTAGTTTTGTTCTGTTTTTGTTAAAACACATAATTTTGTTATTCCTGTTATTTAAATATGATTCTACTAGCAGTGCCCGCGGACTCCGTTCCGCGTTAGAAATATTTTTGTCCCGGCCCGTTTGTCCCGCATAATACTACAGGTTAAAAGTTCGGGATAAATAAAAATTATGATGATGGAGATATATTATGTTATTTTGTTTTTTTTTATTGCTTTTTGTTTTTTTTATTGTTTTTTGTATGTTTTTTTATGTTACTGTATTTTGTTGTTATTTTTTGTTATTGTTTACTTATGTTAATTTTTCAAAACTTCTCGATATACTATATTAGTAGTAATGTTATCATTTGGCACTAAAATATATTGCCTTTTAGGAGTTCCAACCCGAGATCAGCCAACATATAACTGCCCATGGGAAAAACAGTGCTTTCTCAGGTCAATGCCCACCAGAGAAAATGTATGACCCTGGGACTTATTAATAGTGAGAGCAAAAGAGACCATGACGGGATACTGTAACCTTTTAAATGGTATAGGTAAATCAGGTGGAATCATGGGCATCCGCGGAATATAAGCAAGTTGTCCCACTGCTGGCCCTGTAAGAATGGTCGCCACGATTATATTCTCCCGTAACTCTTTTATGAGCAGCCTTGTGCCGTTACACATGTTGGGGAGTCTCAAGTTCCTTAAAAGCATGATAGGAATGCCAACTTGCCTGATGCCCTGATGACATCGGCGCGTGTTCCTTTTGTTATTACTGGCAGCATTTGCCGAAAATCGCCCGCAAAAACAAAAGTAACACCACCCATATCAGCGTCTGAGTTTTTGATGTCTTTTAGCGTACGGTTCACGGCTTCAATATGAGATCTATGACTCATGGTACATTCGTCCCATATAATTAAAACATATTTATAAAGATATAAATTAAAACCATATGGGCTAAATAAGCTTCACAAAAAATATTTTATTGTGAGTTATCCGTAGGAGATAGGCATATGCTATTGCATACTCTTTTACAGATTTTGATACGTTCTTTAATATTGTAGTACATTGTTTTGTTCTATCCTCAATAGTTTCCGCAGCGCACGCGATGAAAGCATTTTTTTTACAACGTGGATTACATTATTCAAGTTTAAGTAAAGATGCGTAATTAATTTTGGAAATTATTGTAGCCTATCGGTAAATAATTTTGAAAATCGGTTCAGTAGATCCAGAGATTACCCCTTACAACGTCACAAACTCATAAACTCTCAAACGTTACCTCTTTATAATAATAGTATAGATTAGCTTATGTATATTTCCTCTAACACCATAACATAACAATTTTTTAAAAAGTATTTATGATCTACGTAGTCAAAAGCCTTCGTCATGTCCATATATGATGCTGTTACTGGTTTGCGTTTATCGATATTTGTATATATTAATTTTAATAAGTCATAGATTTCCATATTTATTGATTTATTTTTTCTGAAACCTTTTTGTTCTCGCGAAAATAAGTTATATTTTTCAAAATATTTATTAATAACATTATAGATTACTTTTTCAACAATTTTAGAGAAAACTGGAAGCAGAGCTACAGTTCTATAACAGCTTCTATCTTCTCTATCGTTTTGCTTGAAGAGAGGTTTCACGATAGATCTTTTGAGTACACTTGGAAAAACACCGCATTCAATACATAAATATATGATGTGGCTTAGCACTGGAGAAATAATATGAGCTACACGTTCAACGGATAAAGTTATTATATCATCATAACCAGTGCTGCGAGTATTTTTTAGAGAATTAATCAAAATTATAAATGTGTCATGAGGAGTTTTTGAAGTCATATATATAATGATTGTGAATTATTATTTGTGATTAATTTATTGCATGTCATTTGATTTTTAATACTCGATGATGAAATTTAAATAAAATTTTGTGAATTTTTTGGATTAACTGATTCAATAAAAAAAATATTAAACGCATTAGCAAGAGCTATAGGATCAGATATTACAGTATTTCCATCACCTTTTATTTGTTTTATATTTTCTTTAGGAAATATTAATTTATTTGAATGAATAATCCTCCATGTAGCCTTCGACTTATTTTCTGCCTTTGATATATACAAATTATTGTGAGCTCTTTGTGTAAGTTTTACAATCTTTTTTAAACGATGCCTATAGTTTTTAAACATTCGCTTTTGGTCTTCTGTGGGATTCATTCTGTATTTCCATAAAAAAAATCTCTTTTAACGACTTACGTATACCTTATATCCACTTTGGTTTCGAATTTGTATTATACCTGACACTAATGCTCTTGAGTATAATGTTATTTGCTCTAATGATTAGAAAAAAGATTATAAAAAAGTTTATAATAATCATAAAATATGTTAAAAGCTATTTCTGCGTTATTAGTAGCATAAACTTCCTGGAAACTCAAATTTTGTAAGCATTTCTGAAACTTACTTTACTGAAATCTCGTGTTCGTATGTACCAGTGACTCAAAATGCAGGTTTTCCGAACGGGACATACTAATAGTTGAGCTGTGTGATCTGATACACCGAGATCTAGT